>JARQOC010000002.1:474970931-475074131 GCA_033576535.1 Allobates femoralis | reverse complement strand
AGCAACTTTAGTGCCTGTCTTAACACAGTCACAACCAACAGTGTATTGTGTGCTTCGTTATGCAATGTGTCTGTAAGTAAATTATGGGCCAGGACGACCAACTCCTTAAATTTACTGGGAGTGTAGTGCTGGCAAGGCTGCCATATGTACATGGCTGATCAGATGTGCTATGTGACCCTACATCGGTTTAACCACAGTAAGGCTGTGTTCACACTTGCGGACCCCTAGCCAGCGTTTGCCAGAGGGTATCCGCAATGTGGTGCCAGCCCCAGAAAGCCTGTATCTTTGGAATGGGAGCACAAGGGGCTTTTCTTAAGTGCGCAAGAGCGTACGCTCACATTCACTGCCATACATGATCTGTGTGCAGGCGCATTCCTGTGCACAAATGGCACACTCTGGACCACTCCCAAAATGCCACATGTGGCATTGCGGGTGCGGCCAACAGTGTTTGATTTGTGCGCACACATCCACCTGCAAGCAAATCACTCACGGAAAAGAATGTGAGGGCACGCTCCTGCGCAGTCAAGGCCATCAAGGTGCGCTCACATTACAAACATAGGGGCTTGCACTGGCTGCCAACACATTGCAGATCCCCGTCTCATGACGCTGGACAGGGGGCCAGAAGTGTGAAGCCAGCCTAATGCATTATAGTGTGTGATAACATATTCCACACTACATTGTCTAATCTATAGTAAAGCATATGTGACTGACCTAGGCACTATAATACATGCTCATACATATGTGACCTAAGCGGTACACATAACTAGAGCACATTAATAGGCTCTTCAAAGGAAACCTGTCACATTAACATAATGTGGAGAAGTTAACCTCTAGCAACCTAATGTTTCTTTGTTTCCTACACTCTTGCTGTTGTGATTATGACACTGCTGTCTAACATTTGATTTACAGGCCAAGGGAAAAGTCCCGAGCAGCCACCATCTCCTGTCCCCATGACTCCAACGCACTCTCCAGCATCTTCGCCTGCTGCCTATGTTGCCCCATCAGGGAGCCCATCACCATCAGCTGCCTCCCCAAATAACAAGCAGCAACTCTCTGCAGCAGCTTCTCCCACAGAAGAGGGCCCACCGGCATCTGGACTTAGGCCTACACGTGATTTGCAAAGACCTGTGGTGTCCCCTGAGGAAAGATGCTCCCCTGAAACACCCAAACAGCATGGTATTGGTGGCTCTTCTGTTGTGAAAGTGTTTGTAGGGCAAAGCTCGACAAACATTTTGCTACATGCAGCTGGCCATAGTTTAACTTGCTTATTTTGTCATGTTAGTCCAGGACGAAGTCTTGTTGCCTTTGGAAACAAATAACACTGCTGAAGGTCCAGGTGCTCCGCACGGCGCGCAACCTCGACGTAAGTGTATTGGCTAACACACACACTGAGATTTCATTTGTTTGAGCACATGTTTGGGTAATTTGCTGACATAGGCTCATGTGTTATCATGGTCATTGGTAGGGCAGAATAGCATAGTTTGACCAACAATACAAATGAGCTTAGAGTATTTGTCACTATCCAGGAGGGGAGAAGAGAATATTGACCATAGGTATTAATGTTAAAGGTGCAGGTGTGGATAGTGGATTAGGGGAAGGTGTGTTAGGTTTTCCCTTGTGTTGTGTGGTGTGTCAAGTTTGTGCATGGTTGTAATGGCAGGCCATTACATGGGGGAGCATAGAAACGTTGAAATGGCCAAATCATCTGTATTTTACATATTCCTAACCAATGTAACTTTCCAATGTGTATCTGTCTATGCCTTAATGTACAATGTAGAGCATGGCCTATTACAGGAGGCTTTGGCCCACAAGGGAGTGTATATTGTTATACTTTTGATGTTAAACAACATTAAACACATTTCCTAGGTGCGAATGAGCTGTCATGCCTGGCGGGAATGATTAACTTGCATTATGCATGTGACGAGATGTGGAAAGGGTACATATATGTTTGTATGTTACTTGTGTTGTTTATGATTGAACATCTATTTAAAGTGATCCTAAACCGAGAAACTGACCCCCCCTTATCTTTAGACCTGTCCCTGCACCCCCTCTTATCATTCCTAGCCGTCCCTTTTGCATAAAAAATCGCTTTTGTAAAGTAAGAGAAAAGTATATAAAAGTTTGACCTGTGTGAGTTCTCTGTTTCTCTTTAAAGCCGCAGATAGGCGTGCCTGTCTGCTGGTGCCTGATAATTACTCACGCCCTTGTCTGCTTGCTGCCTTTGTGAGTGTGTGGCCGCGTCATGAAAGGGGGCGGGGCTCCGGCATCACGCGATTTAGCCCCGCCCCCTTTCATGACGTGGCCACACACTCACAAAGGCAGCAAGCAGACAAGGGCGTGAATAATTATCAGGCACCAGCAGACAGGCACGCCTATCTGCGGCTTTAAACAGAAACGGAGAACTCACACAGGTCAAACTATTATATACTTTTCTCTTACTTTACAAAAGCGATTTTTTATGCAAAAGGGATGGCTAGAAATGGTAAGAGGGGGTGCAGGGACAGGTCTAAAGATAAGGGGGGGTCAGTTTCTGGGTTTAGGATCGCTTTAAAGTGTTTTCAAACTGAGCCACCCAAAACACTACAGTATTCACTGGAGGTCAAACACAAAGGACAGTGTACATTGAAAGGCTAAAGCGAGGAACTATTGCTTGTGAAATTTGTTAACATAGCTGTGGTTGGGTAACATAGCGAGGAGTGGATTTGTCTATTACGTTTTGAGGGGGGGATCAGGCTTAATACAGTTAACAACATGAAGATGTGAAGAGAGTGAGCACAGAAGAAGGATGACAGAGGTGCCCCTTTATTATAATTTTTTAGGCACACAAAGGCAGTAAAGGTCCATAATCCTCTTGCTACTTTTCTTAAGTTCGCCTTTTGCATAGGACATGGAGGTCTTGTGCAGCCAACACTTGCCTCATGTTGCAAATGTACATTAAATAATTATTTTCTGTCTTAAACAAAACAATGTGGTTTGCAAATATATAGTGATGACACCATACTGCCAGCCTTGCATTTGTTGATGCATGACATCTGCTGCGTTAGGTAGGAAGGCATGCAAGACATGTGAGTTTTCAACAATCATGGTTGTTCTTGTTCTTTAAAACCTACAGATATACCATCCTTTGCAGCGGTGCTGGAGTCGCACCTTGAGTTGATGAAACATTTCCACCGCCATAGCCAAATTATGGAAGCATATGTGAAGGGGTTGCTTGCCTCTGGCCGTCCCCCGTAGAATGCTTTGCCACCAATGTTTTAGGGGCACGGACAAATGTGCCTTGTCTGTTGGAGGGGACATTGTATGTTTTATATATGTTTGGGTCAGTGTTTTCACCCTTGGGCTGTGAAACATGTTGCTAACCTGTAGTTTAGAATTTGTTTGTTCCGAAAGAAGACTTTTTGTGGCCAAACATGTTTTTAAAGATAGTTTCACATATCCAAACACATGTTTGTAGGGCAATATTTTTAAAGTCAAATATGCTAAATTTTGTGTTGTGCAAAAAATTTACAAAAAACATGTATGCAAACAGCACACCCAATTGCTGTTACTAATGTGCCAGTTGCCCATCGGGCCCACATTTTTTGCATAGTACATTTTTCAGAAACCTATACTTGTGTCTGTATTTGATTTAAACTACACACAGCTAACACACGTTAGCCATATCAGCGTTTGATTCAGCAAAACATTGACACAGGGCCATTCTGTGAGTCACATGGGCACATGTGTACCCATCAGGGGTTTCATAATACAGAGCACGAGTGGTGCACACACTGAGGGTTTATTGAGCCACATTACATGTCTACATTAATGTGCTAAGTCAGCTAATGAGATACACAATGCCACCTAACTGAAAAAGCATTGTGTGTCTCTCTCTTGCCCAGGATTTTGACCTGCCAATGCTGTTAATTGCAAAGCCACTAATGTTTTATCAACAAAGTAAGGAAAGACAATCTGGCTAACAGGTGACTTTACAATTGTAAACCCATTACCATAACGAAGCATGTGTGACACTGTTAATCAACTGGTGTTGCCTGACATCAACACAATTTGACTTAAAACACATAGTTAAGGCCCTGTCACACATAAAGAGATTGGAAACTCGATCGCTGTAGCGTCTTGGATTTCGTGACGCCACACAAATCAAAATAGCGATGTTGTTCTGTGTGAGCAACAACGATCTGGACCCTGCTGGGTACATTGCATTTTTTAACTTGCTCCGGCCTATATACACAACTATTTTTTAGATTTTTAGAGAAATCTTTACCAAAGGCACCAAAAAACCCAAGGCTGTTGATCCAAGCCTACAAAGGATACAATGGTGAAGTCTACATTGGAAAGTGTGCTGATGTGTATGTTAAACATATGCACAACCAACATTCTTGGTCCTTACGTTACCGTATCACCATAGGTCAACAACACACATGTAGTCTTACTAAGTTTAATTAATAATGAACAGATTGTCCAACAAAAAGTGTTGTCCACACACAAAAAACCTAAACATAGTCATGTATTACATCTGATGATAAACTTGCTGTTGAGAAGATGAATCCAATACATTGTTTGGATTGGAAGGTTGGCCAATGCTCCCATACACAAAGGTAGGTGCCCTATGAGGAGGGTAGGATGTTGTCCCGCCCATAGCCAGATCGTGGCCTTGGAGTGCCACAGGCATTGTTGGTCTCCAAGACTGAGAGACTGGCAGCTGCTCAGGGAGGTGGCAAAACCTGGTGGCTGCTGTAAATCTCCCAGCCCGAGCATCATCCACACCAATGTGGATCATCCTTTCGAGGTGGATGCGCTGCTCCTCGAGATGGGGAAGACGCTCATTCACCAGCTGGGCAATTGCGCAAAGAGACCCCTTCTGCTCTTGGAGCAGCAGCCTTTTTGCCAAATCTGCTAACTCAGATGATTGAGCTTGGTAATTCTGTCTTCTCCTCCGACTTGTTTGGGTTATGCGAGGGTGCTGCTCCAAATTTGCATCCACACTTGGCTGCTCAACCACACTAGTTGTTTGGGTTTCCTCAGAAATCACTACTGATGGAGGTGTTGAGGATTCATCTTTCTCCTAAAAGTATTACAGATTATAATTAGTAAATTGGATATTTAGGGCAAAAACGTCACAATTTATCAAACAATCGGCACAAATGTAAAACCAAACTCCAGACCATAAATAATGATCATCTCTTCCCTCCTTTAACCAATGTGTGTACTTATGTGAGGGTGGTGGGCCAACACATTTTCAAACTTGCACAAATCATTGGTTAAATGTGCAAAATACATGTGCACACACTACATTGTACACATTACAACAGTGTGTGTATGAAATAGTGTGGACACTGTTTTAAGCAGGGCACTTCATTAAGTTACATGAAGGCAGCATGGCGGATATGAAATTTGTCCTCAATGTGTTTAACGCTTTTCAAATGAAAGACCTTAACACGCAGGGCAATGGCCACAATGTTCAAATTTCATCGCACCCAGGATCCGTCACATCAAGCAGCTGCCCACACATGTTAACATATTAGGCATTGTAAGTACCGTATATACTCGTGTATAAGCCGACCCGTGTATAAGCCGACCCCCCTACTTTTGCCCCCAAAACTTGGGAAAATCTATTGACTCGTGTATAAGCCGAGGGTGGACCCCAACACAGGTATACAGCCCCCAGCAGTGTGGTATACAGCAGCCTCCCCAGTGGTATATACAGGCCCCAGCAGTGTTACAGCAGCAGCCCCAGTGGTAGTATACAGCAGCCCCAGAGGTATATACAGCAGCCCCAGTGGTAGTATACAGCAGCAGCCCCAGTGGTAGTATACACGCAGCCCCAGTAGTATATACAGCCCCAGTGGTAGTATACACGCACCCCCAGTAGTATATACAGCCCCAGTGGTATATACAGCCCCAGTGGTAATATACACGCAGCCCCAGAGGTATATACAGCAGCCCCAGAGGTATATACAGCCCCAGTGGTAGTATACAGCAGCCCCAGAGGTATAAACAGCCCCAGTGGTAGTATACAGCAGCCCCAGAGGTATAAACAGCCCCAGTGGTAGTATACAGCAGCCCCAGTGGTAGTATACAGCAGCCCCAGTGGTATATACAGCAGCCCCAGAGGTATAAACAGCCCCAGTGGTAGTATACAGCAGCCCCAGTGGTAGTATACAGCAGCCCCAGTGGTATAAACAGCCCCAGTGGTAGTATACAGCAGCCCCAGAGGTAGTATACAGCAGCCCCAGTGGTAGTATACAGCAGCCCCAGTGGTAGTATACAGCAGCCCCAGTGGTAGTATACAGCCCCAGTGGTAGTATACAGCAGCCCCAGAGGTAGTATACAGCAGCCCAGTGGTAGTATACAGCAGCCCCAGAGGTAGTATACAGCAGCCCCAGTGGTAGTATACAGCAGCCCCAGAGGTATAAACAGCCCCAGTGGTATACAACCCCCAGCACAAGTATACAGGCCCCTAGCAGAGGCTATACAGGCCCCCCAGTAGGGGTTGTGCAGACCCCCCCATCGCTTTAGACACCCCTTGCTGCAGGAGCATCAGAAATCTCCCTCCGCCGTCCTCTGGAGCCACCGGGTCCTGGGTCATCGGTCCTAGTCTGTCCTCCTTCCTCCAGCCTCATCCTCGGTCCTCCGTGCTGTGTTCTTCCTGTATGCACGCTTCTAATGCTGTAAAACAGTAACTTGGGTCAAAATCCTTATTAACTCAGATTGCAAATCAGCTTGAATCTTCAATGCAAATTCAACAGTATAGCCAGTGAAGCACATTTTCAACATTCGCTACATGTATTAGCCTTCATAATGAAAACGTTAAAGCTCCATCCAGGGCCATTGTTACATTCGCTTGGGGACATGCTCATGTACCCTTTACAACATAAAGTCTGAAGTGTCCTTAACAACATTAAAAGAGGCACAGCAGCTGTCACTGTGTAAATTATAAACAAAGTATAGGGATTGCTTATGTTAGACCAAAACATATCAGACATCATGCTACGCACAATATCCCTAAATAATATATAGGCACGTGAACTTGAAACAGTTGCAACACACACAATACATATTCTGGGACTGTACAACGCAGCAGACCTACCGTTTACAGCAGCACAGAAGTCCCGAGGAGAAGCTTCCACCAACGCAAAAAGTAAAAACTCCCTGCAGGTGCTCCTGGGCGCTTTCTTTTGGAACTAAGTTTAAGCAATTGTAACGCAGGTAGGTGCCCAGAACATCTGTCGTCTGGCTGTGTATTCCATGAGGCCACGCCCATTTAATCACACTACAGCGTCATGAGTGCTTAATTCTGACAAAGGATCAGCTGCTGCTGACGAGCGCTTTTAAGCAAAATCAATACACCTGTTTCACTAAACACAACGCCCATTTGCAAACACAGCAAGTCAATGACAGTGCAAATCTATTGGCCAACTTGCACGACAACACAGAGCAATGGGAACACACTTATGTCCACCAATCAGAGTTGCAGGGGCGTGCCAAAACAGTATCACTGACGCCTATTTCGAAGCACATGACAAAGTAAACGCCCACATTGAAGTAGATATTTTTTCAGATCGTTCCAGTGTGACGCCGTCAGCACGACTATCAACATCCATCACTGGGCTGTTAGATTGATTTAGTAGTCGCTTGATCGTTGGCGTATCGTTTGGATGATCTACACGTGTGACAGCTCACCAACGATATCAAACTATCGTCCGCATGATATCGTCCATGCAAGATCGCTCCTGCGATCGTTCAACACATTGATCCGTGTGACGGCACCCTTAGTGTTCTTACACTTTATTGATCTAGTTCTGACAAAGTAGATGTAGCTGGGAAAGGTAGTCCCTGCTAGTCGAATTAATGATCAGTATTGTTTCTTATGCCTCAAAACGTCTGTCTCTGACTGGTGTAAGTTTGTAGCAATGTGCACTCCACTTTTCAGAGGCATCAGATTAATTAATCTATGTAAGGCTAGGGTCACAGTTGCATTTTTCACAAGCGTTTTTGCAGACCTGCGTTTTCAAAAACGCTTGTAAAAACGCACCCATAGGCCCCCATGTTAAAAAACGCATGCCCTAATAGCAAAAACGCATGTGTGACAGTACCATGCGTTTTTGGTGCGTTTTTTAACATGGGGCCTTATGGGAAACGCATGCAAAAACGCATGTACAATTAGTACCATTCAAAAACGCATGCGTTTTCCATAGGAGCACCATGTTAAAAAAAACACAAGCGTTTTAGAAAACACATGCGTTTTTTTAACATGGGCTCCTATGGAAAACGCATGCGTTTTTGAATGGCACTAAATGGTACTAATTGTATATGCGTTTTTGCATGCGTTTTCAAAACGCCCCAAACAATAGTGCATGTACTATTTTTTGGTGCGGATTTAAAAAACGCAGCCAAAAACGCAGGGAGCCATCGCACACCTTAGAAAACGCATGCAGAAATGGGAAAATGCATGCAAAAACGCATGAGTCACTAAAAAAACTCATGCCAACTGTGACCCCAGCTTAACCCTTGTTGCACAGCTTCTGGATATGCACTGTTGCAGTAGAAACTTCACAGAGCAGATTATATGGGATAACAAGCTTTCTCGTACGCCTTCCACAACAGCATTGGAGGATGTCTTCCACGCCTTGTTGGGGGGACAGGAACACAGTGTTTTCGTGTCCCCCTTGGGCCATGGAGAGGTCCTTAGTGCTGTCGGGGCCGGCAGAGGCAGCATTCAGCAACAATATACTTACCGGGCCTTGGCTAGGTGATGGGGTCCTCCTCCTTCCGCGGGCTCCCATGTCTGGGACCGACCCCGGCCTTCCTGTGCTCCCGGGGTGAAGCAGGCCGGGTACTAGAGAGCTGGAGGCCTGCTGCAGCTCTCCGGCATCTCCCTTCTCCGGCGGCGGCAGTTCCCGGGTGATGCACGCACCGGAAGTGACGTCACACTAGCGCGCCGAGTCACTTTCAGTTTCCGGCCAGCGGGAGCGTGCGATGGTGCCGGCTTCTGCAGTGCCTGGGGACTGTGACTGCTCCATTAGCGCACCTATTGGCCCGCAGGTGACCGGGAGGAGGGAGGAAACATACTGTTCCACGCTGGGGGCACAGTATTTGCCATAAAAGACCCACCAGA
The DNA here is from genome assembly GCA_033576535.1 of Allobates femoralis. Classification (NCBI taxonomy): domain Eukaryota; kingdom Metazoa; phylum Chordata; class Amphibia; order Anura; family Aromobatidae; genus Allobates; species Allobates femoralis. Next base: position 475,065,013 of record JARQOC010000002.1, on the reverse strand, counting down.
AGCTTCACCGGGTAGGGCTGATCCCAGTATGGAGGGTGACAGAGCTTCCACATTTACTTCTGCAGAACCCAGCGCACCCCCGGCTCCAGTAAGTGCTCAGGGGGTTGGTCACTCGGGCGTGAATGTAGCCTGCTTATGGGACTCCTTTAGTTAATCTGGGTATCCCCTCTCACCCCTTTCTGTAGGGAGACAAGAGCCCGGCATCTAAGAAAGATAAAGTCCCATTCAGGAAATGTGGTGTCTGTGCCACTAAACTGTCCTCTGCCTACAAAACGAAGTTATGTCAGCCATGTACCAAAAACGTGGTCAGAGAGGAACATCCCTCTTTACTAGAAGAACTGAAGTCGCTGGTTAGACATGAAGTTCAGGCTGTTAGGCAAGAGGTTCAGGCATCCATCTCTGCTCTGCCTCTCTATTCCTTGGCTTCCAGAACTTCCCCTCCAAAAAAGAGGAAGCTCCAGGAATTCGATTCAGATGGTGTCCTCGATGATGCCCAGAGCTTTACCTCAGGAGATGACGAGGACCAGGCCTCTGTTAAATCTGTAAGCAACGGGAGTCTGGGAGGCACTACTTTGCTACAGAGTATATGGATGAGTTACCTCCGTCAGAAGTACCATGGGCGTAGAGGACGTGGAGGCCCCCTGTTCTATCCAGGGGGCTGAAATCAAAATGGCAGCTGGGATTCTCAGTCCATGAGGTGATCAGGGAGCTCATCTGTCACGCTTCCGGGGGAAGGCGCCCTAGAGTGGACCCACTGGGCCGTGGTACCGAACTCCCCTGGGTGAGCAGATCCTAGTTTACCCAACCCCTATACAGGGATTGTCAGGGGCAAGCCTAGGGGGTCTAAATACCACAGCAGCTACCGTAGTACAAGGGGGCGGCTCGTAAGGTTAGCCTATACTAAGGAATAGAGAAGTATTCCAGATAACAGGGCACAAGGCTAGGAGACCAGGAAGGGTGCTACGGGGGAAGAGCACAGCACGGGTTCCAGGAAACAGAGTACAAGGCTGGAGGACAGGAATGGTGCTACTGGGAAGGAGCACAGCAATGGTTCCAGGACACAGAGCACAAGGAAGGCCTGACCAACAGTTAGCAAGGCAGAAGCAAACTGACTTAATAATCAGGCACCTCCCTTCAGAGGAGGTGTCCTGATATACCATGGGAAGAGCAGCTATTGGTCAAGGGGAGTGTCAGGTTGGACCTTGCCGGCCCCTAGAGTCACAGGGAAGGAATGCACCTAGCGCGCCGCTGAGTAGGCTCATGAAAATGACCATAGTAATTTGCTCATGTGCGAACCCGGCGTTCAGCTGACCAGAAGGGAACATGGCGATGGCTCCGAGACACAGCACGCCTGGATGCCGGACGCCCGGTCGGCAGAGGAGCAGGAGATGCCGACCCGGGAGAGGTGAGCTGGGAAGCGGTGCCAGGGGACCTAACATCATCCACCGGGAGTGGGAGGCTCCGGAAAACCATCTGGTCACTCCGTCAGAATTAGCACAGGTTCCCCTTGGAGGGAGAGAAGTTCATCTGGGAGGTCCCCAAAGTGGATATCCAAGTGGCGAGGGTAGCAAAGAAGACCTTGCTGCCCTTTGATGACTCATCCCAACTGAGGGACCCTCTGGATTGTTAGATGGAGAGCAACCTTAAAAAATCATGGGAGGCCTCTTCAGCTTCGTTGAAGGTGAACATATCCTCTACCTGTGTGGCCAGATCACTTTACAAGAGGCTGGGTCAAATGTGGTAAACTATATCAAATTGTGGGGTATTGGTTTGTCTTTTGGTCCAAAACACGTAAGCTTGTGAGCCCCTACACGGCTCCCCACAGGTCACAAGTCCTATCCACTAAATTTTTTATCTCAAGTGAGCAAAGGACACAAATAGAAAATAAATTCTCTTACCACAGCAGATTCTGGTCAGACGACCATTACACTCAGTGCTGTGTGCAGCTTTGCCCAGGTTATAACTGAAGGCATTATGAATGCAAGACACCAGCCCCAATCACTAAACAACCTCCATTCACACAGAGGGAGTGACCACTGGTTGTCCTGCAAACACAATGGGCTCCATATGGGGCGCAGTTCACACAGGCCTGCACAGTGTATGCCCAGCCTCTTACGTTAGCCCCCATCTCAGTAGGCGGGCTGTTGCGGCATTCAACACCGCTACCTGCGCCGCAACAAACGCTCCCATATGGCCCAGCTACACACAGCAACAAAAAAGTGCAAGAAAAACCACAATTACAAGTGCTGAAATTGTGGAAAATTAGTTAGTTTTAAACTATATCAAATTGTGGGGTATTGGTTTGTCTTTTGGTCCAAAACACGTAAGCTTGTGAGCCCCTACACGGCTCCCCACAGGTCACAAGTCCTATCCACTAAATTTTTTATCTCAAGTGAGCAAAGGATACAAATAGAAATGGGTCAAATGTTGGAGCTCCTGCAGGGTACCCCCAGGGAGGAACTTTTGGATTCCATCCCTCTTCTACAAAGAGCTACGGGCTTTCTGGCAGATGCGTAGGCAGAGTCGGTTCGGATAGCCGCCAGAACCATGGTGTTTAATACAGCCCGTCAGGCGGTGTGGCTTAAAATGTGGAGTGGGGTTGTGACATCAAAAATTAAACTCTGCTCCATCCCCTTTCAAGGGAAATACGTTTTTGGGCAAGCATTGGATGATATCCTTGAGAAGGTTTCTGACAAAAAGAAATATCTCCCGGAGCAGAAACCTGTGAGGAAACAGGCCTTTCTTCCCGCTCAAAACCAATCCTCCAAATACAAAGGGAAGGGTAAGTTGGGCCGCTGGTCTTTTCCCAAGGGCGACAAGGGCCGAACATCTTGCTTCCCCAGCAACGTCAACAACAACAGCCTGCTTAGCAATGACTCCGACCCGGGGGTGTCTCTCGAAATTCCTTCCCCAGTGGCAGTCGATTTCCCCTTGCCAGTGGATCCTCACCACCATCCGGGAGGGTCCTCTTTTGGAATTCGAGTCTTGTCCTCCGTGGAGTCTAAAGGTCACCCCCCCTGCCATCGTGGGATTCTATGACCCTTTTTTTGTCAGGTCTCCAAGACCTGTTGGATTCAGGAGTGGTGTCCCCGGTTCCCCTTGGGAAGAGGGGTTGGGCCATTAATCCAGACTTTTTGTGGTACGGAAGCCTTCAGGGGCTCCTCGTAACAATTTTCAATTTAAAACTCCTGAATCGCCATGTCAAATACAGGCGGTTCAAGATAGAGTCAGTCAAATTGGCTATCCCATTGATCGGTCAGGGCTACATGATGGCGAGCATAGACCTGAGGGACGCTTACTATCATGTCCCCATTCACCCGTCCCACAGGCAGCTTCTCTGGTTTGTGATCTCCAGTTCCAGAGGGACAGTACATTACTAGTTCAACGTCCTGCCCTTCGGTATCTCGTCCGCCCCCAGGGTCTTCACCAAACTCATGGGGGAAGAGGTTGTGTACATTCAGTTGCAGGGCATGTGTGTGGTTCCTTACCTGGACGACATGTTGGCGGTTGCTCCGTCGGCATGGATACTCACCCTTCACGTCTCCAGGGTCCTGGACATACTACGGTCCCTGGGTTCCCAACCTTAAGAAGTCGGAACTCGTCCCCTTGTCACGAAGGAAATTCCTGGGGGTCCTTCTAGACTCCTCCACCCAGACCTCGTTCCTTCCCATGGAACATCAACTGGCTCTCCGCTCAAAAATTCTGAGCTTCCAGTACCAGGGGACACAGACCTTAAGAAGTGCTATGTCACTTCTGGGGTCCATGACACCCTGCATTCAGTCGGTGGCCTGGGCTCAGGCGCATTCTCGACTGCTCCAGGAACACATTCTGAGTTCCTGGGACAGGTATCAGGACTCCTTAAACAAAAGGGTCATGACTCCAGGGCGGGTTTTGGCCTCTCTCTCTTGGTGGATGATTCCCAGGAACCTCCGAACCGGGGTGGCATGGTCCCAGATGCCGCTAATATCCGTTGCCATGGATACCAGCAGCCGCGGTTGGGGGCAATGGTGGGACAGACACCATTCCAAGGCACATGGAGTCGTTCTGTCAGTCTCCGGTCCTCCAACTTCCGTGAATTGCTGGCAGTGGAAGAGGCTTTACATGTGACGGCCCACACCCTCCACAGGAAGCATGTCAAGATCCTCTCGGACAATATGACGATGGTGGCTTTCCTGCACCATCAGGGAGGTACAAGAGGGATCAGCCTCCAGGTGACCGCAAGAAGAATATTTTGTTGAGCGTAACATCATCTGTCAGCATTATTAACGGATTCAGTGACGGGCGTACTGGACCTCATAGGTAAAGGGTGCTACGTAAGTCTATTTGAAAAACAACGAAAAAAGCCGTATAATGCACCTAAATAACGGGTATAGGAAATTGTTTGGTTGCAGGTAAAAATCTTCAGTTTACAACATCATCACATTGTGAAGAGAGTGTATTGAAAACCCAGATAGATCTTACATAGTGCTGCAGCTGAGTGCGTCTATGCCCTGGGACGGTGGATGGAGAGGCACAAAGTGTCAGAGCCCCGACACATGCGTTTCCCTGTTTTCATCAGGGGGCCGTGGTCTTCACAATGTGATGATGTTATGACTATATTGACCTCTCTGTACGGATTGTAATTGTGAAACCCGTGTTATTTCTATTGTGCATTGTACTTCAGCTGCTGATTATACCCCTGGTGGTGTTTTGTTGAATTCTGACGCACAGAGTGCTATCTGTCTCTTAACTTGTCTGCACCCTCCTTTTATGTACTTACTGGTTTTTGGTTATTGTCTGCTTGTTTTTTAAAATGTAATAAACTGAAGATTTTTACCTGCAACCAAACAATTTCCTATACCCGTTATTTAGGTGCATTATACGGCTTTTTTCGTTGTTTTTCATCATCTGTCAGCAGTGCATCTAAGAGGTCCAGACAAAGCTCAAGCAGATTTTTGAGCAGGACGAAGGTCCACCCGGGGGAGTGGAGCCTACATCCAGAGGTGTTTCGGTCCCTGACCAAATGGTGGGGCTTACAGGAAGTGGATCTTTTCACAGGAAGTCTGAATGCGGAGGTTCCAATGTTTTTTTCCCTTAATCGCAGCGACAATCCCCTGGGCCTGGATGCCTTCGCCCACCCATGGCAATTCCGCTTGGTGTATGCATTCCCCCCTATTCCTCTAATCGCCAAAACTCTGCAGAAGATAAGGACCGAAAGTGTGAGGGCAATCCTGGCGGCTCCCCTGTGGCCCAAGCAGTCTTTGTACGGCGCAAACAGAGACATGTGCCTTTAAGGGTCGGTGGTGTTGCCACAGCTTTTTGATCCTCTGTCACAGGGTCCTCTCTTCCATCTGGATCCTCGGTGGCTCAACATGGTGGCCTGGCTGTTGAGGCCGAACTCCTGAAGTCCAGAGGTCTCCCAGTCAGTGATCAACACTCTTCAAAATTGTAGAAAACCGGTGATGAACGCTATTTACGGCAGTGGTGGGGAACGTCCGGCCCCCGGGCCGGGTCCAGCCCGCCATGTTACCTGATCCGGCCCATGGCCACTTTGCTTTTATTTGTAGCGCGGTCCCTTTAAATCAGCAGCGGTGCGTGCCGGAATTGTCTCCGACCTGAAACATAGTCAGCGTGAGGCGTTCTGTGAAGCTGGAGCCTCTGCACTGTCCAGCTCAGCTCCCGGGAGGATTACAATCACCTCCTGCTTATCTTAAATAAACAATTCCTTCCTCGGGAAGTCCATGAGTAAATCTAAAGGTGTCAGATAAGTAAATAAATAAAGTGTCTGCTCTGTGATCGTCGGCTGTGCAGGGATGAAAACTGTCAGCAGTATAAGAAAGAGCTGCATCCAGAAACATAGCCAAGGGAGGGAGATAAAAATCATGTGAAGCCATGTTAAAATCATATATGTCCACATTGATTTTTATCTACCTTCATTTGGATGTGTTGCTGGATCTCTTTTTACTCTGCCCCCTGTGTACCTGTGTGTCATGCGCCTCAGGCCCCTGTGTACACGTGTGTCTTGCGCCTGTGGCCTCGTGCACCCGTGTGTCACGCGCCTCTGGCCCCTGTGTGCCCATGTGTCGTGCGCCTCTGTCCCCCGTGTAACCGTGTGTCATGCGCCTTTGGCCCCCTTGTACCTGTGTGTCGTGCACCTCTAGCCCTCCATGTACCCGTGTGTCACGCGCCTCTGGCCCCCATGTACCCGTGCGCCTCTGGCCACCTTGTACCCGTGCGTCGTGCGCCTTTGTCCCCCGTGTACCCGTGCGCCTCTGGCCCCCGTTTTTTAAGTTAATAAATTTATACGGCCCTCGAATGATATTCTAAATTTCCAAATGGCCCTTTGCAGAGAAAAGGTTCCCCACCCCTGATTTACGGGAAAATATGGAAGAAGTTTTTTCTCCTGGTGTTGGCCCGCCACTCTGGACTTTCTTCATCCCAGTGTGGCCCAGATTCTGGATTTCTTGCAACATTGACTAGAGTTGGGCCTGCAACCAAGTACACTAAAGTGCAGGTGTCCGCTCTCAGTGCAGTGTTCGATCATGACATCGCCTCACATCGGTGGATAAAGCGCTTTCTGACATCGGCTGGTCGACTTTGTTCAAGGATCTGTGGCACCCCTCCGGAGGATTGCCACAGGATCCACCGGTGCAAGGAGGGAGTTACACCTTGGTTCGCACAGCACACACCACCTTCCACCCCATACCTGAAGGGGCAGCTCTACTGGCTGCCTTAAATCAGTTCCCCTTTAAGAACATCCAGGCCTGAGGGGAGGAGTTAATCAGTCCCAGAAGTCAGTCTAGTGAGAGGGAAGAGAGAGGAGACGGAGGAGCTGGTCGCTGGGAAAGATCCAGGACCAGAGACCACTGACCGCTGTGCGCAGCCTAGGGAGTGGGTCGGAGCCAAGTGGAGAAAGAAGGGAGCTATGAAAAGGGAACCAGTTACTACAGCCCTTTAGTACACCCGGACACCGGAGTCCGAAGCTGCCAGTATTTAGTGCAACAGTAAAAGCCTGGAAAACTCAGGAGGAGTTCAGCTCTGAGGAGAACAAAGTAAGAGACGCTAAACTGACCAAGTATAGGACCAGGGGCCATAGGAGGAACAGGGACCCCACAGAAGGACCTCATTGCCATTTTAGAACAAAGCCCAGAGAGGGAGAAGAAGCGGTGGGTTCAGGCTCCGGCAGGACTTACCCCACACCACAGAGCACAAAGACAGAGGTGGCCTCATAACTTTCTAAGGTGGAAGTCCCAAGTTGCACCGGGGACCTGGTTATTTCTCTGGACTGTACCTGTTACCCTGTCACCAGTAAAAGGTACTGAAACAACGATCACTGTGTGTGTGTGCCTGCTTAACCGCCGCAATTCACCGCCTTGTCTGCAGAGACGCAACTACTACTCCCCTCATCCATCCCCGCTGCCCTGAGGTAAAGCTCTACCTGTGGGGAACTGTACCACACTCTGCTGCATCCACCATCACCTCAGCAGCCGGCTGCAGCTGGTATACCTGTTACCAGGTACCATAGGTGGCTTCACGTTAACAACCCCCTTATTTCCCCCCCACCATTCCCCGCCATTGAGGGTCCAGGGCACGGGACCGGGGATCGACCAGCCGTGATTCCCCCATCAAAGCCGCCATCAGCCCCGGTACCTGAGTACCCCATACCCTGTCGACCGCCTCAATTCTGGCGTCATGAACAGGATCCCGTGCCCGGTAAAACTGGGTACTGTGTGCCAAGAACTGAACTTTATTAACTGTTCATGTACTGTAAAACTGGGCTGCCATTACAGAAATTGAGCTGCGCCACAGCGCGGGTTGAAAAGAGCGGGAAGATAAGCTCCGCCCCTTCACTCTGCTGGAGATTCACGAAGCGCAGCTCCGTGCTCCAGAAATACCCGAGGTGCTCCGCTCCCTCTGCACAGCCGCCGAAGACCGGAAAAGTTTGTTTCATCTCACCGGTTGGCAGCGATTAACTAGGGGGGGCTCCATCATGAGTGACTCAGATGATGCACAGGTCCCTGACGGGGGAGATGCCCGGAACGCAGCACCCGGAGCAGCGGCCTAAATAATGCCGATTTCCTTGCCGTATATACCGGGTGCCAAATGGTTACCAACATATGAAGGCAAACCCGGTACGTTAGCAGCCTTTAAGCAAAAGATGTGTGCAATGCTGGACATGTATACAATGACACAGAAGCAGCGGACCACTGTTGTGCTGGGACAAGTAACAGGCGCAACTGAGCTGGAGGTTGAGTTCTGGAGTGATACAGACAGGGACTCTGTTTGATAAGTTAAAACTTGTTTTTGAAAAATGCACACAGTCTGAGTTGAGCATGCTTTTCTACCAGTGTAAACAGAGACCACAAGATACCATCAGAGACTATGCCCTCCTTTTACAAGGGGCACTCCGGTCCTTAAAACAAGTAGACCCGTCAAGTGTATTGGAAGAGGATAAAATGCTTGCAGAACAGTTTACTGAGGGATTGAGGTCAGATTACATATGTGGGTATTGGATCACCCGACTGTGAACTTTAATGACTTAAAAGATCGTGCTATAACCGTGTTAAGAGATCCAGTGCCTGCAATACAATCTTGGCAGATTAACACCTCTCCCATAGACTTTAAACCCGTTTCTACAGAACCTGCAAAAGTAGAAAGACAAGCTGTAGCTGATAACTTAGATAATGACATGCGTAACCAGGTGTTGCAGTTAACCAAAAACATGGACTATATATCTTGCAATCTATGCCTGGAGCACCACCACCAAGTAAATTCCAACTAGCTGATAGCCCTGAAAATGTTCCATAGATGCGGAGGAAGAACAAGTCACCCGTGCAGGGGACCAACGCACCATTCCAACGTAGACCCATGTCGCCCGTGGAGGGGACCAACGAGTCGCCCGTTCAGGGGACCGACGCACCATTCCAACGCAGAGCCAGGGACTACATGGATTCTTCAGGAAAACCCATCTGCCTGCGATGCAACAAACCGGGACACTTTGCAAGTGGATGTCCTTTAAACACGAGATTCCTGGGCCCGCCAGCCCCCATGAGTAGAGCAGCTGGGCCCAAATGACTCGTGTAACCGGTACATTGGAGGTCATCCGTACCACAACATTACACTAGAAGGAATCCCCATGTTGGCCCTACTGGACACTGGGTCGGAGGTCACTATGATCCCACATATCCTTTACAAACAATTTTGGTCTGATGACGATCTTGAGCCCCAAACCCTAATTTTTATATTATTACAGCTAATGGACAACCACAAAAACAGGTGGGGTACAGAGAAGCTACAATAAAGTTGGGGAGGGAGGAATTAAAAGGCCAAGGGTTATTTGTTGTAGAAGACAATCCTAATGAAAAATACCCCTACATGGTAATTGGTACAAATGTTATTGAAAACTGCTTTGGAGAAGTGTTCTTTTTACTCTGACAGATTGCTGAGACTGCTGGTTATGGGCAGACGAGAGTCATCCAAAAAGAGATCCGAGCCCTCATCCACAAGCAACAGGTAAATCTGTCTGGGGCAGAAATTGGCAGTGTGCGGGTAACAGACCCGGTTCCCCTTGTACTACCACCAAAAAGGGAGATGATGATATGGTGTCGAGCAGTGATAGGTCGCAGGGGACAGGAATACCAGGCAGTTGTAGAGCCAGTATTTTCGGAGCACAGACCTACACTACTGACAGCCAGAGGCGTGGTGGATGTACGCAAGGGACGAGTACCAATCCATTTATTAAATTGTGGGGAAGAGGAAGCAAAGCTACCCCGGTATGCTATTGTAGCAAAGCTGTATACTGTTTGTGACGACAACATACAGACAGTGGGGCCTGTTTCCTCGTCTAACCAGGCAGAGGATAACAACTACAAAGGATAGCTAGAGGAGTGGTGTCAGCAGTTGCACGTAGGAACTGATGTCACCCCTTCTTACCAGGAGCACGGAGTTTACCGGGTAGCGCAGGAATTCGAGCATACCCACAGGAGATCATCCCCCAATTAAGTTGAGACACAGACCCATTCCACCAGGTCACTACCAACATGCCAAAGAGATGCTGAGGGACATGAAGGAAGCCGGGGTTATAAGAGATAGCTGTAGTCCCTGGGCAGCCCCTTTAGTCCTATTCAGAAAGAAGGATGGCACGATGAGGATGTGTGTGGTTTACAGGGAGGTCAACAAGATCACTCACAAAGATGCTTACCCATTAGCCCGAATAGAGGAGTCTCTTGCTGCATTAAAGACTGCTAATTATTTCTCCACATTAGATCTCACTAGTGGGTATTGGCAGGTCTCCGTTGCAGAAGAAGACTGAGAGAAGACTGCATTCACAACACCAATGGGACTATGCGAATTCAACACCATGCCATTCGAGTAATGCAATGCACCAGGAACGTTTCAAAGAATCATGGAATGTTGCCTGGGACTCCGGAACTTTGAGACAGTACTCTTATACCTGGACGACGCCATTGTGTTTTACAAAACCTACCAAGAACACCTGGAACACCTGGCAGAGATATTTGAGGCTTTAGCAAAGTATAGGATGAAGCTCAAACCATCTAAATGTCACCTGCTGAAACCTAAAGTTTAATACCTGGGACACGTGGTCAGCGCAGATGGAGTAGCACCAGACCCGGAAAAGGTAACAGCAATCCAGGATTGGCAGAGACCAACCATCGTCACCGAGGTATGTCAATTCTTAGGTTTGGTTGGGTACTATAGAAGATTCATTAAGGGCTACACGAAGATGGCAGTGCCCCTACAATATCTTCTGGTAGGCCAATCTAAGAAGAGAAGATCTTCAGAGCCACCATTGGACTGGGGTCAGAAACAAGAAAATTCCTTCCAACAGATGAAGCAGGCTCTTATAACCTACCATTCGTCCTTTACACCGACGCAAGCAAGGTATGCCTGGGAGCAGTCCCTTCCCAGATTCAAGATGGTAGAGAGCGAGTAATTGCCTACGCCAGCAGAAAACTTCGACCCACCGAGAGGAACCCGGAAAACTACAGTTCCTTTAAGTTGGAGTTCCTTGCCTTGGTCTGGGCTATAACAGAAAGATTCAAGCATTACCTCGCAGCTTCAAAGTTTACCGTCTTCACGGATAATAACCCGTTAACACACCTGGATACCGCAAAGCTTGGAGCATTGGCGCAACGTTGGATGGCTCGACTATCGAACTATGACTTTACTATCAAATATCGAGCAGGCCGAAACAACGCAAATGCTGATGCCCTCTCCAGAAACCCTCAAGTACATCTACAAGGGATTGAAGAAGAAGAGGATGACTTAGAGGAAATAGAACTTCCAGCTTTCCATAAAAGTAGAAAATGGATAATCGCTGAAGATCGCGTCTACCAGAACCGTCAGACTGTTGAGCTAAACTCGTTGCCTCACTATGGATGGAAGGAGACTCAAGACAGTGATCCGGCAGTGAGCCTTGTAAAGAAGTTGATAACCCAACCGGATTCCTAACTTGAAAAGAATGCTCCACCAGAGGCCCTGTGGAAAGAAAGAAAGAAGTAGGTTATTCATCTATCAAGGTCAACTGTGCAGACGGTACATCAACCCAAGAAGACATGAAATGGTATGGCAAGTTGTGGTTCCAAAGAGAGATGTCCAAATGGTATTGGAAGCGTACCACAATGGATTGGGACACTTTGGATGGAGAAAACTGGAAATAATGTTAAGTAAAAGATTCTATTGGATCAGCATGAGGTCTTCCATAGAGAGATGATGTAAAAACTGTGGACCATGCTCATTAAGAAGAAGAGACCATAACAGTCAGAAAGCACCACTCAAACATATCATCACCAAACAACCATTAGAACTGGTAGCCTTAGATCATGTCAAACTCGCACCCAGCAAATCAGGCTACACCTACGCTCTTACCATGGTAGACCACTATTCCAGATTCCTTGTGGTAGCTCCAGTAAAAGACTTAACAGCTGAGACAGCAGCAAGAACATTTCAAGCTTATTTCTGCAGACCCCATGGTTATCCAGACCAGGTATTAACAGACCAAGGACCTGCCTTTGAAGCTGAAATATTTCAAGAATTCTGTCGCCTATACGGATGCAGGAAAATACGCACTACGTCTTACCATCCTCAAACTAATGGAATGTGTGAAAAGATGAATCGCATGGTAATTGAAATGCTGAAAACTCTGCCTTTAGAAGAACAAAACCAATGGCCAGAGAAGTTACCAGATCAAGTTGACATCTACAACAACATCCCAGTAAGCTCAACAAATTGTACCCCTGCATACATCATAAGAGCAAGACCTGGAAAATTGCCAGTAGACTTCGAAATAGGCATAGTAGTTCCTGAAGAAGATACTACAGATGCAGATTTGGACACTCGTAGGAAAGAACAATACCAGAAAATCCAAGAATGCATTGAGAGAAGTCTGGAAAAATCTAGAGGAAGACAAGAAACCAGCGCAAGGAACGCCATTAACACCAGGTGAATTGGTTTTGAAGAGAAAAAGAAGAATGCACAAACTAGATGATCAATGGGAAAAAGAACCAAACACTGTGTTACCATCTCAATTTGATAACCAGATAACCTGTTTAATCATTGGAGAATTACCAGCGGATTGGCCTCAAATAGAAGGTACATATCTAATTCCAACTTTAATGTTTCCACCTGCAGTAGAAGTTACAAGAGTACCAGAACCACCCGTTGTACCGGAACCAGAGAATCCTGCAATCGGTGTACCTGCCATTCCTACTGTGAGATCAGGTAGTCGCAGACTGCTACCCAGTTTAGCAGTTACGCATAGACCCACTCTCACCAATCTTACACCAGAAATACATAGGTCAACACGTGTCAATCTAGGACACCCACCACTCAGGTACAGAGAGTAAACTGTAAAACGTGGAAAATGTAAATATGTGCAGCACGGTGACTCAAGTGGTTAGCACTGCAGCCTTTGCAGCACTGGGGGTCTTGAGGTCCTGGGTTCAATTCCCACCAAGGACACTAAGGACAACATCTGCAAGGAGTTTGTATGTTCTCCCCGTGCTTGCTTGGGTTTCCTCCGGGCACTCCGGTTTCCTCCCACATTGTAAAGACATACTGATAGGATATTTAGATTGTGAGCTCCAAGAGAGACAGCATTACTGATGTATGTAAAGTGCTATGGAATTAATAGCGCTATATAAATGAATAAATATTATTATTATATTAAAATGTAAATATGTTGTTAATGCTAATGTACAGAAAAAGGGTGATGAGTAGGCAAAACAACCAGACCAGGTACACAACACGAAGTAAGAGGGGGGGTGGATTTGGCGTCAGGAGCTGTCTAGGGAGAGTGAGATCTTGGCCAATAGGTGACCCCAGGGCCAGGAGGCCTACAGCGCTTATGACCCGGTAGAGGCCCCTGCAGTACCTAGGACTCCTACGTCAAGGCACCCAAATTGTTTGTTGTTGTGTTTTTGAACTTTAAGCCACAGAGACTTGACCTGTTGGACTTTTGAATGTTCCCCTTTTCTTATTTTCAAAAATGGACCATAGCCACAGGACTGGTAGTGGCAAACACCCATTTAAACACCCTTTTAAACAGCCTGCAGCGGATGGACTAGGGCTGTATGGACTGGTTACCTGTTTTCTTATTTATACCTGGTTTTTGTAAATTTTTCATTTTTTAAGACTCTGTTCAAAATTCAAATATAAATAGTTATGACATGTTAGTAGAAAAAAATGTTTCAGTCATGGAGGACTGTATTTAACTAGGGGGGAATCTAGCACCCCTGTGGGGGATTGCCACAAGATCCACTGGTGCAAGGTGGGAGTTACACCTTGGTTCGCACAGCTCACACTACCTTCCACCCCAGACCTGAAGGGGGAGCTCTACTGGCTGCCTTAAGTCAGTTCCCTTTTAAGAACATCCAGGCCTGAGGGGAGGAGTTAGTCAGTCCCAGAAGTCAGTCTAGAGTCTGCAGTGAAAGGGAAGAGAGAGGAGACGGAGGAGCTGGTCGCTGGGAAAGATCCAGGACTAGGGACCACTGACCGCTGTGCGCACCCTAGGGAGTGGGTCGGAGGAAAGTGGAGAAAGAAGGGAACTAAGAAAAGGGAATCGGTTACTACAGCCCTTTAGTACACCCGGACACCGGAGTCCAAAGCTGCCAGTATTTAGTGCAACAGCAAAAGCCTGGAAAACTCAGGAGGAGTTCAGCCCTGAGGAGAACAAAGTAAGAGACGCTAAACTGACCAAGTATAGGACCAGGGGCCATAGGAGGAACAGGGACCCCGCAGAAAGACCTCATTGCCAGTTTAGGACAAAGCCCAGAGAGGGAGAAGAAGCGGTGGGTTCAAGCTCAGGCAGGACTTACCCCACACCACAGAGCACAAAGGCTGAGGTGGCCTCATAACTTTCTAAGGTGGAAGTCCCAAGTTGCACCGGGGACCTGGTTATTTCTCTGGACTGTACCTGCTACCCCTGTACCCCTGTCACTAGTAAAAGGTACCAAAACAACGATCACTGTGTGTGTGTGCCTGCTTAACCGCCGCAATTCACCGCCTTGTCTGCAGAGACGCAACTACTACTCCCCTCATCCATCCCCGCTGCCCTGAGGTAAAGCTCCACCTGTGGGGAACTGTACCACACTCTGCTGCACCCAACATCACCTCAGCGGCTGGCTGCAGCGCTGGTATACCCATTACCAGGTACCATATGTGGCTTCACATTAACAACCCCCTTATTCCCCCCACCGTTCCCCGCCATTGAGGGTTCAGGGCACGGGACCGGGGATCGACCAGCCGTGATTCCCCTATCAAAGCTACCATCAGCCCTGGTACCCTAGTACCCCATACCTTGTCGACCGCCTCAGATCCGCACTACAGTTCCACCTTGGGATTTGAATATTGTACTGACTGGGTCGACCCTGTCTCTGTTTGAATCACTGTCATCTGCATTACTCCAAAGTCTCTCCCACAGAACAGTATTTTTGGTGGCTATCACATCGGCTCGGAGGGTGGATGAGCTCCAAGCACTATCCATCAGGACACCCTACCTGACAATCGCATTACTCTCCGTTTGGACCCTTCCTTCCAAAGGTGGTGTCTGACTTTCATCATTCTCAGGAGGTGATTCTTCCATCCTTTTGCAAACATCCTAACAAAGCAGAGTCAGTTTTTCACTCCTTGGATGTTTGGAGAACGGTACTGCACTACCTCCAACAGACTGCCTCCTGGAGATTAGACCAGAACGTTTTGTCCAGCATTTTGGTCGGAACAAGTGTAGGAAGGCTTCTAAATCCAAAATTGCGGCTTGGATCAAGAATTCAATTTGTGAGGCTTACATCTCCCAACGGCTGACGCCTCCTGTAGAGTTGAAGGCTCATACCACTCAGGCAGCATTGACCTCCTGGGCTGAATGGGCTGGCGCTTCATCGGAGCAGATTTGCAGAGCGGCAATGAAGTCATCCTTTCACAAGTTTTCCAAGCATTATAGATTAGACTTGGCCTCTAGCGGGGTTCTGTCCGTTAGTAGGAAAGTCCTGCAAGCGATAGTCCCCCCCGAAGAATATCGATAATATTCCTTCAATGCTGTCATGGAAGGTGTATGAGAAAACTGAATTAGTCCTTACCGGTAATTCCTTTTCTTGGAGCTTTCCACGACAGCATCAATTACCATCCCTGTGTGGTGTTGGATTCCAATATATTTGTCAGGTAACCATTGCTAAGGTGATCTTGGTAAACACTGGTGAACTGGCGGTGGGGAGTGGCTTTTAACCTCTTTGTGTTCCTGTCCCCCAACAGGGCGTGGACGACATCCTCCAATGCTGTTGTGGAAGGCTCCAAGAAAAGGAATTACCGGTAAGGACTAATTCAGTTTTTACTTCTCAGAACCAGAACATGTTCCCAGAAAGGATTGTGGTTTGTCCCGGTTCTTTTTGGCAAAGATCAGTCATTCCTTTTTATGTCTTTTCTTTAGCTATTATTTCTTCCTTGGTTCATAAAGCTTTGCTTGCTTTGGTGTGCTGTGTATGGTACTTGTTGAAACCATGACCCCAGACTGTTCCAGGTTGGCCTGAAGGTCTTTGGATGTTTCCACCATTCACCAATTTTTCTCTTTCCTCCATGCCCAGGTAGGTTCTTGACTGTCCCATGCTTGGAAAATGTCTTAATAACATTACAGACTATTGAAACTGGGATACCACGGTCTTTGGAGATGGTCTTATACCCGTTAGAAGTCTTGCTAATAATAGTAGTTCTGATATCTTCAAACATCTCCTTTGTCTTCACCATTGTGACAATGAACAGGGCCTAACATATTGTTTTTTAATACACCGAAGTCATCATTCATTGGCTACTTCATGTTACATTGACACCGACAATTTGTCACAGGTGATTCTCATTTGTGATTTAACACAGGCAAGACATAAAGGGTGCCAATTCCTGTGTCACAGCAAGCTTTAGGTTTTTCTAATTTTTTCCTCCCATTGTTTTTTGTTTTAAATTGTTGTTTATCATTTGCTCTTTTGTATTTAATGCGAGTGCTCTAAACAAAAAAGCTGTTTCACTTGATTCATTTTTTTCAGGAGATATTCCAAATTATGTACTTTAACTTCATGGGCGCCATTAACGGTGAGCAGCACTGTAAGCACTCAGCATATAGTGTAGGATAAATATGAGCCAAGTCTTACTGCGATCTTTGGGAGCCAGAAAAAGCAAATCATCAGCAGGTCAAGAATTTTGTTTATTTATTTTTTACGCCGTTTACTGTGTGGTACAAATGATAAGGCAGGTTTATTCTTCAGGTCAATGCAATTGCAACGATATCAGATTTATATATTTTTTTTATGTTTTTCTACTATCACATATTAAAAAACGTTTTTTTTTTGTCAACCAAAACAGTTTTTGCATCACCATATTTTGAAAGTATAATGTTGCTATATTTCTGCTGCCAGAGTAATGTGAGGGCTTTTTTTGCAGAACGAGTTGACATTTCTGTTGGTATCATTTTCAGGCATGTAATATTTTTTGATCACCTTTTTATTCCAGTTTTTTGCATGCAGAAGGAACAAATGCCAGCAATTCAAAAATTGCTTTTTTGAAGTGTTATGTTTATGCTGCTCATTGTATGGTGATAGTGATAAGACATTTTTATTCTTCAGGTCAGTATGGTTATAACCATAGCACATTTAAATAATTTATTTTTTTATGTTTTGCCACTTTTACACAATAACAAAACGTTTTTAGAAAAAGTATTGTTTCTGCATTGCTGTATTCAGAGAGCTATAGTTTTTTTTTTTTTCCATTTTTCCACTGATGGATCTGTATGCTGACTTTTTTTTTTTGTGGGACAAGATGACGTTTGCAGTGATACCATGTTTATTTACATTTGTCTTTATGGTCGTGTTTTATTCTACTTTTATTTCAGAGGTATGATGAAAAAGCATCGTTTCTTGACACTCTTAATTTTTTTTAAGCTGTTGCTTGTAGGGTTTATAGATTGGGTCGTTATGATACCAAATATGTATAACTTTTATTATTGTGATCACTGATCTCAAGTATTGCTACATTTGTCGGTGTAATCTGGTGTAACAGGCAACCATACTAGGCACATCAGGGGGTCATTTCTTGACCTCCGGGTGCCATGACAGCCATTGGCTTTCTGTGATTTAATTACGGGGCTGCCGATGGAGGTCAGAGAGGGAGCGCACTCCTTCCTACAGCCTTTTCAATGCTGCCATCGCTATCGATTGTGGCATCTAGCGAGTTAATCAACCAGGGGTGGCAAGCTTGAGGGCCCTGACTTTTCCTGCAGGAGCTCGGCTGTCAACTGTGTTGAACTCCTACAGTGATCATGCCGGGAAGTGCTGATATTCAGCACTTCCCTGCATGATCATGCTAAGATTGTTCAGTCATATTGACTGACCGATCGTTCTGAGTGCAGGAACCACTGACATGGGTCCCTGCAACGTTTTACATACTGCTCAGCTGTCAGGGACAGCTGTCTAAACGGAACTGTCATTGTGTGTTTACATGCAGTGACAATTCAAAATCATGATGGACATAACACGTTATTTGTTGTAAAGGGTTTATCAAGGTTCGGTAAACAAATGGAAAATTACTTAAATATATTAAATTGGTGCTCATTTAACAGTCTAAAATCAGCTTGTGTGCTCCCTATGGTCCCAATTGATTGAGAGTGGAGTTGTAACACCAGTCTTAACCCCTTCACTCTCTGCCTGTTTTCACCTTAATGATCTGGCCAATTTTTACAATTCTGACCAGCATCACTTTATGAGGTAATAACTCTGGAATGTTGCAATGGATCCCAGTGATTCCAAGACTTTTTTCGTGGCATACTAGATTTAATGTTAGTGGCAAAATTAGGATGATATTTTTTGTGTTTATATGTGAAAGAAATGCAAATTTGTCAACAATTTTGAAAATTTTGCAATTTTCAAACTTTTAATTTTTATGCTTTTAAACCAGTTATATCACGCAAAATAGTTAAAAAATTATTTTCCCCACATGGCTGCTTTACATCAGCACAGTTTTTCAAACAAATTATTTCCTGTTAGGATGTTTTAAGGGTTGAACGTTTATCAGCAATTTCTCATTTTCCCAACTAAATTAACAAAACCGTTTTTTAGGTACCACATCACATGTGAAGTGACTTTGAGGGGGCTATATGACAGAAAATACCCAAAAGTTACACCAATTTAAAAAGTCCACCCTTCCAGCTACTGAAAACTACATCCAGGAAGTTTATTAACCCTTCAATTGCTTCAGAGGAACTAAAGCAATGTGGTAGTAAAAAATGAAAATGTTACTTTTTCCAACAAAAATGTTAATTTAGTCTCAAATATTGCATTTTCACAAGGGTAACAGGAAAAATTGCACCATACAATTTGTTGTGCGATTTCTCCTAAGTACACTGACACCCCATATGGGCGGGAAGACCATTGTTTGGGCAC
The DNA here is from genome assembly GCA_033576535.1 of Allobates femoralis. Taxonomy (NCBI): domain Eukaryota; kingdom Metazoa; phylum Chordata; class Amphibia; order Anura; family Aromobatidae; genus Allobates; species Allobates femoralis. Next base: position 475,046,099 of record JARQOC010000002.1, on the reverse strand, counting down.
ACATCAGTGCTCTGAAGGGAAAGAGCATCATTTTACTTTTTGAACAGAAAATTGTCTGGAATCTTTAGTGGACTCCATGTCGCATTTGGAAAGCTCCTGCCTAAACATTGGAAACCCCTCAAAAGTGACGACATTTTGAAAACTAGACCCCCAAGGAATTTATTTAGATGTATGGTGAAAACTTTGAACCCCTAGGTGCTTCACAAAATTTTATAACTTTTTTTCATAAACAGTTTTATTGAATATTTTCATATATAACATACAAAAATTAAAAAGTATCCATACAAGGAAAATAAAAATTGCAAAACAGTCAAGTAAAACAGCAAGACAATCAAGTAAAACATAAGTGCCTTACATGAGTCAGATTCACTGAATAACCAATAATTGATTGTCCAGAGCGTTGCCTTAATGCTGTCTTTAGTATCATATTTCTTATCATCATGAACATTTGAGAAACAAAATAGAATGAAAAGAAGAGAGAAGAAAAGTAAAGAGTGCAGCATAGGTAATAGAAAGTAAGGAAAAAATAGAAAGGAAGAAATAAGGGGGTCCAACTAAGAGAGCAACAGAAAAAAGGGGGTATAGGAAGGGGAAAGAGGGGAGAACTGAGGAGAGGCAGTCTGAGGAGAGTTGAGTCTCTTCTGTTTGTGTTAACTGTCTCTCTGTTCTACCCTATTCTGCTAACTTGTCTCCAAGAATATTAGGAATTCAGGTGATTCACGAAACATAACCCATTCCTGCCATGTTTTGTAAAACGTATCCTCATGCTGTTTCGTGACGGTGGATAGCCTCTCCATCCTAAATAGAAAATCCATTTCAACTATGCAATCCCCGGCTATTGGTGGCTGTCTTAGAGCACCACTTCCTAGGAATAATAGAATGAATGACCGTTATGCAAAGATTTAGGAGGCCTACCTTGATCCTCCTGAAGGAGCCTGCATTTATCAACAGTAGGCCCAGCTGTGGTCTAACTTGAATGATGACACCAGAAACCTTTGAATAAATTTCAAAGACCTTATTCCAAAGTCTTTTAATTGGTGGACAATCCCACCAATTGTGGAGCATGGTACCCTCAGATGCCTCACATCTCAAGAAGAGGTCAGATACCAGTGGATATATCTTATGAATGTGGGCTGGACATCTATACCACCTAGTTAAAAGTTAAAAGTTTGTTTACTGAGTCATACAAGCTGAGCCTATGTGTACAAAAATGCTCTTTTTCATTGCTCAAAAGAAAACTCTAGCCCAATCTCCCATTCCCAATCCAAGGCAAACCATGACTTATTCTCAGCTTTCTCTGACATAAGAATCAAGTATATCTTTGAGATTGAGTGTGCAGGGCTAGTCTATTGCATCATCAATGATTCCAGTGGCGCCAGATCCATCTCGTGTATTGAAGCCGGCTGGATGGACAAGACGAAGGAGCGTAGTTACAAATTAGAGATGGGCGAGTCCTAAAAGACTCGGAATCGCAAGACCCCAACGAGTCCTAGTCCAGGACTCGGGACTCGTTGCGAGTCCAGCGAGTCCAATGTTAATGAATAGGGAACCGAGTAATAGCGAATAATGACATTTACAACTCGCTGATGTGTCTCTGAAAGTGTGCGAGTCCAAACTAAAAAAATTGGTTTTAAGTGCGCACAGCCACCGAGATGTGGTTTGGTGTTGCTGTATGCATCACTTGCTGGCAGGGTAAGTGTGCGCGCTCACACTTGGCAGTGAAGCCGCACACTACACTCCCTAAGGTGGTGTACGTGCTATTTAAAGGTAGGAGAGCAGCAACGCACTGGTCTGCCACAGAAAAAATAACGCTCTATGGGTTATTAGGAACAAAAATCGATCTGGTGCAAAAACAAAAAGGAAACAGCACCTCAGCTAAGCCTCTGACTGCAGCTGTTAGCAAAGCTGAGTGAGTAAGCTAAGCTATGAGGTCCGTCCTGTGTGCACTGTAAGGCTTCTCCTTCCTTCCCTCCCTGCCTGCCTGCCTGCCTACACAGCACTACTCTGTCCTCCTCCTAGCTCTCAGAAGAGCTTTTTGGGTTAATATAAGGAATCTTCCCTACACTGACAATCCCTGATCTGCTCCAGCATATATCTCTCTCTCCCTATACTAGGTCAGATCGTCTCAGGAATGTGGCCAAAATGGGGGGACAAGCCTTATATACTGCCTTGCCTGTCATACATGACATAGGCATCACGATGGACAGCAGCCAATCATAGTCCTGACACAACCAACTTTGCTATGCCATTACTGACTATGATTGGCTATCTTCACAAGTTTTCTGACCTAACACGCACGCTGTGCTGACTCGGAACATAACAGATTCTGTATTCGAGAGTCCGACTCCCGAATACAGTATACAGGACTCGGAATCGTAGACTCGTAGGACTCGGAATCGTAGACTCGCTCAGACTCGCTGCTGACAGCGGGTATCTGTGAAGAGTCAAGCTTATTGCCATTGAATTCCATTGGACTCGTCACTGTGCGAGTCCAAGCTGGGAGATTCGCCGAGTAACGAGTCCTGCGAGTACCTTCAGAATCGCCGAGTCCCGAGTCCTAGCGAGTAGACTCGCCCATCCCTATTACAAATATGCAAACCATGAGATGTGGTGTTCTGGAAATTCCTCCCTCAGTGCTGCCAGTGATTGCCATCTCTATAATCTTTAGGTCTGTTGGACCACACCAAAAATGTCCTTACTCCAACACTCGAGGGTAATTTGGGGTTATCAAACACTAGGGTCATGGAACTGGGGCTGTTTGAGAAACTTCATTCCAAAATAGAGGAGTCCCATATTTTAAGTATATCACATGTCAGAAAAGATAGGGATTTGGTCGAGTTACGATGTGTCTTAGGGGCCAAAGTAGTGAAGTCAGTGCCAGTGGTGAAAGAGATCTCTCTATCGAGACCCATTGTTTTCCTCCTTGATCATGAAACAATTCCAAAGCCCATATGGCTATGGCTGCCCAATGGCAGTTTTCAAATTCGGCATGCCTATACCGCCCTCCGATTTGGGTTTGCTAAGCAGTGAGCGAGCAAGTCGAGGTCTCTTCAGTCCCCATATGAACTTACTACAGATTGCGTCTAGATGTTTAATAAATGTACCTGTGAGTACCACCGGGACTACCTGGAACAGGTACAACAGCCTGGGGAGAATATCCATTTTATTATATTTATTCTACCAAACTACAACAACATAGCTCTCCCATGTCTTTAAAGACTGTATTACGCGTTAAGAGAGGGTTGAAGTTGGCCTGATATAATATGGAAGAGTCTGATGTCACCTGTACCCCTAGATATTGCATTGATGTAGGACACCACCAAAAGGAATTGAGTTTTGCAGCATTACCTTCTCCTGTATTGGCACTGTAATATTAAGTATTTCAGACTTAGATGGATTAATTTTAAAGTTACTTACCCTTCTATATCATACTCCCTCATGGCCACATATAGTGAAAGTCTCGGATTCGTGATATACAGCAATAACTCATCTGCATATAAGGAGAGTTTATGTACTCTAGGCCCAACCTGTATATCATTAATATTGGGATTGTTTGGTTTTTTTTCTAAGGGCTACTGCTAGGTGCTCCATCACTTTAATATACGGCAACGTTGACAACGGGTAGCCCTGTCTCGTTCCATTTGATATCTTAAAAGAATCAGAAAAGACACCATTGCATTTTACTTTAGTCGTGGGGTTATGATATAGGGCCATTATCTTCTGTAGGTTAGGTCCCATATTGAGCTGACGAAGTACACTATGGAGAAAGGACCATTTCACCCTGTCAAATGCCTTTTCAGCATCGACCGCTAAAATTCACGTGGAGGACTTTTTCATTTTGGGACATAAGTAGAAGTGTATTGATTGTATTATCCCTCGCCTCGCTACACGGGACAAACCCTACCTGGTCATTATGAATTAAGTCTGGTAGATAGGTAGCCAATCTCATTGCTATTCTTTTGGAGTATAATTTTACATCTAGGTTAATTAGTGAGATTGACCTGTAGCAGGGACATAATTTAGGGTCCTTCCCAGCTTTAGGAATGAGAGAATTATGGGCCTCCAGTGTCAGGGAATGGGTGCGCCGAATAAACCTTGTTAAACACTTTGGTCAGAAAAGGTGTTTATTGGGGGGCTAGTAATTTGTCAAATTTGACTGTATAGCCATCTGGGCCAAGACATATATTAGTCGGGGATATTTTGATCACTTGCATAAGCTCCTCCTCACTAAAAGGAAAATCCAGGGTCTCCCTGAGGTCTGCCAATAACGAGAGAAGGACAGTCTCTCTGATATATTGATCTGTTTTTATTTGCTCACGTATGGGGGACATGTCTGCATAGTGACCTCTGATGTTATACAGCACTACATACAGTAATAGTCCCTGAGCGACTGAGCAATCTGATCTTATTCATTCACCTCTACCCCTTGCGCATAGAGGGGCTCTTTGGATTAATACTTCTAGCCAATGGGCCCCCGCACTTGTCAGCAAACTTGTAAAAGAAACCCTGCAATCTTTCCCTGTATTTTGTAAAACCTTGATCTGCTAATTTTTTCAAGTGCCTTTTTTAACTTAGAAGGGTTGTACTAGGTACATCACGTTTGTGTTATTCTGAGGGTGTGTATCTGCGCAAGCAGCTCCTTCATTTGGGCAGTCTTCTCCCTTTTAAGTCTAGAATACTCCCGTGCTAAAATTCCCCTAATTACGCATTTTAAGGTCTTCCACTGGGTGGGCAACAGGGTACGGTCTCCTTCATGGTTTATTAAAAATTCTTGGTGGTTTTAATTGTGTTGGATGTGTCTGGATCCTGAAGAAGGTTCAGATTTAGACCCCACTGCCAAGGTCTCTGGTTAAAATTTGGCATCTGGAATGAGAAAAAGATGGGAGTGTGGTCTGACCATGTTATTATCCCTATAGATGCTGTGGGATTCCAGCTAAGAAGTAATGTCAGACCAATGAATGGTCTATCCTACTGTAGGAGTTCTGGAGGTGGGGGAAGTATGCATAGTCTCTGTCCCCTAAGTGTAGAATGCGCCAAATATTCACTATCTGTAGTCTGTGAAAGTCAGCTTTCAGCGCAAGTAAGAGTGAGGAAGGAATGGAGGACATACCTGAGGAAGAGTCAAGTGTCTTGTTCATTATCAGATTCAGGTCGCCGCCTATATCAGTTGGCCCTCCATGAAGCGCTCCAGCTATCGCAGATATTGTCGGCATGCCTTGATTTGGCCTTTGTTAAGAAGGTAGAGATTAGCTAAAGTATATAATTGATTTGATATAGAGACTTTAAGAAAAACAAAATGGCCCTGATCATCCCCATCTTCCCCCACGAGTGAAAATGGAAGGCTCTAATGAATAACTACACTGACTTCCCTGGATATGGACTCAGGATTCATGCTGTGAAACCAATGTGTGTAATATTTGTTTTTTACTATGGAGTGATGTTCTCTTTAAAATATGTCCCTTGAAGAAAAAGAATTTGCGTTCCCATCTTATGCATACCATATATAACTTTGGATAGTTTCTGAGGGGTATTAAGACCCTTGACATTTAAAAAGGCTATCTTGATTGTACACATTCTGTCAACCCCAAGGATAGTTGATGCAGGGGGTCGTAAAGAGGGCAGAACTGGGCTGAGGGTAGGGCCTGGCAGGGTAAGCAGAAGGCTAGGGAAGGAGGGGAAGAAAAGAACAAATGGAGAGTAGACAGCAGAAAAAGACAAAGACAAAAGAAAAGGTAAGTAAATACAGAAAATCTAAAGAAAATTCAGGAGCCTAACCCAAGGGTAGGCAAGTTCCTCAATACTAGGTTGAGGAAACGATATTCGGGAGGTCTTCTCGTAACACAGAAAAGATCTTCTGACGCCTGTAAGTGCAAGCTTTCTATATGGGGGTGTCTCCCACCACCCACATGGACTAAGCATGTCATGTCACATTTGTTTGTATAGATCCAAGTATTAGAAATAAATCAAGAAGACGGTAACCTCAATGCTTCCCCCTATTCCCGGGAAAGCACACAGATAGACGGATGCTGTACCTCATTGTCAATACTGAAACCTGAATGACAAAATACAGATTACCACCAACTCAGTCCACATACAGTATTTGCTCTCCTCCAACGTTGTTCCGTTAGGAGCAAGATGCCCCTCTTAGTCATGGTTAAGTCCCAATCAACATACGGGCTACCTTGGTCCCAGTACACTCGATAGGGTCCACATCTTTACAAAAATTATAGAGGAACAAAGAGCAAGTGTCACTGTTTGTCGATTGTGCAAAGGATGTGCGAGAGCCTGTATGACTAGGCACGCCCAGTTGCGGCAATAGTTGCTGGGAAGGTCTGCGGCGGTTGTTGTAAGGCGCCACAGGTCTCGGCATATTTGTTGGCCATTCAGTTATCTGAACCTGTGGGAGGACCAGTCTCTCAAGGAATCCCTTAAAGCCCTGAGGATCCCTCAGGGACACCACTCCCCTCTAGTCTCGCAACTGCAATTGAAAGGGGAATCCCTAGAATAAGGCACGTTCCGTTCTCTTAGTGCTTCCAAGACAGGATGTAGAGCCCTGTGATCAGTCAGGGTTCTTCAAGATAATTGTGCCAAGAACTGTAGAAGGACTCCGTTGAACTCAATGGGGCCCTTAATCCTGGCTTGTGCCATTATGTCCTCTTTGACCCCGTAAAAATGAATCCAGCAGATAATGTCCCTTGGCCTGTTGGTGTCATTACTCCGAGGCTGGATGTCTCGATGCGCTCTATCCAGGATGATTTCCTCCATTGGACTCCTTTCCAAAAGCATGTTAAATATTTCCTTCAAGGTGTGCATCAGGTCCTGGTTTGTTGTGGCCTCAGGCAGACCTCGGACACAGCTGACTTCAGTTCTCCTCCATCTTGTCAAACAGGGCATTTATCTGTTGCCTATGTTGGTCAAGGAGAGTCGCGTGGAGCGGATCCTCAGGGCAGTGGATGTTGAAGGGGTGTAGGGTGCAGGATGGAGGGCACAAAGTAACTGACAGACTCACAGTTTGCTGGTTCCTCAAGTCCTTTACTGGAGAAACAGGCACAAGGACATATGATATTGATGGATTCTGGCAACCTGGGAGCAACTCGGGGTTCTCTTCACCTAGCAAGTTCTGAGTCCTCCCTGCTGCGCCTTCTTAGTAGGTCCTTGCAGCTGCTTAAGCTTAGCTGTGGCCCTCTCTCTCTCTGTGGTGTGCCGTATGACAGGTAGCTCGAGTTCTTCTCCAGCCCCACTTTACAGGTGGCTGCTCCTAGGCTCTTCACACTGCTTTGCCTCCGGGCACTTTGGTGTGGATGGGGAACTTGGAATCCCCCACTCTCCGGTATTGGCTGCCAGGACGTTAGGCCCTGCACAGCCTCAGACTCCGTTGTTTGTTTTTTGGTGCTTACTCCTCTGGGGTGAGCTTGACACCGCTCTACTCCCCAGGCTCCTCTCTCCTTCCTCAGACCCTTGCCTACAGGTCGCTCAAGCTAAGTCTAGCTTTTCCTGGACAGCCTAGCATGCTCCAGTCCACAGAATGTCTCCAGTACTGCTCTGTACTGACTACTATACCTGGACGAGCTTAGCACTGCTCGAGTCCACAGGTCCTCTTCACAGTCCTTCCAGGAACTGAACTGACTAACTCTGCCCCAGACCAGAATATATAGGGGAGCTTACCCTGAACCCAGGATTACATCTCCCCCTTCAGGCCTAGAGGCAGAAAGGTGTTGTGTACTTTGGGTTTTGCCTACAGTTGATACCCTCTGTTGCTCTCAGGTATGACACTATCCCCCGGGGAGATAATGACATTGTGGTAACCGGATTCTGGGGTGCCACATTTAACACTGGTGTAGTTGTGTTACCAGGGGGTGAAGCATATTCCACATTCAAGGGGCTGGGGACTGTGCTGTTCCTTTCTCTGCTGAGTTTTGTCCCGCCCTCTGTCCTGCTCCTCTGGGAGGGGACACAGATTGAGAAGAACAATCCCCTGCACCATTTTATGTCCTTGAGGTTTAGGAGAGCCTGTTGGCTCAGTGAAGAGTTTTATTTCCTATTTTTTTGCTACCCCTGAAGCAGTGGAGAGGATAAAGGATAGTGAGGGTTTTCTGCTCTTCCTGCCCATAATACTGCAAGTGCGTTCTCCTGATAAGTAATGTTCTGTTACGGCCAGTTGCTATATGTGCCTATTGAAACACAATCTCCAGAGTCCTGGTCTACAGGGGTTGATCTCAAATCCCCAGGAATGTCTCCCCACATGCCCAGGCTTCTCGTGTTATACTCTGTTTCAGTAAGTGTTAAGGACTGTCCTGCCCTGTTATCTATCTCTCACTAGCTCCTTTGCTTGCTTGTGTCTGCATCTCCTCCCCTTATCACAGTCACACTGTGCTCCTCGGTATGTGGTCCCTGCAGCCTCGTGGTGTCTCCCAGGCTTATCTCCCAATGGAAAGCTTCAGTGACTCACCCACTGGACCAGTTAATCAGCTGCACCAGACATCCACTCCTCCCAGCCTTCTAGACGTGGTGCCTGTGCTCTCGAGTTCTCCCCATGTGATTTTAATCCATGAGATACTTGTTTTCTCCATGTGAGCGGCAGAATTTCTCATACCATATTTCTGTCCCGTGCCATTGCTAGGTCACACCCCCATATTTTAAAACGTTGGCTCTCAAAGAGTGTGAACATCTGTGATTGGCTGTTTGCTGATCAATGTAGTGAATATGCAAGTAGCTTAATGGGCGGCCCTCGAAATAATAGTGGGAGGGTATCTATCTATCTATCTATCTATCCGCAATAAAAAGTAGTTGCAGCACTCCAATAGTAGATGACAACTTCAAGCCTTTATTGTGGCCTTGGGTACAAGATGGCTACGTTTTGGGCTCACACGCTCTTTGTCCAGCAGTCACTAACTCGTAAACTCAGGTTTTTATGCATCATCTCCAATTAAAACCATTAATACATCAATTATCAAATTATTCACTAATACGACATTATACAAAGTGCATATCAATCCATTTACCATCTCCATATGTGCTTATACAGATCCTACTGCACACATGTAAATTGTTGCCACTAATGATTCATATTAATGATTCTTACATGTATTCATATATCACCATTGCTCTTTGTTGTGCTATTTCCAGCATCCTGGAAGTTGTAATGCGCATGTGCCTGTTTCCTGTTGTCATCAGCCACCTTAGCAATGTGGTGGATCTACAGTGCAATGTCGGCATCTCTGCGCCAGCACCAAAGCTCATTCTCACAAATGCCAACCAGCCAACCATAGGCAGGACTAAGCGCTCAATGTATGTCGATTTTTAATTCCGAGTGTCCTGGATTATGAAGTGCTTATGTGCATATTGTATTAAACGTGCAACGTTTTAAAGTATGTGAGACTTACCGGTATATTAAATAATTTGTTTATATTAAAGACTGGTACATGGGTATTGTTAGGTCTCCATAAGGGCGCTGCTGGCACATTCACACATACACATCAAAGGTCCCCTTTAATATTGTGCTTCACCTTTTAAACGCTATACCTTACAAAATATCCCTATAACCCTGCAGGGGCTATATTGATATTTTTCAAGTGAATTTGCACACCAAATTTTTCTTGGCAAAAAATAAATCACTTTATTGATTAAAACAATTTTTCATTAAAAATATTTTCAACAGTACAATTACATAACATGTTATGCAATTGTACTGTTGAAAATATTTTTAATGAAAAATTGTTTTAATCAATAAAGTGATTTATTTTTTGCCAAGAAAAATTTGGTGTGCGAATTCACTTGAAAAATATCAATATGGCCCCTGCAGGGTTATAGGGATATTTTGTAAGGCACATTCACATATACCCTGGGATCCCAAGAGACATCCAATTACTTGAGACACATCCTGTTCACCTTTAGTCAGGGTTTTTTCAGACGTTTACTGCAGCTATCACCTTTCTTAGACCTTTCTTATTGCCCCACCAGTTCTTTAGGACAACTGCCCAATCATAAAGTGTCTTAAAAAATTCTTTGTTGCTTACATGGTTCTTTATTAAAAGTGCATTACAAAATCATAATAAATATTACATATGTCTGTTGCTTAAATTAATATTAATACTCATGTCATTATGTGAAAGATATGGTAAACATTAGTGATGAGCGAGTACGCTTGTCACTACTCGGTACTCGCACGAGTATCACTGTACTCGGGCTACTCGGCGAGTACCGAGTAATCTCGCGATACTCATGCTGTACTCGGGGTCCTCATCCCTGCATGTTGGCGCTCTTTAGAGAGCCAGCCCACATGCAGGGATTGGAATAAAACGATGTTTGGGTGAGCGCTGGGATATGAAGACAGCTACACTTCAACAAGTATTTTACCTGTAAGTTTATTGTTCAAATCACACTAGGTCCTCTCCCACAACATGTTTCGACGCTCAGGGAGTCTTCCTCAAGTGGATATCCACTTGAGGAAGACGCCCTGAGCGTCGAAACATGTTGTGGGAGAGGACCTAGTGTGATTTGAACAATAAACTTACAGGTAAAATACTTGTTGAAGTGTAGCTGTCTTCATATCCCAGCGCTCACCCAAACATCATTTTATTCCATTGCCTGCATATCCATCTCCCTATGGGGAGAGCGGTGGAGCAGCTCCGGAGGAGAACACAAATCTAACAGAGGAGAGGAAAACACGTGACGGATCACGTGCAATTACACAGGCAGACACCGAGGAAAAAGGGAAAGAAATCCACACCATCCAGAGAGAGACCCCGTGCACTCACTACGTGAGCCCCCCTGTTGTGCGGACAGCACAACAGGAAAAGGTGAGTGTAACGGTGATTTAACAGAGGTTGGATATAAAACATAAAGCAGCGTGGCGCAACCAATTTCTATATCTCATTACACATGCAGGGATTGGCTGGCAGTCACTGCAATGCCACAGCCCTGTTAGTTGTGGCATTGCAGTGATTGGCCGTCCCGCACAGCGTGACCGAGCCTTTATAAGACCCGGCCACGATGTGCTCTGCACACAGCCATCCAGAGAGTCAGTGTAGGGAGAGTGTCTGCTGCTGCTTAAGGGACAGATTTGCGGCCCTCATAGGTAGATCCGGAGCAGGGCTGCAAACTGCTGCTGACCAGAACAGTCCTTCTCAGGACTAATCTAGGAGGATATAGGCAGGGTGATCCAGATCGGAGTCCAAGCTTTCCAGTGACCAGAACAGTCCTCAGGAGACTGTTGGAGCTGGCTAGCTGTATACAGGCAGGGTGTAATATCCATATCCAGCTTTCCTGTGACCAGAACAGTCAGAAGACTGTTGTAGCTGACTAGCTGTATACAGGCAGGGTCTAATATCCATATCCAGCTTTCCTGTGACCAGAACAGTCACCAGACTGTTGTAGTTGACTAGCTCTATACAGGCAGGCTCTAATATCCAGCTTTCCTGTGACCAGAACAGTCACCAGACTGTTGTAGTTGACTAGCTCTATACAGGCAGGCTCTAATATCCAGCTTTCCTGTGACCAGAACAGTCACCAGACTGTTGTAGTTGACTAGCTCTATACAGGCAGGCTCTAATATCCAGCTTTCCTGTGACCAGAACAGTCACCAGGCTGTTGTAGTTGACTAGCTCTATACAGGCAGGCTCTAATATCCAGCTTTCCTGTGACCAGAACAGTCACCAGACTGTTGTAGTTGACTAGCTCTATACAGGCAGGCTCTAATATCCAGCTTTCCTGTGACCAGAACAGTCACCAGACTGTTGTAGTTGACTAGCTCTATACAGGCAGGCTCTAATATCCAGCTTTCCTGTGGCCAGAACAGTCACCAGACTGTTGTAGTTGACTAGCTCTATACAGGCAGGCTCTAATATCCAGCTTTCCTGTGACCAGAACAGTCACCAGGCTGTTGTAGTTGACTAGCTCTATACAGGCAGGCTCTAATATCCAGCTTTCCTGTGACCAGAACAGTCACCAGACTGTTGTAGTTGACTAGCTCTATACAGGCAGGCTCTAATATCCAGCTTTCCTGTGACCAGAACAGTCACCAGACTGTTGTAGTTGACTAGCTCTATACAGGCAGGCTCTAATATCCAGCTTTCCTGTGGCCAGAACAGTTACCAGACTGTTGTAGTTGACTAGCTCTATACAGGCAGGCTCTAATATCCAGCTTTCCTGTGACCAGAACAGTCACCAGACTGTTGTAGTTGACTAGCTCTATACAGGCAGGCTCTAATATCCAGCTTTCCTGTGACCAGAACAGTCACCAGACTGTTGTAGTTGACTAGCTCTATACAGGCAGGGTCTAATATCCAGCTTTCCTGTGACCAGAACAGTCACCAGACTGTTGTAGTTGACTAGCTCTATACAGGCAGGATCTAATATCCAGCTTTCCTGTGACCAGAACAGTCGCCAGACTGTTGTAGTTGACTAGCTCTATACAGGCAGACTCTAATATCCAGCTTTCCTGTGACCAGAACAGTCACCAGACTGTTGTAGTTGACTAGCTCTATACAGGCAGGCTCTAATATCCAGCTTTCCTGTGGCCAGAACAGTCACCAGACTGTTGTAGTTGACTAGCTCTATACAGGCAGGCTCTAATATCCAGCTTTCCTGTGACCAGAACAGTCACCAGACTGTTGTAGTTGACTAGCTCTATACAGGCAGGCTCTAATATCCAGCTTTTATGTGACCAGCACAGTCACCAGACTGTTGTAGTTGACTAGCTCTATACAGGCAGGCTCTAATATCCAGCTTTCCTGTGACCAGAACAGTCACCAGACTGTTGTAGTTGACTAGCTCTATACAGGCAGGCTCTAATATCCAGCTTTCCTGTGACCAGAACAGTCACCAGACTTTTGTAGTTGACTAGCTCTATACAGGCAGGGTCTAATATCCAGCTTTCCTGTGACCAGAACAGTCACCAGACTGTTGTAGTTGACTAGCTCTATACAGGCAGGCTCTAATATCCAGCTTTCCTGTGACCAGAACAGTCACCAGACTGTTGTAGTTGACTAGCTCTATACAGGCAGGCTCTAATATCCAGCTTTCCTGTGACCAGAACAGTCACCAGACTGTTGTAGTTGACTAGCTCTATACAGGCAGGCTCTAATATCCAGCTTTCCTGTGACCAGAACAGTCACCAGACTGTTGTAGTTGACTAGCTCTATACAGGCAGGCTCTAATATCCAGCTTTCCTGTGACCAGCACAGTCACCAGACTGTTGTAGTTGACTAGCTCTATACAGGCAGGCTCTAATATCCAGCTTTCCTGTGACCAGAACATTCACCGGACTGTTGTAGTTGTATACAGGCAAAATGCGCAAGGGCGTTGGCAAGAAACAAGGAAGTGGACGTGATGGTGGTGCAGGCAGATGCCGAGGTCGTGTGCAAGCACTAATTTCGCAGCAACAAAGTGGCACATCTACTCACTCGCACGTCCTGTCCCAAATTCTTGGGGCCCGCAGCAGTACACCGCTCTTGAACCAAGACCAGTGTCAACAGGTTGTTACTTGGATAGCGGATAATGCTTCAAGTCAGATGGGCACCTCCACAAACACTCTGTCTTCCACACGGTCAAGTGTCAGTAACCGTGATACTGCACCGCACATTTCCCAACCTAATCCTCCTTCCTACCACCAGGCCGAGTACACGTCCACGGACATTACTGATCCCACACTTGGACACTCGAAAGAGCTGTTCACGTATCCATTCGCACAATCTGGCCTCTCGCCAGCTCCTGTTGAAGTGGGTGATGAGGAGATGGTATGTACAGATGCCCAAATATTTGAGCTGCCACGTTCTCACGAATGGATAAGTTGGCAACGTGTCTCAACAAGGGGTGGACGATGATGAGACACAATTGCCATGAAGTCAGGAGGAGGATCAGGGTGCGGAAGAGGAAGACGACGTGGTGGATGATCCAGTAGCTGACACAACCTGGCAGGAGGATATGCAGAGCGAGGACAGCAGTGCACAGGGGGAGGGAGGCGTAGCATCCCAACAGGCAGTAAGAAGCAGGGTTGTGTCCGCAGGCAGAAGGCAGGCAACCGTTCCCCGGAACAACAACACGACACAAGGTGCCTGTGCAAATGTTAGGTCTTCCCGAGTCTGGCAGTTTTTTAAGTTGGCTCCAGATGACTCTAAAAAGGCCATTTGCAACACCTGCCATGCCAGCATCAGCAGGGGTATGAAAACTAGCAGCCTGACCACCACCAGCATGATCAGGCACATGTCAGCCAAGCACCCGACTTTGTGGGAAGTACAACAGAGTCGAGGAGCGGTGCTTGCTGATGTCACTGCTACGTCTTCGCGTGTTGTGCGTGCGAGCCAATCCCCTGTCCATGCTGGCCGCGAACAAGCCTCCGGCCCTGCACCTGAAGTTGCCCACGCACAAATAACACCACCATCAAGCACGTCCTTGTCCCAGCGCAGCGTTCAATTATCCATTCAGCAAACCTTTGGACGCAGGCACAAATACGCTGCCAACGCCCCACATGCCACAGTCCTAAATGCTCACATTTCGCGACTGCTTGCGCTAGAAATGTTACCTTTCCGGCTGGTGGAGACGGAAGCATTCCGGACCTGATGGGGCTGCTTCCCACGTTACTCGGTCCCCAGCCGCCACTATTTCTCCAGATGTGCCGTCCCCGCATTGCATAACCACGTGTCACAAAGCATCACACGTGCCCTGAACAACGCTGTTTCAGCCAAAGTCCACCTAACCACAGACATGTGGACAAGTGCTTGTGGGCAAGGCCGCTACATCTCCTTGACGCACACTGGGTTAATATTGTGGAAGCTGGGACCCAGTCTGAGCGAGGGACGGAACACGTCCTTCCCACACCAAGGATTGCAGGCCCTACCTCAGTCAGGGTTTCACCCACACTCTACAGATCCGGAATGTCATGCTCCTCAGCCTCCTCCTCCTCCTCCTCCTGCGCATCCTCATCCACTTTACCCTCCACACCAGTCCCAAGCTGGAAGCACTGCAGCACTGCCTCTGCGAAGCGCAACAGGCTGTGCTGAAGCTAATATGCATAGGTGACAAACCCCACAATGCAGAAGAGGTGTGGACAGCTCTGAAACAGCAGGCAGATCACTGGCTCACACCTCTGAACCTAAAGCCAGGAAAGGTCTGTGTGACAATGGCCGGAACCTGGTGGCAGCTTTGAGGCGAGGCCAGCTGACGCATGTTCCATGCGTGGCCCATGTGCTCAACCTGGTGGTTCAGCGTTTCTAAAGTCATACCCAGAGCTGTCTGATCTGCTGGTAAAAGTTTGCCGCCTGTCTGCACATTTTCGCAAGTCACCTGCTGCTTCACCGCCGTTTGCGTCTTCCGGCCCACAGACTGGTGTGTGATTTCCCCACACGTTGGAATTCAACTCTGCACATGTTGGTCAGGATATGTGAGCAGAAGAGGGCAGTTGTTGACTACCTGCATCACCTAAGCCGTCGGGAAATGGGTTAAACTCCACACATAACACCTGAGGAGTGGAGATGGATGTCCGACCTATGTACCATCCTCCAAAAGTTTGAGGACTCCACCAAATGTTGAGCGGCGATGACGCCATTATTAGCGTCACCATACCGCTACTCTGCCTTCTAAAACGGTCTCTGCTGAAAAACAAAGATGATGCATTGCAGGCGGAGCGCGATGACTTGGAGCAAGAAACAGTAGTGGGTGTGGGTGATAACACACAGCCCAGCCTCATCTCATCACAACGTGCAGTGGAGGACTATGACGAGGAGGAGGAGGAGGAAAGAAGACATGGAGCAACTCTCTGGCCAAATTGAGGATATGACATGCACACCAGTCATACCCTCGATTCAGCGTGGCTGGCCAGGGACAGGGGAGATGAGAGGAGGAGGAGGACAGCATGTTCAGTCATCGTGTTGGTCAGGATACTGAAGTGATGGCTGTTAAGAGTCTGGCGCACATGGCTGACTTTATGGTAAGCTGCCTGGCTCGTGACCCTTCGCGTTCAGAACATCTTGGCCGACAATCAGTACTGGTTGGCAACACTCTTAGACCCACGCTACAAGGAGAACTTTATGTCTGTCATTCCTGAGGCGGAGAGGTCAGCCAAAATGCAGCAGTTCAGAAGGCCAAAGTCACGGAAGTAGGCAAAGCATTCCCCTCACAAAACGCTAGCGGCATAGGTCAGGAATCGGTGGACAACCAAGGCACGGCGAGAGGGGCACAAGTCCAATCCGCCAGAGGTAGGGGAACAGTCTTTACGATGTGGGACAGTTTCCTCAGCCCCTCATGTACCACAGCCCCTGAGGTGCGGGGTAGTGCCACAAGAAATGCTAAGTTTGGCCAGATGCTGAAGGAGTACCTTGCAGATCGAACAACTCTACTGCGAGATTCCTCTGTGCCTTACAATTATTGTCTCCAAGCTGGACACGTGGCATGAATTGGCTCTCTACGCCTTGGAAGTCCTGGCCTGCCCTGCCGCTAGCGTTTTGTCAGAGCGTGTTTTCAGTGCCGCAGGTGGAATCATTACTGTTAAACGCATCCGCCTGTCAACTGAAAATGCTGACAGGCTGACTCTGATCAAGATAACAAGGGTTGGATTGGGCCAGACTTCACCACACCACCAACAAATGACAGCGGAATTTAAATTTTGTTAGGGGAATTTGCCATGTACCTCCACTCACCCATGGGTACACACTTCTGGACTTTGGCTAATCGCTGGACTGCTCCTCCTTCTCCTCATGTGCCACCATGATGACCGTTACAATAGTTAGGCTGTTGTTTCAGGTATACCCCCAGTGGTAAATTTTTTCACCCATTCTTTTAGAATGGGCATTACAACGACAGGAGACCCGCTCCTTTTCAATGGGAAAAATGTTTTGAGGCCCTCATGCACGTCTCTATCCAGGGACAATGTGGAGCCTCCCAATTTTTGGCTGCCCTGCCAAAGGGCTATACTACAATACACCCACTTCAGGTTTACAGGCCGTCATGCATGTCTGTATGCATGGGTCATTGTTGAACCTCCCAATTTTTGGCTGCCCTGCCAAAGCGCTATACTACAATACACCCACTTCAGGTTTACAGGCCCTCATGCATGTCTGTATGCATGGGTCATTGTTGAACCTCCCAATTTCTGGCTGCCCTGCCAAAGGTCTATACTACAATACACCCACTTCAGGTTTACAGGCCCTCCTGCACATCTGTATCCAGGGGCATTGTTGAACCTCCCAATTTTTGGCTGCCCTGCCAAAGGGCTATACTACAATACACCCACTTCAGGTTTACAGGCCCTCATGCATGTCTGTATGCATGGGTCATTGTTGAACCTCCCAATTTTTGGCTGCCCTGCCAAAGGGCTACACTACAATACACCCACTTCAGGTTTACAGGCCCTCCTGCACGTCTGTATCCAGGATCATTGTTGAACCTCCCAATTTTTGGCTGCCCTGCCAAAGGGCTATACTACAATACACCCACTTCAGGTTTACAGGCCCTCATGCATGTCTGTATGCATGGGTCATTGTTGAACCTCCCAATTTTTGGCTGCCCTGCCAAAGAGCTATACTATAATACACCCACTTCAGGTTTACAGGCCCTCCTGCACGTCTGTATCCAGGGGCATTGTTGAACCTCCCAATTTTTGGCTGCCCTGCCAAAGGGCTATACTACAATACACCCACTTCAGGTTTACAGGCCCTCCTGCACGTCTGTATGCATGGGGCATTATTGAACCTCCCAATTTTTGGCTGCCCTACCAAAGGGCTATACTACAATACACCCACTTCAGGTATACAGGCCCTCATGCACGTCTGTATCCAGGGCATTGTTGAACCTCCCAATTTTTGGCTGCCCTGCCAAAGGGCTATACTACAATACATCCACTTCAGGTTTACAGGCCCTCCTGCACGTCTGTATCCATGGTCATTGTTGAACCTCCCAATTTTTGGCTGCACTGTCAAAGGGCTATACTATAATACACCCACTTCAGGTTTACAGGCCCTCCTGCACGTCTGTATCCAGGGGCATTGTTGAACCTCCCAATTTTTGGCTGCCCTGCCAAAGGGCTATACTACAATACACCCACTTCAGGTTTACAGGCCCTCCTGCACGTCTGTATCCAGGGGCATTATTGAACCTCCCAATTTTTGGCTGCCCTACCAAAGGGCTATACTACAATGCACCCACTTCAGGTTTACAGGCCCTCATGCACGTCTGTATCCAGGGGCATTGTTGAACCTCACAATTTTGGACTGCCCTGGTAAAGGAAAATACTACAGTATACCCACTTCCTCAAAATGGGCACATTATGTCAAGACAGGGCTTCATGTACGTCTCTTCTCAGGGACATCGGAGTGCCGCACAATGTTTTCACGTAAAATCTTTCATGTAATCACAAAAAGTAACATACACCAGCTGTATCTCACTATTGGGTATGTGCCCTTAACATTTCCACACTGAATATTCATTTTGGTGTCATTTTGGAAGGTTTTCTGGTGACTCCGTAAAATTGGCGTGAAACTCTGACAACATTGTTCACAGCTGTGACTTTTGAGTGAGAAATGCTTACAGGGGTCTTCCCCATGGTGTTGCCATGTCATTTGAGCACTCTTGTGAGACTTTTGTGACATTTTTAGGGTTTCTACATGCTGCCGGCAGTCATTTCATAAAAAATACTCGGGTCTCCCATAGGAAAATATTGGGCTCGGTGCTCGGGCCGAGTACACGAGTATCTTGGGATGCTCGGCCCGAGCATCGAGCACCCGAGCATTTTCGTACTCGCTCATCACTAGTAAACATAAGTGACATATGTTTATCATATACTAGATGGTGGCCCGATTCTAACGTATCGGGTATTCTAGAATATGAATGTAGTTGACATACTGTGACTGACAGAACTATCTATCTATCTATCTATCTATCTATCTATCTATCTATCTATATCTATCTATATCTCTATCTAAATAGAAAAATTGTGAGCAGCGTTTCTTTTGCTAGCATATGCTCAGTGCTTAGCAGTCCTTCAGTGTGGTAATCAACCACCAACTCCAGACATTAAAAGTAAAAAAGGCTGCAGCACACAAATTTAAGATGATTTCAGCCTTTATTGGCTTCCAGTGGCATTGGATCAGCGACGTTTCGGTCAGATATTGACTGGAAAGGCTGGAAGAAGGTCAATATCTGACCGAAACGTCGCTGATCCAATGCCACTGGAAGCCAATAAAGGCTGAAATCATCTTAAATTTGTGTGCTGCAGCCTTTTTTACTTTTTATATCTCTATCTATCTATCTATATTTCTATCTCTATCTATCTCTATCTCTATCTATCTATATCTATCTACAGTATATAGCAGCGATATGGTATATGGTGGTACATTACAGTACATATATAGCAGCACTATAGTATATGGCGGCACATTACAGCACTATGGTATATGGCGATACTCCGCTCCCCGCAGCCCCCCGCTCCTCCACAGTAAAAGTAAAAATAAAAAAAATCCTCAGTGAGGATACTCACCTGTCCGCCGACTTGCTCCACCTCCGTCTTCTAGGTCCTACACGCCTTTAGGATCTGTCGTTTCCTGGGAAACCGATCAGCTGGGGGCAGGATGGAGCAGGGGGGCAGGATTGAGCAGAGGGGCAGGATGGTGACGGGTGGGGCAGGATGGTGACTGGGGGGCAAGATGGTGGCAGGGGGCAGGATGGAGGCAGGGGACAAGATGGAGGGAGCGGGGCAGCATGGAGCCGGGGAGGGAGGCAGGATGGAGGCGTGGGGCAGGATGGAGTCGGGGGGCAGGATGGAGCGAGCGGGACAGGATGGAGCGAATGGGGTAGGATGGAGCCGGGGGAGCAGGATAGATGCGGGGGGGGGGAGCAGAATGGATGCGGGGGGAGGCAGGATGGAGCCAGGAAGGCAGAATGGAGTCGGGGAGGCAGGATGGAGCTGGGGGAGCAGGATGGAGGCGGCAGGGCATGGAGCCAGGGAGGCAGAATGGAGGGCGGGGCAGGGTGGAGCCAGCAGGGCATGGAGCCAGGGTGGCAGGATGAAGCTGGCAGCGCATGAAGCCAGGGGGGCAGGATGGAGTCAGGGGGCCGGATGATGGCGGGGGGCAGGTTGGAGCGATCAGGGCAGGATGGAGGCGAGGGGGGCAGGAGGGAGGCGGGGGCAGGATGGAGTGAGCAGGGCAGGATGGAGCGAGCAGGCAGGATGGAGTGAGCAGGGCAGGATGGAGCCGGGGGGGCAGGATGGAGGGGGGGGGCAGGATGGAGGGAGCGGGGCAGGATGGAGCCAGCAGGGCATAGAGCCAGGGTGGCAGGATGGAGCTGGCAGCGCATGAAGCCAGTGGGACAGCATGGAGCCAGGGGGCCGGATGGTGGGGGGGGGCAGGTTGGAGCGATCAGGGCAGGATGGAGGCGGGGGGCAGGATGGAGCAAGCATGGCAGGATGGAGCAAGCAGGGCAGGATGGAGCCAGGGGGCAGGATTGAGACCGGGGGGTCAGGATGGAGGTGGAGGGTCAGGATGGAGGTGGGGGGCAGGATGGAGGTGGGGGCAGGATGGAGGCGGAGGCAGGATGGAGAGAGCGGGACAGGATGGAGCGAGCAGGGCAGGATGGAGAGAGCAGGGCAGGATGGAGCGATCAGGGCAGGATGAAGCCAGGGGGCAGAATGGAGAGAGCGGGGCAGGATGGAGCTGGGGGGGCAGGATGGAGCGAGTGGGGCAGGATGGAGCGAGCGGGGCAGGATGGACCCAGGGGGCAGGATGGAGCCAGGGGCAGGATGGAGCAAGCGGGTCAGGATGGAGCAAGCGGGGCAGGATGGAGCGAGCAGGGCAGGATGGAGCGAACGGGGCAGGATGGAGCAAGTGGGGCAGGATAGAGCCGGGGGGCAGGATGGAGGCGAGGGGGCAGGATGGAGCGAGCAGGGCAGGATGGAGTGAGCAGGGCAGAATGGAGCAAGCAGGGCAGGATGGAGCGAGCAGGGCAGGATGGAGCCGGGGGCCAGGATGGAGCCGGGGAGGCAGGATGGAGAGAGCGGGGCAGGATGGAGTCGGGGGGGGGGTGCAGGAAGGAGGAGTAGAGCAGGGCAGGATGGAGCGGCGGGGCAGGAGGACCAGGGGGGGGCAGGATGGAGCGGGAGGGAGGATGGAGCAGCGAGGCAGGATGAGGAGGGGGCAGGATGGACGGGGGGGCAGGAATGAGCAGGGGGGCAGGATGGATGGGGGGCAGGATGGACCCTGGGGGGCAGGATGAGCCGAGGGGGGCAGGATGGAGCGAGGGGCAGGATGGAGCAGGGGGGCAGGATGATGGAGGGAGGAGGAGTGGGGGAGGAGCGGAGCGGGGCAGGATGAGTGAGCAGGGGCAGGATGGACCAGGGGGGGGGGGCAGGATGAGCAGGGGGGCAGGATGGAGGGGGCAGGATGGAGTGGGGCAGGAATGAGCCAGGGGGCAGGATGGAGCTGGGGGCAGGATGGATGCAGGGGGCAGGATGGATGCGAGGGCGGATGGACCCAGGGGGCAGGATGGAGCCGGGGAGGATGGACGAGGGCAGGATGGAGCGAGCGGGCGGATGGCAGGGATGGGCGGATGGACCGGGGGGCAGGATGGAGCGAGCGGGGCAGGATAGAGTGAGCAGGCAGATGGACCGGGGTGCAGGATGAGCGGGGGCAGGATGGAGAGCGTGCAGGTGGACGAGGGGCAGGATGGAGCAGGGGGCAGGATGGAGCGAGGGGGCAGGATGGAGCGGGGCAGTGGCGGGGGCAGGATGGGCGTGGCAGATGGGCAGGGCAGATGGAGCGGGGGGCAGGATGATGCGGAGGGCAGGATGGATGGGGGGCAGGATGGGTCGGGGGGCAGGTGAGCGGGGAGGCAGGAGGATGGGGGCAGGATGAGCGGGGGCAGGATGGATGCGGGGGGCTGGATGGATGCGGGGAGCAGGATGGAGCAAGCGGGGCGGGATGGAGCCGGGGGGGCGGGATGGAGCGGGGGGGCGGGATGGAGCAGGGGGGTGGGATGGAGCGAGCGGGGCAGGATGGAGCGAGTGCGGCAGGATGGAGCAAGCAGGGCAGGATGGAGTGAGTGGGGCAGGATGGAGCGAGCGGGGAAGAATGGACCTGGGGGGGCAGGATGGACCCAAGGGGGGCAGGATGGAGCCGGGGGGGCAGGATGGAGCGAGCAGGTCAAGATGGAGTGAGAGGGGCAGGATGGAGCAAGCGGGGCAGGATGGAGCCGGGGGGGCAGGATGGAGCGAGCGGGGCAGGATGGAGCCGGGTGGGGGGCAAGATGGAGCTAGGGGGCAGGATGGAGCGAGCGGGGCAGGATGGAGCGAGCGGGGCAGGAAGGAGCAAGTGGGGCAGGATGAAGCGAGCGGGGCAGGATGGAGCTGGGAGGGGCAGGATGGAGCGGGGGGGCAGGATGGAGCTAGCAGGGCAGGATGGAGCAAGTGGGGCAGGATGGAGCGAGCGGGGCAGGATGGAGCGAGCGGGGCAGGATGTAGCTGGGGGGGCAGGATGGATGCAGGGGGGCAGGATGGATGCAGGGGGACAGGATGGATGTGTGGCGCCCCACAACGAGTGCGTCAGAGGAAGGTATTGCATCCCTGCCAGAAGATGTAATATCTTACGTCTCGGTGATGACATGTTTAAAACTCAGAGCTCCATACCCTACATGCACCACTAGAATAGAGGGCCAATCAGGTCCTGGTGGGAGGAGTGTAGGAGTAGTGTGTGGGAGTAAAGTAGGAGAAGAGGAGTAGTCTTCAGGAAGGAAGCAACGTAAGAGAAGCAGGGCTCTGCACAGTTCCGTGCAGCCCTACAACCACTTACCGGCTGACACCGTTAACCGGTGACTCAGACCGGAACACGGGCGGCTCACAAACATGCCAACCTATACCCGTGCCCAAAAACTACCGGATCACCGGTTCCGAGGCGAGTAGACGTCCACCGCTGCTCAACAAACCGGGGTGAAGAGCCGCTTCTAGGAGCACCTCACCACTGCCGCCAAAGAGTTGTCGTGCCAGCAAGGACTCACCCCTGGAACATAGGCCCCTAAGTCTAACCAGCTAGGTACCAATTAGAAGTCTCCCAAATACCCTGACCTGGTATTCTAAGGCAACACCGGCAACCAATACAGAGAAGTTAGGAAAGGAAGAACACTGTGGAGCTCTGAACTAACACCAGTCATTGCTGGGACCACCCGGTCCGTTACCCAATACTGTATACCTTGTATCATCTTACCGGTTACAGTAAAAGACCCGTTACAGAGAAAACTGGTGTCTGTGTTTTCTTCAGAACTGTTTAACTCTGCATGCTAAGAACTACTAAGCTGCCGTATTCCATCAAGGACAGCTCCTGGCCCTGGGGACTCCAGCTCATCCTGTGGGGAGCATCCCATTTAGCTGCTGTACATCCCCCGGAGGCCCAAGCAGCGCCGGTGCATTCACCGGACTCCCGCAGGTGGCGTCACGACAAGTAAGAATTAACCCCATCTGTTCACATCCCCTTTTGATCTGACCACCGGGCCCCACAGTCTCAGGCGCAGAACCGTGGCGAGGCCTGCAAATGCCTGAAGACCCGTATACGGTGAGTCAGATGCGGAGGGACATGTAGCCTGGCGACAGGATGGAGCTGGGGGGGGGCAGGATGGATGCAGGGGGCAGGATGGATGCGGGAGGGCAGGATGGAGCGGGGAGGCAGGATGGATGCGGGGGGGGCTGGATGGATGCGGGGAGCAGGATGGAGCAAGCGGGGTGGGATGGAGCCGGGGGGTGGGATGGAGTAGGGGGGGGGCGGGATGGAGCGAGCGGGGCAGGATGGAGCGAGTGGGGCTCCATCCTTTCCTATATGTTATTAATAGTCCCCCATTAATAACATATAGGAAAGGAAATAGTCTAAAAAAACAACTTGTTAAATTTGACATTGGGAGTTTAAAAAAGAAACACAATTGAATTTAACTGGTAGTAGAAGTTGGGGTGTTACCTTTGTGTGGGATGTGTGAACTGCCCACAAACTTTAAAGGAGGACAGTTTCGTATATGCCAGGATGGGAGCAATCTACAGAATTAACCATTTTGTGACCTATTCATCTGACAATGTAGTGTATTTGTTAGAATCCCCTTGCAAACTGTAGGAGAAACAACCTTGTAATTTAAAATAAGAATGAGTCAAAATAGATACAGTATCCGTAAAAAATGCCTAGACATACCGGTGCCTAAACACTTTGTAGAGCCCAAACACAATGAAAAGGATTTAAGATGTCGGATCATAGACATAGACATGATTCCCCAGATGAGAAGGGGTGGGGATAGGGTCAAATTGTTAAAGGAGGGAGAACTAAGATGGGTAAAAAAAACTTGGCACCTTGAAACCAGAGTGATTAAATGTTGATTATAAATTAAATGTAGTCCTCTAGGTACGAATCCTTGTTTGTCAGGGGTATATACCTTTCACTAAATGGTGTTGGTTTAGTTGATTTTTGTCATGTAAAATGGTATTAGCATCCACTAACTTGTCCTCATTTCTTTAGAATTTAAAAGGATTGGAAGAATTGGAGGCTTCAAGCCCGCAGAATTGTTAGAAGTAATTATTGTTTTTTATTGGACGCATATATGATGAACATACGTCACCATACGTTTCACATATCTTTAACATAATGTATTAATATTAATTTAATCAACAGACATATATAATATTTATTATGATTTTGTAATGCACTTTTAATAAAGAAACACGAAAGCAACAAATCATTTTTTAAGACACTTTATGATTGGGCAGTTGTGCTAAAGAAACTGGTGGGGCAGTAAGAAAGGTCTAAGGGTACCTTTACACGCCGCAACCACAGGAGACAATTTTGGCGGCAATATTTCTCGCTGTAACTGTCGCCGCCAAATTGCCTCCTTATTGCGGCATGTAATTGGGGAATTTGGCGACGATAAAAAAGGTTGCGCCTGGTCCCGATTTCACAGCACTGCTCCAAAATCAGAGGCAATCATGAAGGCGACGTTCCCGGCTTTTGGCGTGTGAACGGGCGATAGGAATGTAATCTGCGTCGCCTATTGATTTCCCGGAGGCGTGCCACAGCGTGCTGGAGACCACGCCCCGTCAGCCATGATTGGTGGTGGCTACTGTGTTTCCATTGACTGTCCCTTCACAGGGCGCCATATTTGAAGAGCTGTCACTTCAGCATCACACACATCTTCACCTACACAGCCATCCACTACATCAGTCCAATTACTCGCACATTCAATAGCGCAAGCTATGCTGGGCGCGTGTATTTGCAGTTTCACTGTGTCCACCATACTGCCACACATGACAGTGCAGATGTTGGTCTACACATCGCACATGGGTGCCATGGGAAATGCACTGCAATCGTTTGTGAATTTGGTGACGCTGATGGCTATATTACGCTACTCCCGCTCCGCGGACGGCTACCTTGTTAGCGTCCTCAATGTTGTTTGGCAGCGCTAGTGTGCGTGATGAGGTCATGACGTTTGTTTTGGTTACTCCCTGCCTGCCAGGTGCCTGCCACTCCCCTGCACATAGGAGAACAGTCATGGCCGCCGCACAGCACGCTGCCACATGGGGTCTGGCAGAGCTGATGCTCCTCATAGACCTATGTGACTGGCATCTGGCATGATTATTGGTGTGACCAGCGTCACCGGCACCCACGGCTGCTCAACCCAGCATACTCCAGAGGATCCAGCGGGCCCTGCTCCACAAACTGGGGGTTGAGAAGACCTGCAATCAGATCAGGGAAAAAATCGCGGCCCTCAAGCATAAGTCACCAGGGCGCATTGTGGATCTGCGTGCCAGGATTGCCAGGCTGCGTGGTGAGTATGTGGCAATGCCAAACACACACACATGGAACGCTAAATACTCCAAACACTACACAAACATCATGTGTTATTGTGGAATGCCACATAATGTGGCCTAAGCCACATGTTGAGCTGTCACCAATGTGCATCCTCATGTTGGTTACACTGCAACATGAAGGTGTATGAAACACTCATTAGTCATCCAAATGGTGATGGCTATAGTGGTCCTTGACCTGAGTGGTGGCAAAAATAGTTGTGTCCTGACTGCAAAGGTGACAACAACATATTAATGCAATGTTCCACACCCACATGACACCTTGCAGCACATATGTGTGACCTGTAACACATACCATTTTGCAGCATAATGAGCACAATACAGAACACTGAATACAATCTCAACGCTATGTGTTGGCCCCCATGGTGCAAACACCTGTAGCTTACTGGCTGCTCTTGTGTTCAAAACTCAAATACCTACCATGCTAAGCCAAGGGTCATATAACATTCAAAATATGTGGGCATTGGTGTTAGACTCATGTCCCAAACCAGAGTGTGCCCTCAACATAAGGTATGCGCCGACCATAACATTTGACCATATCATCCACGCCGTCATGACAGTCATACACACACAAGGTGTTTTCCCTATGTTGTGTGTCTTTTCTAAAATTGCTCTGTTATCATGTTTGATATTACAGATGACGAGGAGTCCGTGTCTGGGGACGCTCCACAGATCCCAACGGCACCCTAATCCATCACCTGCCACCCAATAATTGGGACGAGACTCCCCTACTAATTTTTGTCCATGTTGGACCCTTGTTTTGTTGGCACCTTAGTTTTTTAGGCCATGTTGGCCACTTTTCTTATAGTGTCCCACATTGGGAAAGTGGGTATTGTGTATTGGTTACTCCTAACCTGACCAAGGCTTTTGGCTTGTGTTGGCAATGTTTTGTAAATATGTTGTTGTGTAATAAAATTCAGGTCAGCTACATCCTGTGTCATCCCTTTTTGCAACACACAGGGTAACGTTTGTAAGGTTACATTTCACCAACCACACTGGGCACGATTTAACTAGAGCTATATGGTGTGACATTGTAAACATGTCACCATACTGGACCATTACAACCGCCATGCCCCCAATATAACATCAATGTCTACTATGACACCCACAGTACCAAACACACACACACACATACTGGTGTACGTGACACAGATATCAACAGAGTGGTGGTTAAATTGAGCATATATTTATTTTTTTTATTTTTTTGGGTTAAATCTTTTCCCCAAATTAAAAGGGGCACACCTGGCCATCAAAAAAAAAATAGTCTGCTCTGACCAAGCTTGTGCATTGGCTAGTAGCCCTGGGGTTGTCTTCTGGGGGAGCGTCCATGACGCCCCCCCATCGCAGGGACCCATCCACGCCTGCCTCCAGGATACGAAAGATGGCCTGCTTGGCGATGTTGCGCTGCTCTGGCTCTATGCAGGCCAGCATCTCGCTGGCGACGTACCCGATCACAGAGCCAGGGGTCCTCTCTCGATCCAGGAGGACTCATTTCGCCCAAGTACCCAGCTCCATGTTGGGTGGGGCAGGTGGTCTTCTACGTCGAATTCCAGAGCTGGGACCTGGACCCGGCCCCCCACCACTGGGCTCAGACTCTGGCTCTCCCGCAGATGTTGAGGGGAGAGCCTTGCCAGCTGCTGGCTCCTCATCACTGGAGCCAGCCGCCCGAGGGGCCTGAAAAACAAACAAAAAAAAACCATCAGCCACATGTTGCAATGTAATTGAAGCTAATACCACAACCAAACACCCAAGACAACATAGAGCCAAGCTCACCAAGGCTAACACCAAAAGCCACAGGAGCAGAGTTTAGAGATGAAAAAGCCTAACAAGTAGACAAGTGCAGTATACTCACTTGAGAGTCCTCATTGATATGTAAAGTGCCCACAAGTAACACAACACAATCTGTGATAACAGAGACCAAAAAACAGAAAAGAACAGTGAACAGAATTGGTGCGGGAAAAGCACAATGGTGACTACCACATGTGCTGAAAACCCCACATCAGTGCAAACAACATGCTGGGTAGATCGATCACACAAACACAATTACCCACCTCCTGCGACTGGGCAGGATTTTGGGCTGCGGCCACAGCTGGTTGCGGGTGGCGCCTGCTGCACTGTGTTCCACGAGGCCCCTCCTGACCCAGGGTGAAGGTGAGGAGGTCATAGTACCAGAGAGTTGGTCTACGGACCTCCTCTGCTACAGCCCCGGACTGGGCCTCCATCCACTTTTTGTGTGTCTTGTTGAACACGGTGCGCAGGCTTTTGATCTTATCCACAACCAGCGCCGCTGTCCAGATCTTATGTGGTTGGAGCCCTTTTGACAGCTCCACCAGTGGCATGTAGGCCGCAGTCCTCACTGCCTGGTCGTGATAAGCAGGCAGCGACACCCGCCACAGGCATTCGTGTCCCTGGTACATGGTGAGGAGCTGTGTCACAAAATCGTGATACTCAGCCATCTGTGAAAAATTAAAAAAAAATGTGTCATGCAAACAAAGACATGGCCATCACAGGTGACACCCTACTCTTTGTGTCAATGTCCATGTCCAGCAATACTAATTAAATGTGCTCTGGTAGTCTGTTGGCTACGGCAAATCCTTATTGGCCTTAACATGTGTCTATACATGGGGCAGGCAGGACATGCCTGGTCATATATGTATTTTGGGCCACTGCAGGGAAATATGTGAAGGTCTCTCATTACAAATGGCACTCATGGCCTTAGTAACTACATTAAAACACACCCTCATCTGATCCACACATATTTAGGAATCCACATAGTGCAGTAGTACACATTGTCCTGGCAAGGATCTCCCAGAACATTATGTGTGCTACAGGACACGGAGTGTAGTTACGATGCGTACACGTCGCAAAATACACTTCTACAGGATGCTACATGAAGCTGTACATAAGGCGCACAAACATCAGCCAACATATGGGTCTGAAGCACACAGAAAATAACGTCCAGGAGTGCCCAATAGCATGTGCCCACACTTACTGTCTGTCCATCAGAGAGCTTGTGATGAGACACTACTAGCACAATGCACATTCCAGTCGGAGCAGGGGTGGCGCACCAGCACGTGCTTATTTAAACACAACCTGACGAATCAAACAAGTGCAATGTTGCTTAATCATTGGTCGCACCTGCGTACGCCCAGGCGGCTACGTCGATTACAAGACGCCACTGCGTTCTGATTGGTTGGTTAACAAATAAAAAGCGCACAAGACCGAGGTCGGTCACGCTTGCTGCCCAGCAGTGGCGTAACTACAAACTTATGGGCCACGGTGCAAAGTTTCAAATTGGCCCCCCCCCATACCAAAATATTATCAACCCAAATTCACCTATTCAGTGTCAGCGCGGGAGATTTCTACAGCTGTCAGATCAGCTGTTTCTCCCCGCTGACACCCACGGGAGATCAGCTGTGGCTCTGCATGATCTCTCGGTGGCTGCCGGTGATCACCGGTGGCCACCGGGAGAGATTTCAATGTGATCTGCAGCGTTCTCCTGCGCTGTCATGCGGAGGACACTGCGGATCCATTGAGATCCATGCATTTTTTGTGCGCTTGCGGATAAAACAAGCGCCCGCGAACGCACAAAAAATGCTGCTTTCTGAGTGCGGAGGAGGGCGCATAAATTATGCGCATCCGTACGCAAATGCGGCCAAACGCAGCCATACGCAGGCACATGCGTTCCCATGTTAAACATAGGAATGCATGTGCGCAAGCGTTTGGCAAAAGGTTTGATGAATCACCCCCAAAATGCATATGGCGAAGAGTCATCTGTACTTACTTCTTTCAAACAATGTCTTTCACTTGGTCTTGGCTTGGTTTGTTCCTGTCTGTAGGCTTCACTGACTACTTGCTTCTCTACAAAAATATCCAGATTCCAGGAACTTGTGCAATCTAAGGTTGAAGAGACTGAAAAAAAGGCAAACATAAGAACCAGACACAGTATAAAATACAAGATAAAACAATATAATATACTTGAGACCCATAATTAAATTCAGACCTAAAACTAAACATTTTACATTCACTACCCTCACTAACCTTCATTTAATGCACTATTGGAGATAGCATACAAGGAATATATATATTTATATATAGATAAGCCATGGGTCACACTTGGAGGCTCTGGGACATTTGACGGCAGCGCTAAATGCTGAGCAAATTCAGCTGCAGCGGATAGCATTACCAGCAAGCGTTACCAGCAAGTGTCTTGTGCTGCTGGGACGAGCAGGAAGGCACAATACAGTCTTCTTCTCAATCACAAATCTTTTGTGCCCAGCACCACCAGCTAGACCAGTGCCACTGTGCTAGGTTAGGGTCACACTTGGAAGTGCAATTGCGGTTACCGCATCCACATCCAGATGCAGTGATCGCAATTGCATTCACACACAATTTGGACACATTTTGTGTCCCTAAGCCGGAATCCGGCAACCGGATTGCACTGAATGTGCAATCCGGTTGCCGGACACTTTGTTCATCCCTGCTGCCGCAGCAGGGATGAGCAAAGCATACGGCTGCCACAGGCATTCACATATGCCTTGCGGCAGCCACATGGGCTCCTATAGGAGCCCATTATAGGAATTCTGCTGCGACAGAGTTACCGCTCCGAAAAACGTTGCCTGCATGATTTTTCACGCAGGTAACAAAACCGGAACCGGTAACCGGACTACATGTAGTGCAATCCGGTTACCATAATGGGCTCTTATGTGCTGCGGTTCCTGATCTGGTTTTGAGCACTTTTACTGCTCAAAACCGGATCAGGATTTGCAGTGCCCTGCCGCAAATGTGTCCCTAGCCCAGGCTAGCCCTAGTCAGTCACCTACTGGTCACACACCCTGGCACTGGCTGGCACACACTGGCACTGCCTGCCAGCATGCTGCTCCGGAGCTCCCATCACCTGCTGCTCACACACCCTAGCTGGCAGCAGCCTGGCACTGGCACAGATTGGCATTGCCCGGGGCTCCCCTCACCTGCTGCCAGTCACACACTGTAGCTGGTGGTGGTGGCAGCCTGGCACACACACACTGTTGGCATTGCCCGGAGCCCCCCTCACCTGCTGCCAGTCACACACTGTAGCTGGTGGTGGTGGCAGCCTGGCACACACACACTGTTGGCACTGCCAGGGCCCCCCCTCACCTGCTGCCAGTGACACAGACACTGAAGCTGGTGGTGGTGGCAGCCTGGCACACACACACACTGTTGGCACTGCCCAGGCCCCCCCCCTCACCTGCTGCCAGTCACACACACACTGTAGCTGGTGGTGGTAGCAGCCTGGCACACACACTGTTGGCACTGCCAGGGCTCCCCCCTCACCTGCTAGCTACTGCTTGCTTGTTGTTGTCCAGCAGACCAGCACAAATCTAGTTTCTCTCTGTCCTCCTGGAATCCGTCCATGCAGACTGCACACACACACACACACACAGCGTCTGGAGGAGGCAGAACCCGACAACTGTGAAAGTGAAACTGACTGAGAAGCAGCTCTGCCTCTGACACAGACTGCTGCTTGTTCTTTGCTATTAGAGTGGGCGGCGACGGGCCATCTGAGCTCCCAGGCCCGGTCGCAATTGCGACTGCTGCGACCGTGGTAGTTACGCCACTGCTGTTCACAATAAGTCCCAGGGAGCAGAAAAAGCACTGGAGGCCAAGGAGCACACAGTGGGCAAAGACAATGGGGGCAGAGAGCGCATGGTGAGGCAGAAAGAGGGCACTGGTGGGCACAGAGAGTGGGAGAGAGCGCACAGAGGGAGAGAGCGCAGGAGGGGCAGAGAGAGGGGTGGGGGAAGAGAACACACAGTGGGGCAGAAAGAGCACAGTAAGAACAGAGCGCACAGATGTAGAGAGCACATGAATAAAGAGAGTGCACGGAGGGAGAGAGAGTGCATGGAGAGAGAGAACACAAAGGGGGGCAGAGCACGCATGGAGGGAAAGAGATCGCAAGGGGGGCAGAGAGAGCTCATGGAGTGAGACAGAGTGCACAAAGGGAGACAGAGCATACAAAGGGAGAAAAGAGCGCACAGACAAACAGTGCATGGTAGGAGAGAGAGTGTGCACAGTGGAGGGCAGGCGGAGGGGGTTAACAGTGTGTGGAGGCAGGCGGAGGGGGTTAACAGTGTGTGGAGGCAGGCATGAGGGAGGGGGTTAACAGTGGAGTACAGGCTGAGGGGGTTAACAGTGGGGAGGCGCGAGGGGGTTAACAGTGTGTAGGAGGCAGGCGGAGGGGGTTTAACAGTGTGTGGAGGCAGGCGGAGGGGGTTAACAGTGTGTGGAGGCAGGCGGAGGGGGTTAACAGTGGAGGGGAGGCTGAGGGGGTTAACAGTGGAGGCAGGCTGAGGGGGTTAACAGTGTGTGGAGGCAGGTGGATGGGGTTAACAGTGCGTGGAGGCAGGCGGAGGGGGTTAACAGTGTGTGGAGGCAGGCGGAGGGGGTTAACAGTGTGTGGAGGCAGGCGGAGGGGTTAACATTGGAGAGCAGGCTGAGGGGGTTAACAGTGGAGGCAGGCTGAGGGGGTTAACAGTGGAGGCAGGCTGAGGGGGGTTAACAGTGGAGGCAGGCTGAGGGGGTTAACAGTGGAGGCAGGCTAAGGGCCCCTCAGATCAGTCCCCGGGCCCCCCATGTGGGGACCGGTGGGGGGTGCTGTCAGAGGACCGGGGGGGGGTGCTAGCAGTAAGCGTGTCTGTCCGCTGCCAGTCATACTCACGCGCCTCTGTGCGTGGTTCCACTGTCCCGCGGTCCGCAGTGAGGAGGAGAGGAGGGACGGGCACAGCAGCAGGAAGTGAGCTTTCTCTCACTGCCCGTCCTCCCTCCTCTCCGGCCGGCGCTATCGCGGTCGCGGCGGCCGGCTGTCAGCACGGGTCACGGGGCCCCCCGGGGGGGGTGCGGGCCCCCCCTGGGGTCGGGCCCGGTCGCAGTCGCGACCGCTGCGACCGCGGTAGTTACGCCACTGCTGCCCAGAGTCATTAAGTAAGTACTGATGTACAATCATCAACTGTGATATGGCTGTGTTGTGTTTTCTGCACCTTACCATTAGGGGTCGCTATTGTGTACTGTAGGTAATGCCCAAGTGGTGGGGTATGTATTTACTCGTGAAGTTTAAATCACTATTTTCTATTGTGTCCTGGCAGATGGATGCATTAGTGTTTTCACAACCGAAACCCTATCCTCTTTAAAAAGCCATTTTGCCTTTGCCATACAGGATCATGTTTGAAGGATGCGTGTGTCTTTAGTTGCTGGGAGCATCAGAATTGAGGACACATAGTACTGTTGTGGACCACAAACAATGGGACGTTTAAGGCCAAACTCAGATGTGGAGTGGGGCGTGTGGCTTCTGCGAATGTCTGGCTCTGGACATCCTGAATTCACAACACATCAGGGAAGTGTCTTAGACATGATGAGTATTCAATAGTCTGCTTCGTGGCGTGAGATTTTGATTATGAGACACAAAGGCTGGGCTACATGTGTAATGTTATTGTATAGATGTGTTCTACCACATTATTTAATTAATGTGACCTATGTCTTTGGCCATGCCTTGTGGTCACACGTGAACATTATGGCCACGTATATGGGCTTAGACACAGGATGTGTTGCATTTGACAAGGGAGATGTATTGTACAGGAGGGGCAGGGGTGTAGAGTGACCAGGGTTGGTTGTCAGCCACTGCAATGCTATTTTGGCCCTTGAATGGGGATATATATGTGTGAGGGCTGGTGTTCACAGTTGGGTATGCTGTGGTAAAGTGGGCAGGAGATGTATAGGCAAGGAGGTGGTGTGTGTAGATGATGTGTGATGAAGCGTTCTTGTACTGATTTTTCTTTTTCTCACTTTTGCAGGGGTTGTTACGTGAGATGATGTTCGACCCTGATGGAGATGCTATCGTGGCTCTTGCCTTGGTGGAAGAGCAATTGTGGCTGGAGCATAGATATGAGAGGTTGCGGGCTCACAGACCACGGCATGTGTGGGCTCGGGATTGGCTTCGCCACCGGGACACCCAGAGCCACATGCAGCTGGTGTGTGAGCTGGAGGATTGTAGTCCGCATGATTTCAGGAACTACCTCCGTATCTCCGAGGACTCTTTCACATTCCTCTTGGAACGCATAAGGCCATTGATAGCCCGTCAGGACACTATGATGCATCGAGCTGTGTCACCTGAGGAGCGTTTGGCTGTAACTTTGCGGTTCCTGACTACAGGTCGGTCAAGGAACGACCTGCAATACATTTCACGTGTATCACTGTCCCTGCTGAACTGCCTGATCCCCGAGACGTGTGAGGCCATCTGGAGTAGTCTGCTGCCTTCCTATATGCAGTTTCCCACAACACCCGCTGAATGGATGGATGTTGCGAGAGGGTTTGCAGACCGCTGGCAATTTCCAAACTACGGCAGTGCATTGGATGGCAAGCATGTGAGGATCACTAAACCCCTAAGCTCGGGGTCTTTGTATTACAATTACAAAGGATATTTTAGTGTGGTCCTCATGGCCCTGGTGGATGCGAACTATGAGTTCCTCTACGTGGACGTTGGAATGAACGGGCATATCTCAGATGGGAGTGTGTTCGCACACTGCTCCTTGGCCCAAGACCTAAGGACAGATGGGCTGAACTTGCCCTCAAATGAAGAGATAACCCATCATCTCAACTTTGCATTTGTGGGGGATGAAGCCTTCCCACTTCAGGCACACCTACTACGGCCATATCCCCAGAGGACCCTTACTTCTGAGCAGCACATTTTTAATTACCGGCTATCCCGGGCCCGCCGTGTGGTTGAAAATGCGTTCGGGATCATGGCCAATACATTCCGGGTTTTTCATACACGCCTGCATATGAAACTGGAATCTATTGATGTGGTAGTGCTGGCCTGCTGTGTGCTGCATAACTTCCTGTGTTGTAGGGATCGGTCATCATACACGTCGGCAAGTTATGTGGATTCAGTGAACCCAACAACAGGGGAGGTCGTCCCGGGGATTGGGTGCTACCGACCATGGTCTGGCGCCACTCCAGCCGCTGAGCCAGGGTCGGACTCAGTAGGATGCCAGGAACAGTAGAGACGCATACTGCTCCTACTTTAATGGCCCTGGGGCAGTGGCCTGGCAGCACCAGCAGGTGTAGGGTGACTGGTGCTGGGAGGCAGCAACATGATGAGGAGGGTGGAGTCACCAGGGTGGCTGCACCATGAGTATTTGGGTTCTATTTGTGTGTGCACATACTTTAGTTAGTTAGTGAGTATTTTTTGTTTTTTCACTGTGACATGTTTTTGGTTTGACATTATTTCTCATCATATTGCATTTGTTTGTGTGCTGTCAACACTTCTGGTTTTTGTTATTTTTTGTGTGTTGTTGTATTGTTATTTTTTGTGCACAAAAATATGAACTAAACAAAATTGGATCCAAACAACAACCTGTGTGTGTCGTTACTTTGGGATACAGGGCAGTTGCACATAGCTTTATGCTGTGCACAGAGGTATGTGATTGGTAAAAAGGTATTGATGGTTCCGTGACACATGGTGTGGGAATATGCAGTACACAGGGTCAGCCCTTTGGGCCACAGTATATGGCGTGTGTACATATCCATTGTGATGTGTTGTGCCCACAGGGGCAAATGTCCACACACATTGAGCAAGCAATGATGTTTGTGGGGGATGTAGGTACAGTCCATTACACACACAAACATGTGTACACACACATAGTTCAGTTGTGCCATGGCAACTGTGCCTTGGCATGGACCAATGTAGGCACATATGGGCATAGTATTGTGTGTATGTTCCCACCATCAGCTACAGACGCACACATAGCAAACCATTGTGTAGTGTAAGCCACTGTCCTGCTCAAAACCGCTCCTGTGTGACGCTTGAGCGGCTCGAAAGTGTGTCACAGCAGCCACTTGTCACGACACGAGCGTGTATTCCTACCAAACTCCAAGACAATGGCGTCACGTATTAACCAGCCTTCCAGCACAGACTGGCCAATCAAGGCACTGTTGTGTTGTCCAATGAGCGTGTTTGGGGCGCGGTGTAAAACAATTTGGCGCGCTATGTTTTCACCGCGCTAAACAGGTACGCCTACATTCCTTTGGGGATTACGGCGT
This sequence comes from Allobates femoralis, assembly GCA_033576535.1. Classification (NCBI taxonomy): domain Eukaryota; kingdom Metazoa; phylum Chordata; class Amphibia; order Anura; family Aromobatidae; genus Allobates; species Allobates femoralis. The sequence continues at coordinate 475,010,212 of JARQOC010000002.1, read as the reverse complement.
GTGAAGCGGCGATGGGAGTCTCCCGGATGTTTCCCGCTGTTGGTGTGGCAACGTCCGGGCCGACACGTCGCCTTAGGTTGAGGGCAAAATTGCGGCGTGTAAAAGCGCCTTCGGTGATCTGAGGCAACCGTGAAAAATGTGCACGCGCACGTTAGATTGCCTCCTATCACCGCCAAAAGTTGCGGCGTGTAAAGGTTCCCTAAGAGAGGTGATAGTTGCAGTAAGCGTCTAAGTGGCAGTATACAGCAGCCCCAGTGGTAGTATATAGCAGCCCCAGTGGTAGTATATAGCAGCCCCAGTGGTAGTATACAGCAGCCCCAGTGGTAGTATATAGCAGCCCCAGTGGTAGTATACAGCAGCCCCAGTGGTAGTATACAGCAGCCCCAGTGGTAGTATACAGCAGCCCCAGTGGTAGTATACAGCAGCCCCAGTGGTAGTATATAGCAGCCCCAGTGGTAGTATACATCAGCCCCAGTGGTAGTATATAGCAGCCCCAGTGGTAGTATACAGCAGCCCCAGTGGTAGTATACAGCAGCCCCAGTGGTAGTATACAGCAGCCCCAGTGGTAGTATATAGCAGCCCCAGTGGTAGTATATAGCAGCCCCAGTGGTAGTATATAGGAGTCCCAGTGGTATACAGCAGGCCCCCAGGGGTACATATAGCAGCCCCCAGGGGGTACCCAGCAGCCCCCAGGGGGTCCCCAGCAGCCCCCTGGGGGTACCCAGCAGCCCCCTGGGGGTACCCATCAGCCCCCAGGGGGTACCCAGCAGCCCCCTGGGGGTCCCCAGCAGCCCCCAAATGCTGGCACCCGCCCCCCTTGCAAGGGCCCCCCCCCGCTTCTCTTACCATCCCGGTCTTCTGATCAGCGCTGCTCCTCGGCGCTCCGTCCTCGCTGCTCCCGTCCTGCTACATCCGGGATCCCCGGCCGTCGCGCGATGACGTCATATGCCTCCGACGGCCGGAGATCCCGGATGTAGCAGGACGGACGGACGGCGCACCGAGGAGCACCGAGGAGCGGCGCTGATCAGAAGACCGGGATGGTAATATAACCAGCGGGGGGGGGGCCCTTACAAGGGGGGGCGAGTGCCAGCATTTGGGGGCTATATGCACTGCTTCCCCCTGCCACTGATTGACAGGGGGAAGCAGTGCATATTTAATGAGCGGCCCCACGTGACAGGGCCGCTCATACAGCAGCTCCCCCCGCCTCCTCCAGCCTCTACAGCCCCGGACAAAGCCCCCACCACTCCATGCCGTATATGACCCGTGTATAAGCCGAGGGGGAGACTTTTCAGCACAAATTTTGGGCTGAAAAACTCGTCTTATACACGAGTATATACGGTACTTTAAAATGTTGCACGTTTAATACAATATGCACATTAGCACTTTATAATCCAGGATGCTGGGAATTAAAAACCGACATACATTGAGCGCATGGTCCTGCCTGTGGTTGGCTGATTGGCATTTGTGAGAATAATTAATATGAATCATTAGTGGCAACAATTTACATGTGTGCAGTAGGATCTCTAATTAACCAAAAATAATCATTTGAAATATACTTTGAGCATGTAATAAATGTAAAAAGCACATTGTATAAGCATATATGGAGATAGTAAATGAATTGATATGCAATTTGCATATTGTCATATTTGTAAATAATTTGATAACGGATGTATTAATGGTTTTAATTGGAGATGATGCATAAAAACCTTGGTTTTCCAGCTAGTGACTGCTGAACAAAGGGCATGTGAGCCCGAAACATAGCTATCTTGTACCCAAGGCCACAATAAAGGTTGTCATCTACTATTTGAGTGCTGCACCTACTTTTTTATCTCATATGTATAAGGATTACTGAAGATCGCTTGGTTGAATTGCACCCTAAATTGCGGTGCTGCTCTGTTTTTTTTGTATCTATCTATCTATCTATCTATCTATCTATCTATCTATCTATCTATCTATGTAAAAAACAGAACAAAACTGCACAGCACTCAAAGACATAGTGTGAACTGGTGCCAGCAGGGATGGATCAAACAGCCAGAAAAAAATTCTCTGCAGCACTCAGCTACTACCAATAATGCACACATGCTAACAAGCGGTATATGAGGAAAAAATGTAAAAACTTACGTTTTTTTTCAAAAAACTCAATATTCTTTTTTTTTTATTTTCTGAGGTTCTTGGTACATACATTGGCCAATGTCTGTTTGCTCATCAACCACGACACGGTGACCCCAGGTCTGATGAGTCCTAATCTCTGTCCTCCTTGTCCTCTCTGTACCACTTCTAAGTGGGTGGACACCATCTCAACTTCAGACCACCTGTGATTTTTCTGTCTATCTATCTATCTATCTATCTATCTATCTATCTATCTATCTATCTATCTATCTATCTATCTAAATAAAAAATGGAGGCAGCACTTCCTTCAGTTCAGTTATATGGGCTTTATTCCCAGGACTGCAACGTTTCGACTCTGTGGTCTTTCTCAAGCAGTATCACACAAACAACTGAGGTGCACATATTTATAGCACCCATGCAAGGGGCTCATTAAGTGTACAATTAGTGTTTTACAATAAATATATCTCATATATAAAAAATACAGTGTATACATATTCCATCTTATTATATATAAAGTGCATTAAACATGAGGTAGTTAATATCATAGTGCTTAAAACATGTTAAAACGTCCTTATGGACTTAATTAATATACTGTGCACATGTGTATATAAGTAAAAATTATCTTACTCCGGTGATATAGATTGCTGCACCTCCATCTCTATTCTCCACAGGAAACCGCTGGACTCCCAGCGTGTAGTTTCCTTCACTGCCCATGCTCCATACCTCTACTTCCTCCTTCCGGCCTATTGCGAGCCCTCACGCATGCGCATTAGCGCACCGGGACTCTCAATGTGTAGTTTTTTACTATTCCATGTCCGAATTCTCGCGCATGCGCGCTACCTATGCGAGAATCTCGGACGCCATCTTAGAAATCCTATTTAGAGATAGAAATGAAGCTTTTCTGAAGGAATATCACTCTATTTCATGTCCATACGTCTCGATATTTGATCACTTAGTGCCCAGCTTTCTTATATTCAACAGTTATAGGCTGCTATTCCTTCGTCACCATATTTTGATGACAATTCATTACCAGTTTAACTGGATTAATTTCTAGCCTATAATAATTTATATATTAAATTAGCTATGGGCATTATTGTATGACATATAATCACCGTCCAGAGGACTATATACAGTTAAGTACCTATATTCATACAGGCACAAATGATATAGACATTCATAGGTAGGTCCCCACCTTATTGTGTCAATCATTCTGTTTAGGTGATAGTGTCTTACTCTATGTGATCTATCTGACGTTATTCATAAATGTTTAGGTCACCGTCCAGAGGACTATTCACAGTTAAGTGCTCCGTTCAACCCGAGCACAAATGACAGCATCATAGATTAGTGTATATCCATCTAACTATGTCCGTCATTCTGTTTAAGTGACACTTTACACTAAAATTCCACAGAAACCTCATATTTTCTTTCTCAATAATTCTTTATTTATGTATATTCATATCATATAATCATAATAAACCGAAAGGAGGACGTATAATAAACAAAATAGCAAATGAATATATAGGGCAGCAGTTTAAATGTCATCTAGATGTTCAAGTGCAGCATTCCCATATCTCCAGTATATCTGTAATAGACAAAACACAAACAAAAAACATTAAATATTAGAACAATACATTTTTCTAGCCTTAAAATACAGAGAATTACAAAGATTCATATTTCCAAAGATTTTTTTATTCAAAAGAGACCTCCAATTTTATAATCGACGTTAAGACCTTTTGGTTTTAGCGTATCCAACTTATGGATCCATTCTAATTCTCGCTTTTTTAAAAGCTTAATGCGGTCTCCCCCTCTTCTTTGTACTGGTATACAGTCGATAATTCGGAATTTTAAATCTCTCTCCGAGTGTCCCATGTCCAAAAAATGTTTTGGTACTGGTAAATCTTTACGCTTCTTTTTAATTGTGTATCTATGATGGGTTATACGTATTCTAAAATCTAGAGTCGTTTCACCCACGTACCATAAATGGCATGGGCACTCCAGGAGATATATTACAAATTCCGACGAACATGTAAAAAAGCTTTTTATCTCAAATCTCATATTTGTTATTGGATGTATAAATACTGAACCTTTAATCATCAAATTACAATTCATGCACGAAAGACATGGGTAGCATCCTTTGCGTTTTGAACCAGTCAGATATTTCTGTCCTTCTTTTTTAAAACTACCAATGTCTGAGTGCATCAATCTATCTCCTATACTTTTACACCGTCTATAGGAAAACAATGGAGGTTCCTGGAATTCTTTTATATTGGGCAGGCATTTCCCCAACATCCCCCAATGTTTTTTGATTATTCCTGACACTTCTTTACTTTGTGCACTATAGGTGGTTACCAATGGGATTCTATCTAATGATTTAGTGAGGTTTTTTTCTGATAGAAGTTCCAATCTATCTTTCATTTCAGCTTTTTCCCTTTGATTCTTCAATAGCTGTCTAGGGTATCCACGCGTCACAAATTTCTTTTCCATCATATCTAGAGATTTTTTCTGATCATCTTTATTACTCGCTATTTTTTTTACCCTTAAAAATTGGCTATAGGGGATGGATTCAATCATTTTTTTAGGATGGTGGCTATTAAATAGTAAGAGGTTATTTCTATCTGTTTTTTTCACAAATAATTCTGTGTTGAAACCATTAGAGTCATATCTAACCAATACATCTAAAAATTGTAATGATTCTACCGATGAGACCAAAGTAAATTTTATAGTCTCATCAATAGTATTCAAATATTCATGAAACTCATTCAATGTTTCCATTGTCCCTGTCCACACGAGGAAGACATCGTCTATGTATCTCCACCACGTGGCTACCAGGCCATAGTGGTGGGACACATAGACGAAGTCTTCCTCGAGCACACGCATAACTACATTTGCGTATGCCGGCGCCATATTCGCGCCCATTGCAGTTCCCCTGCATTGTAGAAAGAATTCATCTCCGAATAGAAAATAATTATTGGTCAGTACCAATTCCAACAATTTAAGAATGAATTCTATAGAATCTGGAGTCATTTCAGTCTCCTTTAACTTTTTTTGAATAGCTTTTATACCTCTCCCATGATCAATTGACGTGTAGAGGGACACTACATCAAACGATGCTAGTATCACCTCCCCACTTATTGATAACTCACTTAGTTTATTTAAAAATTCTCCAGTGTCCTTGATGTATGATTCCGCGGCTCTTGCTATAGGATTAAGAACTTTATCCAGAAATTTACCTATATTAGACAATATAGAATCACATCCAGACACTATAGGCCTCCCCGGGGGATCTACCAGGGACTTGTGTATTTTTGGGAGTGTGTACAACACTGGTGTTGTTGGAAAGTCTATAGTCATATATTCAACCATATTCTGGTCTATGAGTCCCCTCTCTTTTGCCCACTCCAGAACATGTTTGATTTTTTTAGCTATATCGAATTTTGGATCCCTTCCAAGTCCCTGGTATACCCCCGGGTCCGCCAACTGTCGTCTGATCTCTTTAATATAATTGACCTTGTCCATGACGACTACTGCACCACCTTTATCAGCTCTTTTTATTATAATGCTGTCGTCATGGACAAGGTCATAAATAGCTTCCATCTCCTTTGATGTAATATTAGGTTTAACATGTTTCTCAATCCTAATCTCATTTTTCAAATCATTTATCTCCTTAGTTACCGCTGTCATAAATGCATCTATCACCCGGGAGTTTACAGGGGGGTAAAATTACTCTTCTTTTTAAGACCTACTGTATCTATATTAAATTCACTATTAACAGTTTTACTCAATATAGTTTTCGTACTGAACCATTCTTTTAATTTCAACATTCTATAAAAATTCTCTAAGTCTAGGGACAATTGAAAAAAATCAGTATTGGTATTCGGACCGAAGCCCATACCCTTATTCAACACAGATATTTGCATTTCATTTAGTACCTTACTTGAAATATTAACCACAAGAGTCTCTTTTAATTCTTTGACGTCTTCTTGTGTTGTTTCCCTTTGCCTTTTTTGTCTTTTTTGTTCCCTGTGGTGTCTCCTTCCTCCTCTTCTTTTTCTTCGTTTTTCTTTAGATCTAAATCTGGAGATAATATCCGTTACACAGATTTCTCTACCACAAGCACAGTTAGTATTTTTACTCAAGGCACCTTTATTCCGCCATTTCCCAACTCCTTCCCTCTGCCAGTTATATACATTCCCACTAGCGTAATCTTCAGTGTCTCTTAGCCATTTTCTCTTTTTCCCTTCCTCCAAATCCTGTCGCATCTTCATTAGACGTGTGTTCACAAGATCCTTAAATTTAATTAAGTCATCTTCTTTCATTAGTTCTTGTAATTTTTTATCAATTTCAGTATGTTCTACATGTACACGTTTGAGATCATGTTGTATAAATTCTATGTTTACCAGTAACAAATCTAGTCCATATTTATTGGAGATTTTGCAAAATTGGGAGCAAAAGAAAGTGTCTCCAAACATCAGATTTGGTCTAACGTTAGATCTTAATCCTCTTGGTATAATCTTCGCCTTATAATATTCTGATAACGTTGACAGATGCAGTTCTAGCGTTAATATCTTTTTTGATAGATTTTCAAATTTTTGTTTGAGATCTATAACTGATGGAGTACTTAGAAAAACTGCATCCACATTAATATCTTTAAAAATACGGTCTTCATCCTCTGCAGTATAACTGAGAGTTCCTGGTTCAAAATTATCCATTAGCCCAGTTAAAAAAATATACAAAACAAAAAAACTTTTTTTGTGCAGATTTTTGTATAAAAAATTAGTAGAAAAAAGAAAAACAAAACAGCACAACTATTATTTGACGGGTGCAAAGCCCCCCTACCATACAGATTGCACCCGTCAAATAATAGTTGTGCTGTTTTGTTTTTCTTTTTTCTACTAATTTTTTATACAAAAATCTGCACAAAAAAAGTTTTTTTGTTTTGTATATTTTTTTAACTGGGCTAATGGATAATTTTGAACCAGGAACTCTCAGTTATACTGCAGAGGATGAAGACCGTATTTTTAAAGATATTAATGTGGATGCAGTTTTTCTAAGTACTCCATCAGTTATAGATCTCAAACAAAAATTTGAAAATCTATCAAAAAAGATATTAACGCTAGAACTGCATCTGTCAACGTTATCAGAATATTATAAGGCGAAGATTATACCAAGAGGATTAAGATCTAACGTTAGACCAAATCTGATGTTTGGAGACACTTTCTTTTGCTCCCAATTTTGCAAAATCTCCAATAAATATGGACTAGATTTGTTACTGGTAAACATAGAATTTATACAACATGATCTCAAACGTGTACATGTAGAACATACTGAAATTGATAAAAAATTACAAGAACTAATGAAAGAAGATGACTTAATTAAATTTAAGGATCTTGTGAACACACGTCTAATGAAGATGCGACAGGATTTGGAGGAAGGGAAAAAGAGAAAATGGCTAAGAGACACTGAAGATTACGCTAGTGGGAATGTATATAACTGGCAGAGGGAAGGAGTTGGGAAATGGCGGAATAAAGGTGCCTTGAGTAAAAATACTAACTGTGCTTGTGGTAGAGAAATCTGTGTAACGGATATTATCTCCAGATTTAGATCTAAAGAAAAACGAAGAAAAAGAAGAGGAGGAAGGAGACACCACAGGGAACAAAAAAGACAAAAGAGGCAAAGGGAAACAACACAAGAAGACGTCAAAGAATTAAAAGAGACTCTTGTGGTTAATATTTCAAGTAAGGTACTAAATGAAATGCAAATATCTGTGTTGAATAAGGGTATGGGCTTCGGTCCGAATACCAATACTGATTTTTTTCAATTGTCCCTAGACTTAGAGAATTTTTATAGAATGTTGAAATTAAAAGAATGGTTCAGTACGAAAACTATATTGAGTAAAACTGTTAATAGTGAATTTAATATAGATACAGTAGGTCTTAAAAAGAAGAGTAATTTTACCCCCCCTGTAAACTCCCGGGTGATAGATGCATTTATGACAGCGGTAACTAAGGAGATAAATGATTTGAAAAATGAGATTAGGATTGAGAAACATGTTAAACCTAATATTACATCAAAGGAGATGGAAGCTATTTATGACCTTGTCCATGACGACAGCATTATAATAAAAAGAGCTGATAAAGGTGGTGCAGTAGTCGTCATGGACAAGGTCAATTATATTAAAGAGATCAGACGACAGTTGGCGGACCCGGGGGTATACCAGGGACTTGGAAGGGATCCAAAATTCGATATAGCTAAAAAAATCAAACATGTTCTGGAGTGGGCAAAAGAGAGGGGACTCATAGACCAGAATATGGTTGAATATATGACTATAGACTTTCCAACAACACCAGTGTTGTACACACTCCCAAAAATACACAAGTCCCTGGTAGATCCCCCGGGGAGGCCTATAGTGTCTGGATGTGATTCTATATTGTCTAATATAGGTAAATTTCTGGATAAAGTTCTTAATCCTATAGCAAGAGCCGCGGAATCATACATCAAGGACACTGGAGAATTTTTAAATAAACTAAGTGAGTTATCAATAAGTGGGGAGGTGATACTAGCATCGTTTGATGTAGTGTCCCTCTACACGTCAATTGATCATGGGAGAGGTATAAAAGCTATTCAAAAAAAGTTAAAGGAGACTGAAATGACTCCAGATTCTATAGAATTAATTCTTAAATTGTTGGAATTGGTACTGACCAATAATTATTTTCTATTCGGAGATGAATTCTTTCTACAATGCAGGGGAACTGCAATGGGCGCGAATATAGCGCCGGCATACGCAAATGTAGTTATGCGTGTGCTCGAGGAAGACTTCGTCTATGTGTCCCACCACTATGGCCTGGTAGCCACGTGGTGGAGATACATAGACGATGTCTTCCTCGTGTGGACAGGGACAATGGAAACATTGAATGAGTTTCATGAATATTTGAATACTATTGATGAGACTATAAAATTTACTTTGGTCTCATCGGTAGAATCATTACAATTTTTAGATGTATTGGTTAGATATGACTCTAATGGTTTCAACACAGAATTATTTGTGAAAAAAACAGATAGAAATAACCTCTTACTATTTAATAGCCACCATCCTAAAAAAATGATTGAATCCATCCCCTATAGCCAATTTTTAAGGGTAAAAAAAATAGCGAGTAATAAAGATGATCAGAAAAAATCTCTAGATATGATGGAAAAGAAATTTGTGACGCGTGGATACCCTAGACAGCTATTGAAGAATCAAAGGGAAAAAGCTGAAATGAAAGATAGATTGGAACTTCTATCAGAAAAAAACCTCACTAAATCATTAGATAGAATCCCATTGGTAACCACCTATAGTGCACAAAGTAAAGAAGTGTCAGGAATAATCAAAAAACATTGGGGGATGTTGGGGAAATGCCTGCCCAATATAAAAGAATTCCAGGAACCTCCATTGTTTTCCTATAGACGGTGTAAAAGTATAGGAGATAGATTGATGCACTCAGACATTGGTAGTTTTAAAAAAGAAGGACAGAAATATCTGACTGGTTCAAAACGCAAAGGATGCTACCCATGTCTTTCGTGCATGAATTGTAATTTGATGATTAAAGGTTCAGTATTTATACATCCAATAACAAATATGAGATTTGAGATAAAAAGCTTTTTTACATGTTCGTCGGAATTTGTAATATATCTCCTGGAGTGCCCATGCCATTTATGGTACGTGGGTGAAACGACTCTAGATTTTAGAATACGTATAACCCATCATAGATACACAATTAAAAAGAAGCGTAAAGATTTACCAGTACCAAAACATTTTTTGGACATGGGACACTCGGAGAGAGATTTAAAATTCCGAATTATCGACTGTATACCAGTACAAAGAAGAGGGGGAGACCGCATTAAGCTTTTAAAAAAGCGAGAATTAGAATGGATCCATAAGTTGGATACGCTAAAACCAAAAGGTCTTAACGTCGATTATAAAATTGGAGGTCTCTTTTGAATAAAAAAATCTTTGGAAATATGAATCTTTGTAATTCTCTGTATTTTAAGGCTAGAAAAATGTATTGTTCTAATATTTAATGTTTTTTGTTTGTGTTTTGTCTATTACAGATATACTGGAGATATGGGAATGCTGCACTTGAACATCTAGATGACATTTAAACTGCTGCCCTATATATTCATTTGCTATTTTGTTTATTATACGTCCTCCTTTCGGTTTATTATGATTATATGATATGAATATACATAAATAAAGAATTATTGAGAAAGAAAATATGAGGTTTCTGTGGAATTTTAGTGTAAAGTGTCACTTAAACAGAATGACGGACATAGTTAGATGGATATACACTAATCTATGATGCTGTCATTTGTGCTCGGGTTGAACGGAGCACTTAACTGTGAATAGTCCTCTGGACGGTGACCTAAACATTTATGAATAACGTCAGATAGATCACATAGAGTAAGACACTATCACCTAAACAGAATGATTGACACAATAAGGTGGGGACCTACCTATGAATGTCTATATCATTTGTGCCTGTATGAATATAGGTACTTAACTGTATATAGTCCTCTGGACGGTGATTATATGTCATACAATAATGCCCATAGCTAATTTAATATATAAATTATTATAGGCTAGAAATTAATCCAGTTAAACTGGTAATGAATTGTCATCAAAATATGGTGACGAAGGAATAGCAGCCTATAACTGTTGAATATAAGAAAGCTGGGCACTAAGTGATCAAATATCGAGACGTATGGACATGAAATAGAGTGATATTCCTTCAGAAAAGCTTCATTTCTATCTCTAAATAGGATTTCTAAGATGGCGTCCGAGATTCTCTCATAGGTAGCGCGCATGCGCGAGAATTCGGACATGGAATAGTAAAAAAATACACATTGAGAGTCCCGGTGCGCTAATGCGCATGCGTGAGGGCTCGCAATAGGCCGGAAGGAGGAAGTAGAGGTATGGAGCATGGGCAGTGAAGGAAACTACACGCTGGGAGTCCAGCGGTTTCCTGTGGAGAATAGAGATGGAGGTGCAGCAATCTATATCACCGGAGTAAGATAATTTTTACTTATATACACATGTGCACAGTATATTAATTAAGTCCATAAGGACGTTTTAACATGTTTTAAGCACTATGATATTAACTACCTCATGTTTAATGCACTTTATATATAATAAGATGGAATATGTATACACTGTATTTTTTATATATGAGATATATTTATTGTAAAACACTAATTGTACACTTAATGAGCCCCTTGCATGGGTGCTATAAATATGTGCACCTCAGTTGTTTGTGTGATACTGCTTGAGAAAGACCACAGAGTCGAAACGTTGCAGTCCTGGGAATAAAGCCCATATAACTGAACTGAAGGAAGTGCTGCCTCCATTTTTTATTTGGATTTCTATCATCTGTATGGTAGGGGGGCTTTGCACCCGTCAAATAATAGTTGTGCTGTTTTGTTTTTCTTTTTTCTATCTATCTATCTATCTATCTATCTATCTATCTATCTATCTATCTATCTATCTAATAAAATGAAAAAAACAGCACAAAAAAATATTGAAACAAGTGGACCTTTATTGCGAAGTGTGGCAACGTTTTGGATTTCTTATCCTTTCTCAAGCAGTGAATACAGTGAAATGACAAAGTTTTATAGAGTACAGGCTGATACCACCCACTTAAAATCAATTACTTTAAATTTTAGATTACACACATAATCCATATATACAATACCTCTAACTGTGACACAGTAGTAAAGTGCTTATAATAGTGCTCAAGCACATGTGCTCATAATGATGATCCATTGTATTCCTGTACATACATTGTGCAAAAAGTATTAATTGTTTAAAAACGTTTTTAAAAAAACTTAAAGGTGTTTCACAGCCTTCATCTGGTCAGGAGCATTATCAAGGGTCTAAAATGCCATTATCCATGCTGTTACCGGCGTTCTATGATGCTCACTGCGCATGTCTGTCATCTCTAAACTACAATCCCCATCATGCTTTACTGCCGCGCAGTGTTTTTTCAGCTAGATCAAACATCCAGCATAAACTCTTCATTAGTTTGGGGTAATATTGGGGTTATCCTGATTTCATGTACTCTCTCCTCTGGTCACTTTGTGCCTAAGTGCTTACTTATATTGTGTGATATATCTCTTGTTCCCATTAAAACCATATCTTATTATAAAAAATTCCTTATAAATAAAAAATAAAAAATATATGACTAGTTAGTGCGCTATGTTGTGCGTAGTTACCATACAGTGCTCCCTATATCGCCGCTCCCATTCCTTCAATACTGTATGGAATCTATCATCATTATTTTGACCTCCTTCTGATTTCTGTGTCTTCCCATGTTTCTATAAAAACAATTCAAAAAGATAGTGTTAATGGCTCCGTGTTTCTTTACCTATATTAAAAAACAAACGTGGTTAAAATGTATACAATCTACTATGAGAGAGATACCAATCCTAATGATTAGAGGGTGACTCCTAACTTGTAGTCTATATTTAAGCCGCCAGGCTTTAAAGTGCCCAACTTTTTTATCCACTTCAATTCCTGTATCTTCAAATGCTTCTCACGGTCCCCTCCTCTCCTCATCATTGGTGTTCCATCAATCGCTCTGACCCTTAAATCCCATTCATCATGCCCTGCCTCCGTGAAGTGTTTTGACACTGGCAGGTTCATAATCTTTACTGTACCTGTGCTGACTCATCCTAATCCTCAACTCTAATGTAGTTTCCCCTACGTAATACTCCTTACACGGGCACTCCAATAAATAGACTACATGGTCAGAAGCACACGTGAAAAACTGTTGAATTTTGTAGGTTTTCCCTTTGATCTCATACGTGTTTCCCTTCATCATTAATGGGCAGTTGACACAGCCTATACATGGATAATTTACTGTCCTTATACTACCTGTCAATGTGGTTTGTCGTTTAAAAGTACCAATGTCTGATTGGACCAAACGAAGTCGTTTCATTATTATGACATTTCTGGCTGTTATTTCTACTGTTTATATGCTGTAAGGGGCTTTTCAGCCTCCATTACCTCTTTACACGTGTTGCCGGCATCCTGGATATGTGGTTGGCGCATTCTGCACCTGTCCAGTGTCCATGGTGACAACGGGCAGCGGCGCAATGCCCTCTAATGGTACTCGCGCATGCGTTCTGTCCAAAGGCTGTCATTCTCCATCTTGGCTGTGGCATAACACCTTTGAAGGTGCGCCAAGCAAGGGAGCGGTAAAGGCGATATGACGCGATTTTCGTCATATTGCCTTTACCGCCCCCTTGCAGCACAAGCACAGTCTCTGCTCTATAGCATGCCCATATGGGCGTGCATAATTAACACGCCGGCGGTGGGGAGAAGCACAAAAGACCGCCTTTTGCGGCTTCACATATATTGAGAAGCTGCAGATCCACAGGTAAAAAAAGAACTTTTATAAACTTTACAATAGCGCTTTATGGACACAAAGGGATGGATAGAAATGGATTACCATGGTGCAGGGACAGGTTAAAAGAACCTGGGGGCTCATTTTTAGAGGTCAGGTTCCCTTTAAGTTACATGTAATAATGAGGAATGACACAGGGAAAAAGTATTGAAAACATGTAGAAAGAGAGGTTTAAAAAGACATGGAAAGTCATGACAGCAGCTGAAATCTATCTGTAATTAGAAAGCAATTCCCCACTTAGTAAAGAATAATATCAGCTGGTTCAACTGATGTCCTATAAAAAGGAGTCTTATTACCAAGATTCCATTCAAGAAACATCTCTTCATGCGTAAAACCAATGAGCTATCTAAAGAACTTTGCAACCTTAGTGTTGCAAAACAATCTATTGGCATTGGTTACAGAAGAGCATTGTTGAGGACAAAAAGACCTGGAATCTGCAGATACAATTGTTTCAAAGAAAGCAATAAGTGTCAAAGTTGGGGTCTGGGGGCACCACTATCACATATAGGTAGGATCTATCCCACTATGCAAAAACATGTAGCAATTAAAGAAAAAGAACATAGCAGCAGGGATGATCACTATAATCAATCTTTATTAATATAAAAAACTCAATAGAAAACCACAAAACACCACTGACCACCTCTTAATTTAAAAACAATTAAAACCAAAAAAAAGGTGTTACAAAGCTGGTGTGCAAAAGGTATGTACAGGTTACTAAGCAATAGGCAATAATACCGAGTCAGAGTGTAGTACAATGTAATTTGCTGGCAGATCTAAACAAATGTCTCAAATGCAATTTGCAATCAAATTACATTACAGTTATGGCAAATAGTGCCCTATTAACTGTAATTACACTGCACCCTTGCAGCTATGGTCAGGGCCAAACCCTCCAAGCTTCACCATATAGGAAGACCAGTAAGGTCTTGTACACCCTCTAAAATGTCCTGCATAAGGGCCAAGGATACAGAGTAATCTGCCAGCCAACTCAACCCTCAGGTATATACAATATAATCACTATGATCACATACCCAGCCACCAGCTAACCGAGGACCCGACCCAACGCGTGTCGTCCGCCTAGGCGGACGACACGCGTTGGGTCGGGTCCTCGGTTAGCTGGTGGCTGGGTATGTGATCATAGTGATTATATTGTATATACCTGAGGGTTGAGTTGGCTGGCAGATTACTCTGTATCCTTGGCCCTTATGCAGGACATTTTAGAGGGTGTACAAGACCTTACTGGTCTTCCTATATGGTGAAGCTTGGAGGGTTTGGCCCTGACCATAGCTGCAAGGGTGCAGTGTAATTACAGTTAATAGGGCACTATTTGCCATAACTGTAATGTAATTTGATTGCAAATTGCATTTGAGACATTTGTTTAGATCTGCCAGCAAATTACATTGTACTACACTCTGACTCGGTATTATTGCCTATTGCTTAGTAACCTGTACATACCTTTTGCACACCAGCTTTGTAACACCTTTTTTTTGGTTTTAATTGTTTTTAAATTAAGAGGTGGTCAGTGGTGTTTTGTGGTTTTCTATTGAGTTTTTTATATTAATAAAGATTGATTATAGTGATCATCCCTGCTGCTATGTTCTTTTTCTTTAATTGCTACAAAGAAAGCAATAAGTAATGCACTTAACCTCCATGGCCAGTATGAGCACGTTCACCACTGTAACGCTGATGTGTTTGCCCCTTGACTGGTAGGCATTACTGTGCTTTCTAGTATTGCTATCCTTGTTGCGCCTTCCACGTACCCAGATGGGTTTCCATTGTTGTCCTCATGTTGCAAGGTCCTCTGTAGTACTGCATGACTATCCACATGTATGGAGCCTGGCTACTCTCATGTGTAGCCTATCTTGTGTTGCTAGGTTCACTGCTGCGAGGCATGACTCTCCATGTGTGGTTGGCTCCCAGCTGGTGCCGGAACCCCTAGCTCTCAGTCTCTGTGTTGGTTATGCTAAGTTCCTGTTTATGCTTAGGGTAAACGTGGCCACAGCTTCCCTGCCTTTATAGGAGCGGTGTGCGCATCTTGATTTAGTGTTCCCAGCCTATTGCTGTGGGGCACCTCATATATAATCTCCCTGTTGGGTGTTGTCAGAACTTCTTGTTAGGTTCCCTAACCTAGACATGTGTAGGCCCAGCCTGTTGCTTTTGGTCTGCCTATAATCAGCTCCAGTGCTGCATGTCATAAGTTCTGACATAGCTGAAGTCTTTGTGTTCCTGTACCCATCCAGTTCATGTGTCTCCTCTGCCTTATATCTAAAGCCCTGCTGTGCCTTGTACCTGAAGCCTGTGAGTTAGGCTGGCTTCACACCGCGGCAGCATCAGGTCTGGGGCTGTCCAGTGTAAACCTGACAGCCACGGACCCAATTTTGCTGTTATGCAGCCCTATGGTGTCGGATGGAACTGGATGGCAGCTATGTGACATCCAGTTTCCATCTGTCCGGGAGGATCCGGGTGTATTCGGATTTTCCTCCCGGACACAAAAACGTTGCTTGCAACATTTTTGTGTCCGGGGCGAAAATCTGCCCAAATCGGATCTTCCTGTATCCGGGGCGATCCGGCGCTCCCTAACATGGGAGCCTATGGCGCCGGATTGCCCCGGTCCGACAAAAACATTGCATCCGGGAACCGGACACCAACGGCGGCTGAAGCTTAGCAGCGAGCGCTGCTAAGCTTCAGCACCACCAGCTGTCCCCTGGTGAGCTTTCAAGACCGCGGCTAGCAGGGAAAACATTAGCAGCTGCAGCTGCGATCATTGGATGCCGGCTGCAAACCAAACCAGAGGGCATATTTGCCCTCCGGTTCTGTTTGCAAATCCGGTCCGGGGCTGTCCGAATCACACCGCGGTGTGAAGCCGGCCTTACCTGTAAATTGTGTCTTGTAAATAATCCCCTTTTAGTCAGTGAATCAATGTTCATCACAGGCTGGTTTCACACTTCAGTTTTTTTACTGATCAGGTTCGATCAAGTTTGTGTGCCAAAACCAGGAAAGGAACCAGGAGAGGAACTTGCAGAGAAAAACTTTACAGTGTTGGTCAAAAGTATTGACACCCCTGCAATTCTGTCAGATAATACTCAGTTTCTTCCTGAAAATGATTGCAATCACAAATTCTTTGGTATTATCTTCATTTAATTTGTCTTCAATGAAAAAACACAAAAGAGAATGAAGCAAAAAGCAAAACATTGATCATTTCACACAAAATTCCAAAAATGGGACGGACAAAAGTATTGGCACCCTCAGCCTAATACTTGGTTGCACAACCTTTAGCCAAAATGACTGCGATCAACCGCTTCCGGTAACCATCAATGAGTTTCTTACAATGCTCTGCTGGAATTGTAGACCATTCTTCTTTGGCAAACTGCTCCAGATCCCTGATATTTGAAGGGTGCCTTCTCCAAACTGCCATTTTTAGATCTCTCCACAGGTGTTCTATGGGATTCAGGTCTGGACTCATTGCTGGCCACCTTAGAAGTCTCCAGTGCTTTCTCTCAAACCATTTTCTAGTGCTTTTTGAAGTGTGTTTTGGGTCATTGTCCTGCTGGAAGACCCATGACCTCTGAGGGAGACCCAGCTTTCTCACACTGGGCCCTACATTATGCTACAAAATTTGTTGGTAGTCTTCAGACTTCATAATGCCATGCATACGGTCAAGCAGTCCAGTGCCAGAGGCAACAAAGCAACCCCAAAACACCAGGGAACCTCCACCATGTTTGACTGTAGGGACCGTGTTCTTTTCTTTGAACGCCTCTTTTTTCTACTGTAAACTCTATGTTGATGCCTTTGCCCAAACGAGAGAACATTCTTCCAAAACGTTTTAGGCTTTCTCAGGTAAGTTTTGGCAAACTCCAACCTGGCTTTTTTATGTCTCGGGGTAAGAAGTGGGGTCTTCCTGGGTCTCTTACTATTCAGTCCCTTTTCATTCAGACACCGACGGATAGTACGGGTTGACACTGTTGTACCCTCGGACTGCAGGGCAGCTTGAACTTGTTTGGATGTTAGTTGAGGTTCTTTATCCACCATCCGCACAATCTTGCGTTGAAATCTCTCGTCAATTTTTCTTTTCGTCTACATCTAGGGAGGTTAGTCACAGTGCCATGGGCTTTAAACTTCTTGATGACACTTCGCACGGTAGACACAGGAACATTCAGTTCTTTGGAGATGGACTTGAAGCCTTGAGATTGCTCATGCTTCCTCACAATTTGGTTTCTCAAGTCCTCAGACAGTTCTTTGGTCTTCTTTCTTTCTCCATAATCAATGTGGAACACACAAGGACACAGCACATGAGGGAGCAACACACACGAGTATTTAGAATAGTGAGAATTATAACTTTATTAGTGCAATAGACCAAACAAGATTAAAAACATTTACGGTACACTGCTTTCTTGTTACCATGGTTACTGTGCTGTGACTGCAATGTCACTTCCCTAATGGTATAAGATATACTGTTTACTTGTTACCATAGTCACTGAGTTGTGACTGCAATGTCACTTCACTCTGTAATAGTAATAAGATATACTGTTTACTTGTTACCATGGTCACTGAGTTGTGACTACGTGGTCACTTCACTTCCTTTAATAGGTATAAGATATACTGTTCACTTGTTACCATGGTCACTGAGTTGTGACTGCGATGTCACTTCCAGTTCCTGTAATAGGTATAAGATATACTGTTTACTTGTTACCATGGTCACTGAGTTGTGACTACGTGGTCACTTCCACTTCCTTTAATAGGTATAAGATATACTGTTCACTTGTTACCATGGTCATGAGCTGTGACTTCGATGTCACTTCCGCTATGTCACTTCCTGTAATAGGTATAAGATATACTGTTTACCTGTTACCATGGTCACTGTGTTGTGACTGCGATGTCACTTCCGCTTTGTCACTTCCTGTAATAGGTATAAGATATTCTGTTTACTTGTTACCATGGTCACTGAGTTGTGACTGCCATGTCACTTCCGCTTGTCACTTCCTGTAATAGGTATAAGATATACTGTTTACTTGTTACCATGGTCACTGAGTTGTGACTGCGTTGTCACTTCCACTTCCTGTAATAGGTATAAGATATACTGTTTACTTGTTACCATGGTCACTGAGTTGTGACTGCCATGTCACTTCCGCTTTGTCACTTCCTGTAATAGGTATAAGATATCTGTTTACTTGTTACCATGGTCACTGAGTTGTGACTGCTTGTCACTTCCACTTCCTTTAATAGGTATAACATATACTGTTTACTTGTTACCATGGTCACTGAGTTGTGACTGCATGTCACTTCCGCTTGTCACTTCGTAATAGGTATAAGATATACTGTTTACTTGTTACCATGGTCACTGAGTTGTGACTGCCATGTCACTTCCGCTTTGTCACTTCCTGTAATAGGTATAAGATATACTGTTTACGTTGTTACCATGGTCACTGAGTTGTGACTGCGATGTCACTTCCGCTTTGTCACTTCCTTAATAGGTATAAGATATACTGTTTACTTGTTACCATGGTCACTGAGTTGTGACTGCGATGTCACTTCCGCTTTGTCACTTCCTGTAATAGGTATAAGATATACTGTTTACTTGTTACCATGGTCACTGAGTTGTGACTACGATGTCACTTCCCTTCCTGTAATAGGTATAAGATACTGTTTACTTGTTACCATGGTCACTGAGTTGTGATTGTGATGTCACTTTCGCCTATGGCAATATCATGTGGTCTAATTGTGCTCTCTCAGCTGTATCTGATAATTATTTACCAACAGATATAAAATGAGTCCCAATGTGCAACAGACTTATACTTCCCCTGAGGAAGCTGCGCCCTGGCAGCGATACGCGTGGGGCCTGGGTACCCTGCAGTCACCTCGCTACATACCTCGGACTGACACTTCGGACAATTTACGGACTGGTAATATGCCTTTATTTTCCACTGTCAGTGGACACGGTGACCTACACTGTTTTGACCATATGTAAACAATAGGGAGTACTCAATATATATGGGTGGTCCTTGTATCAATTATACGGTTAGTTAGCTGATGGTTAAGACCTTTGTTATCATCCATATGTGACCACCCCTAGGGACCACTGTGTTTGGGACTACTAAACGACTCATAGCATTACTCATTGGATGATTTGCGGAACCTTGGGTAAACTTATAATATGTGAAATTTTCTCTATAATTGTCTGTGCCTCTGCAGACTTCACTTGCGTGAGATATTGGTATCTGTCTCACTTATAAACATTGTTTATTCCAGCTGCTGAGGCCAGTATTGAATCATATTTAACACACCCAGCACTACCAATCATTCTGTGGCCCTATGATTTGTGCTTCATAATAGGTCCCTTGATATAGATGTGGTTACCCTTAACACTTTCCACCCTACATTGGGCTAACAAGCTCTCATCCCCCACCCTCGGGTCTCTCCCTACAACTCAATCCTGTATTTTGTCTAACCTGTTGTGATCACCGATATTGTGTCATATCCTGCTCATATTTTGTCAGCATTGTATTCTGTACATATGTTCAGCGGTGTGTTCTGCAGTGGCACCCTATGGTTTTAAATGTTTTTAATCTTGTTTGGTCTATTGCACTAATAAAGTTATAATTCTCACTATTCTACTACTCGAGTGTGTTGCTCCCTCAATGTGCCATGTTTCTCTTCTCTCATGTCTGCTCACTGTCTTCCTTGGCACGGTGAGCGACCCCTCCTTCCCTTGATATAATTCAGACCATTGCGGTGCACCCTGTTTTCTGTTAAAACACGAGGACACAGGACAGAGGTTGAGTCAACTTTAATCCATGTCAACTGGCTGCAAGTGTGATTTAGTTATTGCCAACACCTGTTAGGTGCCACAGGTAAGTTACAGGTGCTGTTAATTACACAAATTAGAGAAGCATCACATGATTTTTCTAAGGGTGCCAATACATTTGTCCACCCCCTTTTTTATGTTTGGTGTGGAATTATATCCAGTTTGGCTTTAGGACAAATCTTTTTGTGTTTTTTTCATTGAAGACAAATTAAATGAAGATAATAATACCAAAGAATTTGTGATTGCAATCATTTTCAGGAAGAAACTGAGTATTATCTGACAGAATTGCAGGGGTGTCAATACTTTTGGCCATGACTGTAATTAAAAGCCCGTAGAAGCGGAAGTGTCCGCGAAACGGTCACCGTCGCCTCCAGCCTCTCTCTCCCTCCCCGAGAGCACTTTCCCTGTAACAAGTTTTGCACGATGATTCAATAAAGCCGGTCATATCAGGACGCACGAGTGCCGCTTCTCATCTCTCTCGATACTATAATTGAAAGATTGACACCTGTTGTGAGTTTTGGAGACACTCCTAGTTTTAGCACACAAACCTGATCGAACTTGATCAGGGAAAAAACTGCAGTGTGAAACCAGCCAAAGGGTATGGACACACTCATCCGAGTTTGACGGAAAGACTCGGAACAGGCTGGATCAGTGACCCTGAACGGCCTCTCCCTCTCTGCACGGGGAATGCGATGCTGTACAGAAACACAAGCAGCGGTCATTCCCCGTCCAGACAGGGCGAGGCCGTTCAGGGTCATTGCTCCAGCCTGTTCCGAGTCTTGTCCGTCAAACTCGGATGAGTGTGTCCGTGCCCTAACAATTTGTTCCTCAGCTGTAATTGTGCAGAAGAAAAAGTCAAGTCTATGTGTGCAAGAAAAAAAATGGACAGCACACTGACCATCCGTATGTCATCGTTTTGTACGGATGCATTACCATTCTGCATAATAGAACACTGTAAATGGTCTTGTAAATGATTGCAAAATATTAGTTACTTAGAAAAAAAGGATCGCATACGGATATCACATAGAGTCATACCCATGTCATACGGATGCTAGGTGACAAAAAAAACAGTGCGCACCCACGTGACATACAGAATGACACGTGTATGACACTCGTCCCACTTTTCTGAATGAAAATCGGAAAAAATGTTTTATATGCAAGTGAGCGCGAGCCCTTCTTTGGGAGTTTTCTTTCTTCTGGATAAACATTATAGGACTGTAGGTTAGACTCATTGTATATCTGTGTCTTTTTTTTCAACTTCAAATATGAAACCACCGAACTTTTGACAACGACTTTTGGTCATTGGGCCACTTTGTCAAATTGTGCCACTTCCAACGGCCACAATAAAATATAATTAGTTTATTTGACTCAGGCATTTATTGCAAATAGGCCTGATAATATGATGGATGTTACTTCTCACTTATCAGAAGATTCCCTGTACTTTCTCTTCCCAAAAAAAAATAACACATGATAGCTATTTACTACACAGGAGATAGCCACATCTTTGTGCCGTCACCTTTTATTCCTATTCTCTTCTTGCCTCAAGTGCTGAACAGTGGGGTGTTCCCAAATACAAGAATATCACATCAGTCATTTATGGCATACAATAACATCCACGAAAAAAACGTATAAATGCACCTAGATAAACTGGATACGACCACTTGTTTGCTTGCAAGTAATTTTAAATGTTTAATACAATCTTATAGCAGACAGACAAGTTTTCAATCCATGTATTATACATAAAGAAGGAAGGTACTGACAGTTTCAGGAGACACAGCACTGTGTGCAGCAAAGTATATCAATCACGAGGGGTATAATGTAAACAACCACAGAGTATCAATAGTTATAGAATGAAAATGCAGACTTAATATAAACACAACACTATCAGTGTAATCATATGTACAATGCATTCAAGTAGCATTCAATGCATTCAAGTAAGAGGGGAAATCCCCTTAGACGTCATGTGATTCCAGGACTCCACCCATTACGGCCGCGTCACAGTCACATGACCGCGGCGGTCAGTGAATGCGCCCTGGCTTACTAGGGGGAGAAGCAACATAATAAAGGACGATGCAGTGTTTTAGGTTTTAACCCCTCACTTGCATCTCACAAGGAGAATGGAATACATTCTCACAAGTAGTAATAAGATTTTTATATATATAATTAGTATTTATTATTTTAGGTTGCTACGAGAGTAAATATCATCTTGGATAATTTAGTGATTAAAAAAACAACTTTATTGTACAAATATCAATTAAAACAGATCCAGACTCACAAAACAATTAGTGTAGGAAAATCAAGACAGTAAATTCAAACATTTCACAATGTGATCAATACAGACAATTTCTGATCTTATAAAAATACCATATGGACAACAGTAGTTATCTTAGTAACTTCAGGATGCCTCCAATTTGGTGGCTAATCCTACCACCAGACTTGTTTGTCCTCACAGAATATGAAGGGGATATATCACACCCTACTTCTCTCGGTATGCACATTGTATGTTTATCGTCCATCAAAATCCTATTATAAAATTCCCCATACTTGACGCGTTTCGCCCATTTTTATAACTGGGCTCATCAGAAGTTTTTGGAGAGGTCCTTTAGAGCCTGGAAAGACAACATGTCATTACATGCATCTTTTACTGAGTGAATATAGCATCCATTAATTAACAATTTACTATGGAATACCTTGCACTCTATTGCTGCAGCATCAAGGAGAAAACAGCTGTGTCACTAGATCCCTTTGAATATAAAATTATTGGACCAGGTGTACTATAAGTTGAAATAAAGTCGTGTAAATATCGGGTACCCAAAAGAACTGGGGTAAAGAATTTATAAAATGGATACTTACAGGATAAACACCAAGAAATTCAATTGATATCCCACCATGAGGCCAGAACCTTAAATATTAGTCCACTAAAGATCTGTAAAGATGTTTAGAGATAAAAAGTTCAGCCATACTAGTCACAAAAATTGGCTGTATCAACAAACTAAGATGAAGCTTACTTACAGGCTCATGATATGAGGGTTCCCCAAATATCAGGAACATACTAGTCCATGGTAGTCATATTAAACACAATATCCACCGACCTCAAGGGAGGTTTTTGTTTAGGAACTTTCAGATATAAACAAAAGCCATAAGGATCCCAAAAAAAAGGGTATTCCTCATATGATATCATTTGCTAATCAGCCAAATCATGGTTACTTACAGTTTCAGTGGACATCAATGGTATGGCCCCATGGCAGGAGTGTTTGGGATCCTCTCCCATCCCCTTATATAGCCCCCATAACACGTGATTCAATCCACCTATGTCCAATATGGCAGGATCACCTCCACCCGAGGAGGAGCACCAAATTAGGCTCCATACATTCCATGTATCAGAGGTGCATTATCGCATCCTCCATAGTGGCGTGCCATCATCATTCACAGCCTCTCGGCGGCCAGAAGTGACGCCTACTTTCCATTTGGAACGCATCTGCGATCCATTTGGAACGCACCTACTATCCGAAAGTGGCGTTCCATTTGGAACGCAGCAGCGTCACGGAAATGACGGGAACGCAGGCAAATTTATTCGGCTGCCGAGAGGCTGCGATTGATGATGTCACCCACTATAGAGGAAATGTACATGTGTGTAATGTTTAAATTAGTAGAATGTACATGCCACCTCTGGTCGCAAGTTTGGAATATGTGGGGATGCAATTATTTGCGCTCCCGTCATTTCCGTGACGCTGCTGCGTTCCAAATGGAACGCCACTTTCGGATAGTAGGTGCGTTCCAAATGGATCGCAGATGCGTTCCAAATGGAACGCGGGCGTCATTTCCGGCCGCCGAGAGGCTGTGAATGATGATGGCACACCACTATGGAGGATGCGATAATGCACCTCTGATACAGGGAATGTATGGAGCCTAATTTGGTGCTCCTCCTCAGGTGGAGGTGATCCGCCATATTGGACACAGGTGGATTGAATCACGTGTTATGGGGGCTATATAGGGGGATGGGAGAGGATCCCAAACACTCCTGCCATCGGGCCATACCATTGATGTCCACTGAAACTGTAAGTAACCATGATTTGGCTGATTAGCAAATAATATCATATGAGGAATACCCTTTTTTTTTTGGGATCCTTGTGGCTTTTGTTTATATCTGAAAGTTCCTAAGCAAAAACCTCCCTTACAGGGCTTGAGGTTCGTGGATATTGTGTTTAATATGACTACCATGGACTAGTATGTTCCTGATATTTGGGGAACCCTCATATCATGAGCCTGTAAGTAAGCTTCATCTTAGTGTGTTGATGCAGCCAATTTTTGTGACTAGTATGGCTGAACTTTTTATCTCTAAACATCTTTACAGATCTTTAGTGGACTAATATTTAAGGTTCTGGCCTCATGGTGGGATGTCAATTGAATTTCTTGGTGTTTATCCTGTAAGTATCCATTTTATAAATTCTTTACCCTAGTTCTTTTGGGTACCCCGATATTTACACGACTTTATTTCAACTTATAGTACACCTGGTCCAATATATTTTATACTCAAAGGGATCTAGTGACACAGCTGTTTTCTCCTTGATGCTGCAGCAATAGAGTGCAAGGTATTCCATAGTAAATTGTTAATTAATGGATGTTATATTCACTCAGTAAAAGATGCATGTAATGACATGGTTGTCTTTCCAGGCTCTAAAGGACCTCTCCAGAAACTTCTGATCAGCCCAGTTATAAAAATGGGCGAAACGCGTCAAGTATGGGGAATTTTATAATAGGATTTTGATGGCCGATAAACATACAATATGTATACCGGAGAGAAGTAGGGTGTGATATATCCCTTTCATATTCTGTGAGGACAAACAAGTCTTCTGGTGGTAGGATTAGCCACCAAATTGGAGGCATCCTGAAGTTACTAAGATAACTACTGTTTGTCCATATGGTATTTTTATAAGATCAGAAATTGTTTGTATTGATCACATTGTGAAATGTTTGAATTTACTGTCTTGATTTTCCTACACTAATTGTTTTGTGAGTCTGGATCTGTTTTAATTTATATTTGTACAATAAAGTTGTTTTTTTATTCACTAAATTATCCAAGATGGTATTTACTCTCGTAGCAATACATTCTCACAACCAAATTCTCCACCACCCAGTAAGTTTTTAAGAGGGACTCGGAATATCAATCTATCCTTAAGGAACATATACAAGTGTGGAGGAGAAAACACATAAACACAATGAACATGGTCCCAATAATGTTCATAATTCAAGTCACGCATATGTGACAATTGATAGGGGCACAATGTCAGTTAGTGACTCTTCCAGAATTCTTGGTCCGTTGGTATATATCCAAGTCCTGATAAGAAATCCAAAAATTCCGGATTCCAAGTGTATGTGAACTAAAAGTGAACATAAATGCACACATAAATTAAAATACCATACTGACAATAGTAAAGGCAGTTCTCAAAAGAGAGAACAGAGCAGCTCAATGAGGTCTGATATATAAAAGGGGGAGTCTAAGAGAGAAGGGGGGGCGCCAAGTGTACAGGTCCTCAATAGAGGAATTGACTATAAGGAAAATCTCTTTCACAGAAAAGAAGAAAATACACAATATATCTCTAGATGGAGTATGAAGAATCGGGATGCAGGATACATAAAATATCGAAATCACACAGTGACCAAAGTCACAGACCATGAACGCAACTGCATAGAACACTTTTTCTCTACTACAGGTGTTTTCACCTTGTGAGGCACCGCCGGCATGATCTTCATGGCCGGGGTACATCACATGTAGGATCAGAGGATGATCCTGTGCACACTGGCCGGTTTTCCTGTGATGGTAATACTGTGTGAACCAACCTGAACACAATGAGTTCATGAGCCTAATGAGCGGCAGTGAGAGTGAGAGGAGTCCATAAAGAATAGGATGTGATGAGTGAGTGCTGACAACCCGGAACACAGGGAGTTAACCTGAGCTGTGTGGAAGCTGATGATTAGCAGCTGAGGGGGTGTGTCCAGGTGGGAGTGGCTGGCACGATAAGAGCCGGCCACCTGACTGAATGAGAGGTTTACCAACCAGAGATTACCAGCCTGTGATTGAGATGGAAGCTGAGACCAGCCCAGTGCAGAGCAGTCCAGAGGCTGTGTGAATGAAGGGAGCATGCTAGCTCCATGCCGGTGCCAAGATCCGTGGTTGTGATAGCACCTGGTGGGGAAGCCGTGGCTGAACCCGGTGGATACTGGTCCGGGCGTGGGGTGAAACACGTCCGGGAAAGGAGCCCGTGGGGGACGCTTGGTGGACCCGTATCCAGGTAGCGAGACCCGGATCCGTGCCCGGTAAGACAGCGGTTCCCGTATAACGGAGTGAGCTGTGTATGATTAATGCCAGGCGGGCATAACCGCTATTGGGTCCGACTAGGTAGTCGGCAAAGGACCCGTTGATATGTGTATGAGGGCTTAGGCAATGGCCCTGAATGTGAGATGATGGCCTAGATGTAAGAGCCATGTATAACGATGTGGGAAGAGAGAGACCCAGCAAGTATGGATGATGTTGGAGGCGTTCCGTCCTTGGGACGAGAGGGAGGCTTGCCCTGCTGCTTGCAGAGGGTACCTGATCCCTCAACCACGACCTCTAATGGTGTGGGTGTGCCTGTGGTGCCAGAGGCAGGGGTAATAGGGCTCCTAGTAGGTATCGGATGTGGTTCCCGTGTACTATGGTTTGCCAATCCCTGTAATGGGCCATGGAGGGGCCACAGTCCATGGATGTGGGCTGTGAGCAGGTGTGTGATCCATGGACGTTTGAATGATGGATCACATACGGTGTGTAAGGTCCCGGTCAGGCAGGATTCCTGACTACGGGTGAGTGTTGAGTCATCATGCTGGGGGACTAAAGCCAGGCGGCAGGTACCGCCATTGGGACCCACAGGGCCCGTTGAGGCGTATGTAACGAAGGTCAGAAGCAGGGGTTAGAAGGGCTCCCGTATTGGGTAACGCGTGGTTAGGCCGGAGGCCGCAGCCCCACGGGTTACTAGGGTTTGCCAATCCCTGTTATGAACCCGGAAGGGTCATCATCGAAGTATATCAAATGTATTTATTATAAAGGTACTGTAAGATGTGTAAGTAGGCCGGAGGCCGTAGCCACCACGGGAGCTGTTAGTAGAGCTCCAATGGGGACAGAGAGTCGTGGTTACAGGTCCCGGGTTACTATAAATCGTTATGTGCAATATAAGTGTTGTGATGTTAAATGTAAATGTATGGTGTTTATGTAAAGTGTTGTTAATCAATGTGATATGTGTGAAACATGCTACCCGGGTTATGTGATGAATATGTGAAAATAAACGGGTAGACATTGGTTAACTTAAAAACACGTGTTCTTGTCGTTTTGCAAGCGGGTTCCCCGGTTGCTACCTCACATATGGTGGAGAATGCGGGCAAGGTTGCCCGGTGAGGAAGCACCCCAGTTACAAAGGGGGGTTGGTACAGCCGAGGGCTGTGGTGCCGGAGCACCTTATATGGACATTTCTGTTGATGCACTTTATATGGACTTGGTTGCTATGGGCAACCGCACGACGCACCCTAGCCTCTTGCCGGTGACCTGGCGAGGTCACGAAGACGTCGTACTCAAAGTATCGGGCGGCCCTAGGGGTCCCGAAGTCAAAGTCGGCGTGATCAAGGTTCCGGTGGCCCGAGGGGTCACGAAGTTGCCAAGACAACGCCACATCCGGATTCTATGAACTGTGTTTGCCCCTGCTGGTTTAAGCAAGGAGGGGGGAGGTTGGACAGGAGTCACAGGTATACAAACCGGGAGCGGTGCCACAAGGTGTTGTATGGTGGCCCGGCTCCTATGGCAGTGTGTTCATCCCCCACTGGTCTGCACAAGGAGGGGGGAGGTTAGGACACGGTTTACCGGTGTCCTAGGTGTACAAGCCGGCAGTGTGTGTGATCCTTATTCACAAGCCAGGAGCGACGCTGTCACCCGACTTGTCAGGGCCGTGTGTTTAACCCCTACCCACGGGTGTAAACAAGGAGGGGGGTATGTGAGGCACCGCCGGCATGATCTTCATGGCCGGGGTACATCACATGTAGGATCAGAGGATGATCCTGTGCACACTGGCCGGTTTTCCTGTGATGGTAATACTGTGTGAACCAACCTGAACACAATGAGTTCATGAGCCTAATGAGCGGCAGTGAGAGTGAGAGGAGTCCATAAAGAATAGGATGTGATGAGTGAGTGCTGACAACCCGGAACACAGGGAGTTAACCTGAGCTGTGTGGAAGCTGATGATTAGCAGCTGAGGGGGTGTGTCCAGGTGGGAGTGGCTGGCACGATAAGAGCCGGCCACCTGACTGAATGAGAGGTTTACCAACCAGAGATTACCAGCCTGTGATTGAGATGGAAGCTGAGACCAGCCCAGTGCAGAGCAGTCCAGAGGCTGTGTGAATGAAGGGAGCATGCTAGCTCCATGCCGGTGCCAAGATCCGTGGTTGTGATAGCACCTGGTGGGGAAGCCGTGGCTGAACCCGGTGGATACTGGTCCGGGCGTGGGGTGAAACACGTCCGGGAAAGGAGCCCGTGGGGGACGCTTGGTGGACCCGTATCCAGGTAGCGAGACCCGGATCCGTGCCCGGTAAGACAGCGGTTCCCGTATAACGGAGTGAGCTGTGTATGATTAATGCCAGGCGGGCATAACCGCTATTGGGTCCGACTAGGTAGTCGGCAAAGGACCCGTTGATATGTGTATGAGGGCTTAGGCAATGGCCCTGAATGTGAGATGATGGCCTAGATGTAAGAGCCATGTATAACGATGTGGGAAGAGAGAGACCCAGCAAGTATGGATGATGTTGGAGGCGTTCCGTCCTTGGGACGAGAGGGAGGCTTGCCCTGCTGCTTGCAGAGGGTACCTGATCCCTCAACCACGACCTCTAATGGTGTGGGTGTGCCTGTGGTGCCAGAGGCAGGGGTAATAGGGCTCCTAGTAGGTATCGGATGTGGTTCCCGTGTACTATGGTTTGCCAATCCCTGTAATGGGCCATGGAGGGGCCACAGTCCATGGATGTGGGCTGTGAGCAGGTGTGTGATCCATGGACGTTTGAATGATGGATCACATACGGTGTGTAAGGTCCCGGTCAGGCAGGATTCCTGACTACGGGTGAGTGTTGAGTCATCATGCTGGGGGACTAAAGCCAGGCGGCAGGTACCGCCATTGGGACCCACAGGGCCCGTTGAGGCGTATGTAACGAAGGTCAGAAGCAGGGGTTAGAAGGGCTCCCGTATTGGGTAACGCGTGGTTAGGCCGGAGGCCGCAGCCCCACGGGTTACTAGGGTTTGCCAATCCCTGTTATGAACCCGGAAGGGTCATCATCGAAGTATATCAAATGTATTTATTATAAAGGTACTGTAAGATGTGTAAGTAGGCCGGAGGCCGTAGCCACCACGGGAGCTGTTAGTAGAGCTCCAATGGGGACAGAGAGTCGTGGTTACAGGTCCCGGGTTACTATAAATCGTTATGTGCAATATAAGTGTTGTGATGTTAAATGTAAATGTATGGTGTTTATGTAAAGTGTTGTTAATCAATGTGATATGTGTGAAACATGCTACCCGGGTTATGTGATGAATATGTGAAAATAAACGGGTAGACATTGGTTAACTTAAAAACACGTGTTCTTGTCGTTTTGCAAGCGGGTTCCCCGGTTGCTACCTCACAACCTATACCGTGGGAGAGATGTCAAAAGGGAAACCAGTTTCCTATCCTAGCTAGAGATGGACATTCTTAACTCTACCAAAAGTAGGTAGAGGGAAGGGCAGGAACAAGCGTGTGCAGGAAGCCAGGATATGCAATAGCTCATTAGGAAATAGGAAATTTCAAAAGAAAATGAGCATATATGTCACTACTGCAGCTGGTTTAAGTGCACATAGATCAAGAGGAAACGGAGGATAGGGCCAAGAACACGTACATAGGATGAGGTTCACAGAAAAGGGGAGAAACTAAGTAGCTCATTAAGCCCATATGGCGACATTGTCCCAAGGCTATGGATCCAGTGGGACTCCAACTTAGCTAAGGTTTTTTTTAAATCTCCACCTCGTATACCTAAGTGGACTTGATCAATGCCACAGACCCGGAGGCTTGAAGGATCGCAATGATGATGAAGTTTAAAATGTCGTTGTATGGTTCGTAGAGTTGACAAGTCCTCCACCTTTACTGCCCCCTCAATCCCCTTCACATGTTCACGCACCCTTTTCCGAAACTCCGTTGATGTTAGCCCTATATACACAAGTTCACAGCTGCAGGTGACATAATAAATCACACTCACACTGCTACATGTGGTATATTGCCTTATTTCGAAGTCCCTCTTCCCATTAGCGCTTGCAAAATGAAAGCTCTGATGATATTCCTACATGACAGGCAAGAGCCACAGGGGTAACAACCCCATTTGGGTCTTCCAATGTTGAATGGAAGTACCGATTTCCGCACATAATGACTGTGAACCAAAATATCGCGTAGACTCTTGCCTCTCCTTGCTGTCATAAGTGGACGGTCCAGGATGAAATCCCGTAGAACTGGATCAGTTTTTAGAACCTGCCAGTGTCTGTTGAGAATGCCTCTGATAGCGGGTCTGCCAGTCTTTTTTTCTGGAGGTGTGGAACGCAATAGAGTATTTCTTGGTGTACCTCTTGCTCTCCTATATCCTCGCCTAATGCTTTGGTTGCTGTATGCTCTTGGAGCAAATCCGTTTTAGGCATAAAAACTGCCCAATCTGGATTGCCGCAGTGGTTGACCCCGTGTGTGAGGATGACGCATGTAGGAGGCAGTTGACAGAGGTCTCCTTCCTGAAAATGCTTGTCTCAACATTGCCCCCCACTTGAATAGAAATTTTGATATCCAAAAATTCAATTGTTCTTGGATGATGTTTATATGTGAGGACGATGTTGAGGTCATTGCAATTCAGGAAGGAGATGAACATTTCCAGTTCGGGGATGGTTCCACCCCAGATAATAAGTACATCGTCAATATAACGCAGTCAGCACTGCACATGGGACACAGCCAGCACCCCGTCGCCGAAAACCTCTCCCACAATCCAAGAAAGAGGTCTGCGTACGACGGGGCACAGGGCACGCCCATCACCGTGCCGCGCTTCTGGAGGTAGAGCCAATCCCCAAACAGGAACAAGTTATGTGTTAACACAAACTCCAGCAAGACGAGGACCAGAGAGCAGAGGTGTGGATCCAAATTACTCATCTCCACAAAAACTTACTGCGTGTAACCCGTGGTGATGTTCTATACAGGTGTATAAGGCCTCCACGTCAACAGCTACCAATGATACCTCACCCTCTAAATTAAGTCCATCAAGATGCCGCAGGACGTCCATGGTGTCACTGACATAGGAGGACAACGTCTCCTCCAACGGGTGTAGATAGTATTCGATAAACTTACACGTCATATCACATAGCCCTCCTATGCCAGAGACAATTGGATGCCCCAGCGGGGTCTGAGGGATTTTATATATCTTGGGTAATAGATAGAAAGTCTGCCCACTCCCGAAGAGCCATTCTCTGTTTATAGGAGAGGTTCCTTTTTGCTTTCTTAGTATTCAGTTGTTCTAAATCTCTTAAAACCAGCATGTTAAATATCTCAATTTGGGGACACGTAGACAAGGAGGAAAACATTGTTGACCTCGGACACACATGTTTTGGGAACGTACCTGTGTTAGATGAACGCGATTCATCCTCGAGTAAAGGTGGAACAAGTCCTTCATGCAGAAATATAATGAGAAGGGCTTAGTACCTCGGGGCCTAAGGATACAGGTTTTTCCCTCATAAACAAAAAGAAAAAAGTGGGCACCACAAATAATAGAAGGGATCAGCCACTATTAGTGATGAGCGAGTATGCTCTGCGTTACTCGCACGAGTATCCCGGTACTCGGGATGCTCGGCGAGCACCGAGTACCGCCGAGATGCTCGGGCTGCTCGCTAATAATTAGCAATCTGACACACATACACAGCTCCCTTCAGTGCACACAGTGAGCTGGCACCTCACAGAGAGCAGATTCATTGTTAGGATCCCTCTGGGGGCCGCAGCAAGGTGTTGTATGTTGCAGCGATTTCAAAAAGCCCTCCCTCCCGCCCTTTCCCAGCAATACTCGTTTTATAACCGGAAGTCTGTGGGCGAAGCCTGTCACTCATTGACTTACATTGAGCTCGGTGCTCGGCCGAGTACACGAGTATCTTGAGATGCTCGGCCAGAGCACCGAGCACCCGAGCATTTTAGTGCTCGCTCATCACTAGTCACTATGTGTTCATAAAGACATCAATATTAAGGAGAAGCAACACATAACACTGGGCGATCACCAAATAATGTGCAAAATCGATTTATTTAGAAAAGCAGTTTAAACACACTTGACATTTAAAACCAATTAAAACAGGGACAAAGTCCCCTTACATCAAAAAAGAGGGGGGTCACAATAAACATGATATAATATGGCTATAGGCAAATATGAACCTACTATAAGCATCTGGTGTCACCTAGTGTATATCCATAATTCAAAATGCAATACATCAAATCATAGACACCATGGCACCGGTGAATATTGCTTATAAAAGTAACAATTAAATTCCCTGTTAAGCATAAAATTTATCTTCAATAAGAAGAATAAATATAAATATACAGGCACTGCAACAATCAAGGCAAACCTAGGAGGCAAGTATGCCAACAAAGGCTAAACTGCCCACCGATTGCAGTCTCACAAAGCAGTATCAATCAAGTAAAGATGTCAAAAGTACCTGTAGTCTGTGCCTACGATCATACCCAATTGACCACTGTGCTCCAGGGAATATCAGTATCAGCATTGCCAGCCTGCTAATGGACCTCACTCACCAGCCCAACCAGTTTCGTTGCCACTAAGGGCAACTTCCTCAGGGGTGACAGGCAGTGTATCTATACACTGCTATATATATGCATAAATACCTTTTAATTATCTGGAACAGCTGTGAGACAGGCGTGCACAGTGTATTACGCCGCCTCCATTCCGGCCTCTGAAACCGGAAATACGTCACCGGAAGTGCGTCATCGGGACCTGCACAAGGGGCGCACAGAAATGTGCTGGTTTTAGAGGGTGTTGCAAGATGGCGGCTACGGCGCATGCGCATATCGCAAAACGCCAAATCATGCAATAAAAGGTGTAATAACTTCAAGGTGTACTGAAAAATGGTGTATTGGCGCATGCGCAGTCGCACAGCGCCTCAGAGCTTATCATAATAGGTTTTTCCCTAATTTAACACCATTGAGGAAGACGTTAAGGAAGCATGGGAGGAGGTGGCTACCACCTGCTCTCATAACTTCATGGAATTATTGATTGCACATAATGAGAAATCAATCTCTGATTTGGAGTCGGAGATTGCTAAGATCCAGGAGACTCTTTTGACACAGTTGACTCAGGATAAGCAGACAAAAATCAATGACATGCTGGAGCGCGAATTCTCCAAGTGGGAGAAAGAGATTTTGGAAACCAAGTCCAAAAAATACCAAAGAGATGTGTCAGACTTTAAGAATGGCCGTGTATATAAGTGGCGAGGTAGCATTTTAAAAAAGCAACCAACTACACCAGCTGACCCTCACCTAAACCTAAAACACTGCATCATCGCTCATTATGTTGCTTCTCTCCTCTACTATGGCCAGTGCGCATGCACTGACCGCCGCGGTCATGTGACTGTGACGCGGCCGTAATGGGTGGAGTCCTGGAGTCACATGACGTCTAAGGGGATTTCCCCTCTTCCGGGACTCCTCCGGCGGCCACGTTTGGAGTCACCGCTGATCAGTGGTAAGGTGGCGTTCATGTGCCGATATTGGCCACAGCTGCAATTAATAAGAAAGCCATTAAAAACCGGACTCATACTGCACACTACACCACAGCCCCCTGAGGAAAACAGGGAAACACGTGTCGGGGCTCCCTGATACTGTGTGCTTCTCCCTTCACTATATGGGTATGCAATGCACTTTATTGCCATAGTGTGTCTATAGGGATTTGTGCAGACTATTCAGTACAGCCTATCTATCAGCTACTTGAATGCATTGTACATATGATTACACTGATAGTGTTGTTTTTGTATTAAGTCTGCATTTTCATTCTATAACTATTGATACTCTGTGGTTGTTTACATTATACCCCTGGTGATTGATGTACTTTGCTGCACACAGTGCCTGTGTCTCCTGAAACAGTCAGTACCTTCCTTCTTTATGTATAATACACGGATTGAAAACTTGCCTGTCTGCTATAAGATTGTATTGAACATTTTATAATTACTTGCAAGCAAACAAGTGGTCGTATCCAGTTTACCTAGGTGCATGTATACGTTTTTTTTGTGGTTGTTAATGTTGGTTGTATAGCACCATAGTATATATGAGGTCCAGTACGCCCCTCACTAATTTTAATAATTTATGGCATACAATGTTGATGAAAATACAACAGGCAGCTTTCTGTGAATAAAGAAAATAATTAATAAAGCTATTAAAATGTATGACTTGCTAATCTTGCTTAGCGTAATTAATAATCATGTTCTTATTAGTAGATATTATGCCACATTGCACATTTCTCTGTCCAACTATGCAGAATGTGTTGAAAAACAATGATTTAGCACACAGATTTCTAACTGAAAAACAAAAAGTATTGTGTATAAGAAAAGTATATTGATATATTGGACATGAAAGTGATCAATGAATTCCTGGAAATTGTTTATACAAAACTGACTCCTCGTAATATGCAATATTATTTTGAGATAGGCTTGCACAGAAGCCTCATGATGTTGTGAAAGTAGTTTGAATTAAATACTGCACACTTTGGGTAAGGCACCTTTCACATCTGCGATTCTGCTCGTTTGTGGCAAAACCGGCAGCTTTGCTGCATTTGCTGAATAACAGCTCGCTTGCGGCAAGCCCCATTTGTGCCTATGGGACTTGCAGGCAGGTGCGGCAAGTGCGTGTTTTCCAAAACTGCAACAGTCACACCTGACCGCAAGTCCCATAGGGCGTAAATGGGGCTTGCCGGAAGTGAGATGTTACGCAGCAGATGCTGCAAAGCTGCAGAATCGCAGATGTGAAAGCAGCCTTAGTCAGAACTTTATCACTACAGTCTCCCTGCTTGTATTTCTTGTACCTCCTATATTTATCTATCCCTATTGTTTTTCATTGTAACTTTAAAGCCGGCGTCACACACGTCAATGTCGTCAGCGATCTGATCGCTGGCAACATTGACGGCTGATCGCTGGTGAGCTGTCACACAGGCAGACTCACCAGCGATCAGTGGACCAGCGACATCGTGGAAATGATTTAAATATCGTTTCCATGATGTCTGCAGGATGGTAAACTGCAGTTAACTAGGCAGCTCGCTGCCTAGATACCCGATGTATACCTTGGTTATCAGCCTTCTCCGCTCACCAGCTGGTATCCAAGGTACACAGCAGGTAATTAAGGTCCCTAGTAGATACCAGCTCCCAGCGCTTGCTGAGAGACGCTGGGAGCTGGCTTATCGCGTCTTCCGGTATCACACGCAGCGATGCTGCGTGTACACCGGGCGACCATCGCCAGGATTTCGGTCCAGTCCGAAAACCTGGCGACCATCAACCAGCGATTTATCCCTGGTTGATGCGCCCTGTCACACGCGTCAATATCGCTGCAACGTCACGTGCAGCAGCGATATTGACAGCGATATTGACGTGTGTGACGGCCCATTTAGTCTAAATGCATTTGGTTTTTATTCAAATCACCTGTGAAGACTAGATCATTACTAGGAAATACAGGATTCCATATCAGAACACTTTATATGAAATTGGTGATCTGAAAATTCAATAATTCACTGCCATCACAACACTAGGTTTACCATATCATCTGTTTTCCTGGTTTACTCCTTTAATTTATTTTTACAAATGGGAGAGATCACAGTGCCCCCTTGTATCAATGCCATCTACTCAGTACACCCTAAGAACAAGGTGGCTGGATTTTGAACACAGACCATGGCATCTGCATTGACTGGTCCAACATGTTGTGACTATAACTAGTACCATCTATTACGCTCAATGACATTTTAGTTTGTAGTCATAAACTAGGATTTTTCCTATTTGCCTGATTTTCTACTCTGCACAGACAGTGCCTTAGATCCATGAACTTATAAAATAAAAACAGATGTACCGTAAGTTTATAGAAGCTACTGCACAGCGTAATATTGACAGGTCTGTAGATGTATCATAAACTGACTCTAGGAATCCCAATAACTCTAGATCATCGATTAAAGTGACACTATTCTGCCAATATGTTTTTTTCTCATTTAGTTACTAGAAAATGGTCTGTTAACCTTATAAAGAAGGAGAATATTCTGGTTTCTGCTTTCATAATGTTCAATTACTTGATCTATATTGTTGTATGTGCACCAACAGGCCAGATTCCTTATTACTTTTGACCTTCTGCTAAGTTTCGATCAATGTGTGCGGGAAAGAAAAAGCAAAATAGTTTTAAACCCTGCAAATTTGTTTTCCTAGAGCCTCAGTACACATTTGTCTGAACTCTATAGTTTAATTGGTTATTGATTATAAGTTCCTGTAAGTAGCTGTTCCATTCTTATACTTCTAGAAGCAGAAGCATCTGCAGAGTTCCAGCAGAACAATGGATAGCTCAAAATGCAGAATAGCATTTAAATTGTCTTGGATGCAAATATATCACCAAGAATAACACATTTTTCAAATAGTAAATATTTTTCCTACAAATAAAATAATGTTTGTCTTGTAAAAGTACTTCTATTTGTGATTAGTAGTAGCTTTCCTTTATAGATAATCCAGAAAAATCTTATGTGACTAGTTGAAGAAACTAATTTAGGATTGTAGTTATATGGGGAAAGTTAATTATTTATATTGGGATCCTCTACCTGTGAATCTACTTTGTTGAAAGTATGACGGCCACTTTACACGTCCCGATATTGGCGTCCAACGCCGACAAAAAGTCACGTGGTTCGTGCATTGGCCCCGATATTGTTTGTGCGTTGTATGGTATAAATGTCCAATACGATGCACGAACGATGCCAAAACGATATCGGGGATCAAATGAGCCTGCTCTCCAACGGCCAGATATTGGATGGACGTTGTGGCCGGATCGTGCTGTGTAAAAGCCCAACAACGATATGGAGTACAGCTTCCCCTACTCTCCCCCATGTTAAATGGTTGTTCCTGGGTCGGCCGTATAAGGGGGCGTACACATCGCTGTTGCGTTGGTTGCCGATATTGCGCTGTGTAACATCTCCTATGCGATCTTGGAATTCTGCTCAGAAAAAGCGTGCTCCCGCGGCATTGGATCCAATATCGGACCGATGTTGGGATGTGTAAACTGAAAAGCTCTCTGATAGCTATAAAAGCTATGCTGTAAAGCTACAGTAGGCTCCCATACTGCATATGCAGCTAAATTTCCAACTGTATTTTTGTGGCAAAAAATCTGCTCCATGTATTAGTATGACTGTGTATTAGAGAAAACGCTGCAAAGGATACCCAGAAAATAATTTCCAAAGAATTGACAACACATTTTACAGGTTTTTCACCCAATATCTATAATGCTGAACTGTTGACTCTTATAGCTAGTTATTAGTGATAAGTGAGCACTAAAATGCTTGAATGCTTAGTACTCGAATGGAGAAGGTTAGACACTTGGATGAGCTCAACTCGAGTACCAAGGAGTAAAAACGAAGTCAATGGGAAACTCATGCATTTTACCGGAAGAGTGGAACAGGTGGGCTAGGGAGGCAGAAAATTTTCTGGACTAGATGGAAACAGTATTCAAATGGATTGGGAACAGCACTTGGAAGATGATTGGATGCATCTCTGTCTCCCAGGATGCTGCTGTGAACAATGTTGGAGTATTAGGGTACGTTCACACGCTGCATCCTGGGAGACAGAGATGCATCCAATCATCTTATTTGCTGCATTTTTTTACATGCGTGCTCATCACAAACCAGGAGTGGAGCACTTGATTCTATTAGATTTTTCCTCTGATTGTTCCACTCCTGGTTTGTGATGATGAACTCGCGCATAAAAAGATGCAGCAAATATGCAGCGTGTGAAAGCACCCTTACTACACTTTTACGGACTGATAATGAAACAAAATATACAACACTAAAGGTAAAATGGATAAATGCTCAAAAAATGGACATATTCATTTCTATATAAGGCTACGTTCACACGATGCATATTTACTGTGTTTTCTTGCATTTTTGCTGCGCTTTTTTTGCACATGCGTAAATGCAGTGAAACACAATTCTGGATGCGCAGTCCAGCAAAACCTATGGGTTTTGCAGAAATGCATTCACATGTTGCATGGGAAAAACGCGTGGAAAAAAGCGCACTGTGTGAATGCAGTTGCGCTTTTGTGTGCTGTACGCGCGCAAAAATACGCATAGTGCTAACGTGGCCTAAGGCTATGTCCACACTATGCGTATTTTTGCGCTTTTTTGCAGTTGCGCTATTTTGCACACATACAGCATACAAAAGCACAACTGCATTGACACAGTGCGCTTTATACTGCGTGCTTTTCCCAAACCCATTTTATCATGTGGGCTATGGGAAAAGCACGCAGAAAAAAAGCGCAAAGAATTGACATTTCTATTCTATTTACATATGCACTTTTGCAGTGAAAACTGTGCGTAAAAAAATGCGCAAAAGTGCAACATGTGAATGCATTTCTGCAAAATCCATAGGTTTTGCTGGACTGCGTATCCAGAATTGCGTT
This sequence comes from Allobates femoralis, assembly GCA_033576535.1. NCBI lineage: Eukaryota > Metazoa > Chordata > Amphibia > Anura > Aromobatidae > Allobates > Allobates femoralis. Next base: position 474,971,129 of record JARQOC010000002.1, on the reverse strand, counting down.
TCACTGCATTTACGCGCGCATAAAAAAAGCACAGTAATAAGCAGGAAATACGCACCATGTGAACGTAGCATTAAGGCCCAGTTGCACACACAGATAATTGTGCAGAGATTGTTCGCAGATCTCTGGTTGCAGTGAAATCATCGACACATTATTCCATTTTGTCCTCAGGTAGAAATTTAAATACTCACACACGTTTGT
>JARQOC010000002.1:473736183-473748152 GCA_033576535.1 Allobates femoralis | reverse complement strand
CCGTATCGTTGCTGCATCGCTGGTGAGATCTGACAAATGTGATGCACCAGCACCAGCGATCGCTACCAGGTCGTATTGTTGTCGGGATCGCTGGAGCGTCGCCAAGTGTGACGGTACCATAAGAATGCGGTGTGCATTCAGCATGCCACATTCTGACTAAATGTGCGTTGAGTGATGCAGCTAATGTAGCTAGAATGTAGCCATTAGTTTGTATATTGTATACTTGTGGTCACATGACTGCCAGCAGTCGAGAACATTGACAGCACGCACTGTGCACGCTGTGGAGATTCAAAAGTCTGTAGTCACATGGCATGACTGCACAATTTCATGGCAAACTAGGACAACACCTTTAACTTTCTTTAAATATAAAAAGGGAATTATCCTTTATAACTAACATTGTATTAAGGCAATGTGGAAAACTAAGAAATTGTCAGATAGTATCAGCGTGATCAGTATTATAGTACTATATCAGTATTATAAGCTTTTTTGTTAATGCAGTGCTTTTTCTCATTTTTTTTATTTAGTGGTCATAATTTAAACTTTTTTTTTTTTTAGATTGAAATTAGTATTAAAATCTTGCTAAAAAATATATAAAAAAAGGACCATGTACATTTTTAATAAGAAGCTTGTTCAAAAGTATTTTAATTTCATAGCAACATTGAGTGCAAAATCCTCCTAAAAATGTCTAACCATTATCCTATTCCCATAAATAAGGATGTATTTTCCTGTGTAATTACATGACATATCACATAAACTGTTGTCTAACAATTATTTAGGAGAAAGCTTGACAATCATTCTGGTCTTCCTCCGGCATTACACTGTATTAAACACTCCTCGCAGCAATTGGAGGGCAGTATTTATTGTACTAACGAGCTTTTAGGAAGGCTATTTAAATAAATGTTGAACTTGATAAACATCAAGGGGACATCTCAACACAACACATATTTTAGTGAACAATAGCTCATGTCATTACTTCAAATCCACTGCTGCAGACGGAAAACACATTGCTTTGAAAATTGGTGTCAAGTTGCTCTGCAATGAAGAATGCCCTCAAGGAAAAAAAATGTAAATGCATTACACTGTTAATGTGGACACATATTCTTCTAATTGAATGCATTATGTAAGTGATCATATCCCCTCCACTGCTTATGAAAACATTACACGCTAAGGAAAGCCTCAGGGTGGTTCATGCATCTGTGATCTTGCCTATTGACCTGTCTGGTTACAGAAAAATTTAGATATGATGTAATAGTTGTGCAATTAATTTATGTGACACACTAGATTTGGCTAAAAAAGGAAATTTTTTTCTTTCCCTGTTATATGAGGGCCTCTTATACATTTAAATACAGGCATTTTAAACCAACATATTAAAGAGATTGCTCGGTCTAAACCGATAATTTTGCAGTCAGTCTATGTGACCGCAGACTTATAAATCCTTCCAGCACCCGCATTGTGTGCTGCGAGGATTCACCGGTTTCTAAGGCTAGGGTCAAAGTTGCGTCTGGCCCTAGCCTGGTGGATGCGCTTGAAACGTAGAAATTTGAAGGCAGAATGCATAGCGTTACCGGCATGTAATGCTTTGCACCGCCTGTTTATAGTATCCCTATGGTTTCCAGATTCATTACTAGTGGGAGCGACCATCTACTGTAGTTGGCATCGCCTTGCCCCATACACTTGTATTGAGCTAGTTGGGGGGTTTTGGGTGGGAACATGCATAGCTCATAATTGTGGTCCATTCCTGGTTTAGAAATGGTGAATCCTCGCAGCACACAGTGCTTGTGCTGGAAGGATTGATAAGTCTACGGTCATATAGAATGAGTGCAGACATATCAGTTTAGACCAGACAACCCCTATTAGTATTGATATATTATCAACAAAAAGAATATTTGCTTCTTAAAGCGTTGAGCACATTATGTAATCCATTTTCGTTTAATTTGGTATTGTTTTATTAGAATCTGATGGAGAAGAGTCTACAATTCTCTATTAAATAACTAACCTAAGAGTTCGCTTACACTGGCGATGACGACCTCATGCAAGAGAATTGGATGCATTATACAAATGACACTCAAAGTCTACTCCAAGCATGAGCCAAGTGTCATTTACTGTGATCCGGTGGGCGCTCAGAAGTAGATCAGGATCCTGTTCAGTATTAAGTCCTTTATTTCAGAAACCTCCTTCACCAAGGAGGTTTCTGAAATAAAGGACAGTGGTGAAGGAGGTTTCTGAAATAAAGGACAGTGGAGAAGGAGGTTTCTGAAATAAAGGACTTAATACTGAACAGGATCCTGATCTACTTCTGAGCGCCCACCAGACCGTGGTAATTGTCATAATAATACTATCTATCTTTCCTGGAGGACACGGCATGCGCTGCTCGTAATAGCTATAGGACCTGTGATCACCGAGGCAACGCTCATATGCAGAGATTCTAGGACCTTTCCGCGTCACTGTGTCCGATCACATGGGACGCGAGGGGGCAGAGTCCGGATACTAACAAGAGGTGAGCGAGGACACCGCGAGTGCCCGGAATTGCAGCTTCTCGCCTCCTCTTATAACACCCAGGTTAGGAGGAGGATTATCAAACCGTGAGGCCCAAACCATAGTTGTGCATGGATGGCGCAACTTTTATAGGTTAGTAAACTAGCTCACGTCTCTGTAAATCTGCTTGTGGATACTGCACCATTGCGCCCCCTATCTTTTCTTTTGTTTTCACATTTACTGTGATCCGATAGTCAACAATAAGTGAGGAGAAGACGGAGAGCATATTTTCCCTATGGAAAGGTTTTGCACTTCCCTATGCAAACCTAGGCACTGTAATTGGTGTTTATACTTTACTATAAACCATTTACTGGAGGAAACATATGTCTGGAGAACTGAGATTTTATATTTTACTTGCTTGGCATACAGCACTAATTGTAGGTTATGGAAATTCATTACAGGTACCACAGGTATCTGAATGATTTCATACTGTGTTTTCATTCATTGCTGTAAAGTTTATTTTTTCTTTAGGGTCTAATAAACAAGTTTATGTTATCCAGAGTGTATCTCTCAGGCAGGCTCCGCTCAAGGAAATGTAAATTTAATATAGATCTACTATGCAAATGTAAGCATATTTCAGGCTATAGGCTATTGCCTAAGTACTAAAAGAAAACTGAAATCAAAGGGTCTACTGAAAATAAATAAAATGATCCAGTTAAGTTTGGCAATGTCCTTAGTTCAACTGTATATATGGCTTGAGGAAGTATAGAATAAACAAAACAGTACTATCTCAAACTGGCTAACAAAAAGGCATTACTATTATTTAAATAGAATATTCTTATTTAGTGGAATGTGAATTTCATCATCAACTGAATCAAAGATGTTGACTCCTTTGGAAAACTTACTTCTATTAGCTGCTATACTTATTAAAAACAAACCGAGTATTACTTACGCTTTCCTGGTCCAGAGTTGGTTCTCTGCCACTATCCGGTCTGTGTTGTTTGCCTACAGCACTGTTGTCACATTGTCACACCACGGTGAGATGCGGACAAGCACATGAGAACTTTGTGTTGCCGAATGTCCTTTTCATCATGGTTGTCCTCTTGCCTTTCACAGTTTATCTTGTCCTTTTGCACCTATCTTTTGAATATTTGAGTATTCTTTGGTATGGTTCCTGATGGTCTGCACAGTTCATACCTTGGGATCCTTGGCACTCTAGAAGGCAAGTCAGTATCCTTATCTCCACCTTCTGATGAGTCCACAACATAGGGTCGGACGAAACGCGTAAAGATTGGAGAACTACTGCATTCTTGAATCAATGAAGAAAGTGTGTGACACCTCTTGAAAACTATAACCGGTTTATTTATTTATTAACTTAAGTGGAATCAAGAGCACCCTCTTAATAACCCCCGGTGAGGTCTCTACAGGTAGGGCAATTTGAGGGACAGCCGTCGTGGAATGGAGGCACCAAATGCCCTAGGGTGAAAATCCCCCATTGTTAAGCAGGTGAAAACAGATTAGAGGGAAAGTTTAGCTTCCCCTTTTGTCACACGTATATTCTCTCTTGATTCATAGCTTATGTAGTGTTTGGTCATGTCTTTTTTATGTAGGTCTTTGACCTTTTTATCGTTTTTGTTAATAAAGTAATTTTTTTAACAAAATTTAAAGGTGGTAAACCATATTTTCTTCAAAAAGCACTGCAGCCAATCAGAAAGCTCAGTGGCACTGCTGTGGAGAAGGTGAGCTCACTGATAGGCTGAAGCACTGCAATCTGATGTAAGTGCTGCAGACAAACAACACAGACTGGTGCTGTGGTGGGGATCAGGGCTGGTCCAGAGGAGGGCAACTAATACTCAGTTTGCTTTTTTCTGACCACTGTGGCTTATAGAAAAAAGTTCTCAGAAAAGTAAAATCCTTTAACAATATAATGAGTAATGTCTAGTATATTTGAACAATGTAATTAAATTGTACATAATGATATCAGTATTGTAGAAAGCATATTAAACCTTACCAACAAGTAAGGAAGCAAATGAGATGTATACATTTTCTTTATTACAAGTGCTTGTGATTTCACAATCTTTCCTCATCTTTTTTTATCCTATGCAGTAAATCTGTGCCAATACCCAATATAATCTTGACTTAAGATAGCCATATCCTTGAGTCTCCTATACACTTTAAATATATGTTGACCGAACAATGGTTCATGGTATGCCTCAGGCTGTGGATCTAGCCTTAACTGGGCAAGAAGGTCTGTGTCTAGCATATGCCTCTATATGGTCTGCCCTGCCTGCTATGCTCTCTCCAACACAGGTTACTCACCCAAGTCCACGATCCAGCATTGCCTCCTTTCTCTTCACCTGTGGCCTTTTTTGCCTGGAGTCTGTGGTCACTGAAGAGTACTTTCAGGAGCTCCCTTAGGATGACTCCCACTACATCTGGCTGACATTTAAAGGGCCAGTGAATCCTGACCTGATGTACCTCTCAGAGAGGTATTGAGGTTGCTGAGAGGTCTTTAGTCCCTTGGTGGAGTTGGTTGTGTTCAGGTCCCTTGCTTCACACCTCATGCTTGTGCTATGAGCTTGTCTCCAAACCTTTGCTTTAACTGTCTCTCCTCATAGTGCTGCCTTTTTTGGAGCCTGTTGCACCAGTCAAACTGCATTTCTCTCTTCTGAGCCTACTATGTCAGGCCTGCTTCACTGCATCCATGTGAGTTTGCCACACCAGCCACCTCTAAATCGGTGAGCCAGATCCACACTTACACCATTCTGCATTGGACTCTACCACGGCTGGAACCTTCTAGCATCTAGATCTGTATTATCCACTTCAGCCTGAAATGGACTCTATTACCATTCTGGCTTGGTTGCTCTGTTGGGTGTATGTCAATAAAGACTGTGCAAATTATCAAGTCACTCTCCTGCCTGTTCCTGTCATGGGAGTCAGCTACCACAGATCCACATTAGTAGGTTCACTACATTGGCTCATGCCTCCATGTGCAAAACAGTTTGCTGATCATTTGACTGGCAGTTTTTTACCAACATCTCCTTACACAAGAGTGTTCACTCCTCTGATGCTGAGAGAGCCTTTGTCAGGAATCTCTGTCAGCAGCTTATTTTAGGGGAAAAGCAGGAATTAAATCAAACATGAAATGAGACATGATGGACTTTAAACTCTAGCTACTAAAGGAATTACTCTAAAACGATCTTTATTAGATAATCAGCATTTTTTAAAAAACACAACTTTATGTGGCTTTTGTGAAAGTGTGCAACGAAAAGGACCCTCCCCAAACAATTCTCACAACAACACAATTATTTACAGTGAACCCACCAGATGCCCTCCAATGTACTAGGTATGATCTTTTATCTTGACCTAGCGTCAATTATGGTCAAGCGTCAGAGGTCAGTTATCGTTCTCCTAGGAATCTAGTTCGATTCACACATATGGAATAGGAACCAATGAGTGATAAACCAGTCAATATTCTGTTTAGATTACAAAAAGAACCCGACATGTTTCACTAGCAGATCATGCTAGCTCACCAGGGGTAACATAGTTTAACAATATCATACATGGTTCATGGCATATAAAATACAACCACGCGCAGGTGGTCGGTACAATAAACATTTGTCTCTAAGGCGCCTTCAGGCCGTGGAGTACTCAGGAACCAGATAGCTGCTGCTGTCATTGGGGAGTCACGGGGGTCGTGACCCAGTCCTGTGGCCTGGACATCAGTTGAAAAAGGGGATATGTACAGGGGAGGTTGTCATGACGCTACCCATAGCATGTGGTCAGATTGACCACCGCTGCCGTATTCCTGCTGGGGACGGTGATGAGGGGCAGCGTTGATGGTAAGCTCTCCACAGGTAAGGCTGGGTGTCCCCAGGGCAGGTGTGGTGGGGCTGCGTACTCTGGATGCTTCACTGATTCTTCTCCTGAAGCTTCTCCAGCCAACACGCAGGGACAGCAAGGCGGCTCCGCATGTGGGGGTTCTGCTACAGTTTAGCAATAAACAGTCTCAGGCATTTTTGAGCTTACCAAGTACTTTACTGTTCAAGTTTTCAGCAGACAGGTTACAGTTCACAGTTTCCAGTCTTAGTTCTTACACCTATCCGGGGACCCGGGTTCTACTGCAGCTCAGACGGTTCCCCTGCATTGCTTCCCTCAAAGTACCCTTCAGGCCCTGCTTGTCTCTCTCTCATTGTCCTCACTCACAGGTTCGGTCTGGCCCACACGGGCACTTTAGTGATGCTTCCCTCTGCTTTAAGGTCACTAGCCCTAGTACAATGGCTGTGTTCCAACTCCGTGGTGGTAGGTAGGTCGCGGGTCAACGAGTCCCCGCACCACGCCGGGTTGTCTTGTAATTAGGGTGGTGAAGTTTCCCCAGTCACCTCTTACAGAGCCAGCTCTCTTGTTGTCTTGGCCTAGCCCTCCAGTAATCCAGGTGTGATTTGGGCTCACCAGGCTTCTTTTGTCTCTCCGGTTGTCAGCTCTGTGTCCTCCGGCCAGCGATATTAGTGATGGCTGCCGGGCCCGTTGTTTTCCCAATATTTTATAGTGTTCAGCAGTAGGGTGTGCCTGCTTGCGGTGCTTCTTAACTCGCCTTACTCTCTAGAGTGAGCTTTCTCCCTCCAAGGTTTCTGCCTCCAAGGTTCTGGATAATGCAGGGAACCTCTCCATCTTGGAATACACCCCTCCAACTTAGTATTCCAGTGTTTTTAGTACTGTTCTTCCATCTCTCTGTCTGGGTTATACCTCTCTCTCCACCCACACTTCTCTAAACTCTTGCCACCCCTTGCCCTACATAGAGTGAGTGGCTTAGTATCGGAGTGTGTCAGTGTGTGGATGTTTTTAAGTCAACCGTCTTCCTTGTCTGGCTGCAGTTCACCCTGTGGCCGCCCTGGTCGCAGGGGCACCACATCTCTATTTATTGTGATTTTATCACTGCAACTTTCAGGATATTCATCTGTCAATCCACTGCACCAAAATAGCGGCAGATGATACAGGCCCTAAAGATATAAAATATCTATATAACTGATACAGAAGTTGTTACACTATCAATAGATAACCCCAGCCTATTGAGTGTTTTAGAAAATGTATCAACAAACCCAGTGACTATAGGGAAATCTGAGAATTCATAGACATACTCTTTTATCAGAGTTGGGTTCCACGCTGTGTCAAGATCCTGATCGGCAAACCCACCAGGGCTATATAGAAGGCAATGGTACAGATGAAAAATAAGTACTGGGGAAGGAGGGAGAATTGTCCCAGCCAAAGTTCAACCTATCCCTCACATGTATGAGTCTTGATGGAACCCCCTGCAACAACACCTCTAAGGTTTCTCATGGTTTTTGATACCTAGTAATTGAAACAGGCATATTCATTTGTGGGTATCACATATATATACAGAAAAGGAATCACCAATAATGGACAATTTAGTTTTACACACCTTTTTTTAACCTGATTCTACAGAATCCATTATTCTGTCCAGATCAAATATCAACACTAATGTTAGTCTTTCCCCATGACAAAGTCGTATACATGACAGGGTGCAGAGTTATGTATAAAACGGTGTCCACCAGTCAAAGGGAACACTTGTTCCTTGTAGTCATACACCTGCTCAAAAAAGGCAGATAGGACAGCCAGAATGGGTTGTGCAATCTGAAGTTAGATAGATGTAAAGATGAAAAATCAAAAATCATCCAACTCTGAATGAGGTCCTGGTAAGTAGTTCACCACCTCTCCTGATTCACAAGGGGTGTCAGGCACCTAGGCATGTCAAAAGATCAGGACATAAAGGTAGGTTCAAAGATAAAATGCTATTAACCATGAACATTATTGAAAATTTGAAATTACCTTACATGATCACCTGTTTGGATTCTGACTTACTCCTGTCGGAGATGTGTTCAGGGTTAGTATCGCTCTAACCCCTCAGCCTGTTGGGTGATGAGGGCAGTGTTCATCATGCCCTGCCGCTATGTCACTAAGGAGCGCCACTTCCGGATCATGAGACGCAGCATCATCAAAGAGGCGTTGCATCACATGACTCATTTGTTTTAGTTAGGGTCATTGCATCATCAAGCAGTACCTCATATGACTAATACGTCACAGAGGGGCGCCACGTCATGTGACCGGCGCGTCATCAAAGGGGTGTTCCCATACATTCCTATCAGGAAAACAACAGAGAACTGCTCCCTACTGAAGTAGGGAAGTGATTAATAATAACTTACTGACCCCATTAGAGTGACCTAATTAATATCGACATGGGGTATGTAATCGACACTAGGGAGATTTGTGGAGCAAGTATTAATCCTAATAAGACATTGAACCCTGGAGGTGCTGTATATGTACATATGAATAGTTGATTAAATAACACCTATATTGTACCATGCAGCTATTTAGGGGAATATAACACAGCAGTCAAGTGAAAACAGATTACGGGTCATTAGTCAAAAATGCTAGCAGATACAAACATACTCCAAGGTATGTAAAATGCAAAATAAATACCTATACCCTTGAGGGTCAATGAGTAAATGGCTCACTTGTCATAAGGATACCTGTAAATTGAGATCTCTGAGGGAAACATAGAATTCAATGTTATGGGAAGTTAATACTGAAAACTATTTCATATTGTCTACCTTTCGAAGGTCAAAGAGCTAAGCTAGGATTCATCAATCAAAGTAGAAATATGATATCTCAAGATGTTATGAAGTGGAGACTAGAGGGTGTACCAAAGTGGCTGTGGTTTCTGACCCAAATAATAGGTAGGAACTATCTTCCTAAATGAAACATGTGTAGGAAATCAACTCATTGAGTCACCCTGGAGCAACCGTTTTGAGGTGATTGATCCACCTTGCATCCTTATGTAGGAGTAGATGATCCCAGTCCCATCCCCTAATAGGGAGTGGAACAACCTCGATTCCACAGAAGGACAAACATCCAAGGTCACTCCCATGATATAGTCTTATATGGTTTGACATCAGGGTGTCCCTTCCGTTTCGCACATCTCCCACATGTTAACCTACTCTGCATCTAAATTCCCATTTGGTGTTCCCCACATACTCAAGGCCATGAATTACACACAGATGGACTCAATTAACTAACTAGATTACTTCTGAAGTCAATTTTATTTAGGGGTATCAGACTGCAGAGGGCTGAATACAAATGCACATCACAATTTTAAGATTTATATTTTTTAAAATATGTAGAAAAATGTATCATTTCCTTTACACTTCGCAGAAATGTCCCATTTTCCAAAATGCATTTAAATTTGTTGGTGTAATGTGAAAAAAGAGGAAAAGTTTACAGAGTATGAATACTTTTTCGAGGCACTGTGCGTTCTTCTAAAGTGATGATACATGCCAGTGAAAACAATCATTTTCAAAGTGTAAAAAGCAAACAATTCCTAGTCAATAACTTTTTTTTGCTGAAAAATAAATGTCACTTTTGCAGCTACATGAATAAACTGCCAAAGTTTATTCATGTAGCTGCAAAAGTGACAGGTATAGCACAACATTTAATATCGTAAGACTCTGATGACCATAAAGATGCCACTTATTCTGTTTTACTGTCATTTCCTCAATGCCTAGATATTGTAGTGATTTTTTTTACTGCATACAATCACACTTTACATTTGGCAGAGTAGGACTTTAAGATAGATAATAGTCTTTATAGGGTGTTGATAGGGTAATACTGCCTTTATAAGAGAGCATCTCACACAAAAAAGGAACAATTATAACATTTCTAAGTATCACAATTAATAACATGATTATGGAAAACATACAATTATATTTTCAAATGCAAAACCTGCTTTTAAATTAAAAGAAATACTAAATACCTGCAGTAAGGTCTCACTTAATATTGATAGTAAATATTGAAATATCAGAAGATAAACACCATTTTGTTCAATGTCTAGAATAAATGTAAGTATCCTGTTGGTAACAATGAATTCAAACTGAATTACTGGATAAAATATGCAGTATTTTTTTTTAAAATAGACATCCATCTGATGAACGATCTTGTTAGCAATCACATGCACGTGCAATCGCTAACAAAATCGTTCAGATCGCTGGTGAGCTGTCACACAGGCAGACTCACCAGCGATCAGTGGACCAGCGACATCTTGGAAATGATTTAAATATCGTTTCCACAATGTCTTGCTCCCGCTCCCAGGCTGTGGTAAGCGGGAGCAGGCTGTTCTCCAAGGTGAACAGCGGGTATCTAGGCAGCACGCTCTGCCTAGATACTCGATGTATACCTTGGTTACCAGCTTTCTCCGCTCACGGCTGGTATCCAAGGTACACAGCGGGTAACTAGGGTCCCTAGTTACCCGCTGTGTACCTTGGATACCAGCCAGTGAGCGGAGAAGGCTGGTAACCAAGGTATACTTCGGGTATCTAGGCAGAGCGCGCTGCCTACATACCCGCTGTTTACCTTGGAGATCAGCTCCCAGCACTTGGAGAGGCGCTGGAAGCTGGCTTATCGGTCATCTCCTGGTGTCACACGCAGCGATGCTGCGTGTCCACCGGGCGTCCAACGATAGATTTGAGGTCGTGTCCTCAAATCAAACAATGAACGATCAGCCGACTGATCATTCATCGTTTGTAATGTCACACGCAACGATGTCGTTTTGACATCGTTCAAGCATCACAAAACACGTGACTTTTGAACGATATCGGCAACGATATCGTTACGTGTGACGGTACCGTTATTGTACTTCATTCATATTCATAACACAATTTATAGTACCATATTTTTTGGACAATATGAAACAGTTTTCTCTAAAAAGAAATTTGGAAGGAAAGTTGATGGAAGTGTCTTATAGTCTGGATATACCTGGCTTAAAGTGGAGCAGGACCCAAGAGGCCAAAACTGGCAGCTGGGGCAAACATGTCTGTTTGCTATTAAAGAAAATGAATATTCACTGCTCCATATGCCAATAATACCGTCCACCCTCTCAGCACTAAAGCTGGAGCTGAGAGATGGGCAGGACTGTATATTCATAGCCAGGATAATTTTTGTTTCATTTTACTTTTTTATTTTCCTCTCTCTCCAATATGTGGGTGGGAGCAAGGACAGCTTTAATAGGCAGGAATAAATGAACAACAAAAAGATGGTAACTGTCTTATTTATTCTTGTGTTTATGTCTACTCTTTGTTTGAAAGAAAAAAAATAAACATAAATTCAAAATAAGTTTTTGAGATTCTTTTATTGAGATTAATTTTGTTCTTTATATGCTACTTGAGTTTCCTTACAGTCGGATTATTTAAAATTATAAATTATATTTTGTTATGGGAATAACCTTCTCACTGGTGTAACATTTCGGAAATTGTGTAGCAATCTTGTGCATGTGCACAGCAGCTATTTTACAGATAAAGCTGCAACTTAAAGGAGATGTCAACTAATTATTTATTTTAACAATTGACATAAATTCAAAAATGAAACAACCATATGCTCAGCAATCAGTCCCCTGGCATTACTTGGTATTCTCCTTCCTAGTAGCC
>JARQOC010000002.1:473718300-473736083 GCA_033576535.1 Allobates femoralis | reverse complement strand
AAGCACTGTGATTGGTTGCTCAAACCACCTATTGATGTGTACTTCTTCCCTGTGTCACATAGGGATATTGAATCATGCATGTGTGTATTGGGTGAGCGCTCATTGAACTCTCGTGTGATGTGTTGCGGATTATTGCTATGCGCGTTTGCGTCGCTAAACTTACAATACGGGGCACTCGTGTGTTGATGTATTGTATTGTGAAACCATGTCTGGTTATGTGTATTTGTGTTGTGCTACTACGTCTCAAAAACACAACAGTCTGCATATATGTGCCTGGATACTGTTGGAGCCTTCCCAAACTATGTGTGTGCACATATATTTGTGTTTGCAGTTGTGTCACATATGTAGTGTTCACACAAAATGTCATTGTCCATGTGTGTGTACAGAATATGTATCTAGAAATACATGCATATGGAGGACGACACACACAGGCACCATACAGTGTCACCACAAAGGGCTGTCCCTGTGTCCCGTACATATGTCTCCAATGCTGTATGGACCCCTAACTACAAGATTATGTTAACATACATTTTATGCCCACCATAATGGTACCTGAAACTCATTCATGGGGCAATTAACCACACAGTATTTTGTCAGAAAGGTCTTTTACTAGAGTTGTGGCAGTGTGCACAAATCAGCATCTCCCCAATATTTAAAAAAGGAGAAGTATAAGCACTTAACAACACACAGGTGTCTGGTTGGTTCTGCCAATATTACTTGGCACATTTTGACTCCGGTTGGACACAACAGGGCCAATGTACATATCAATACTACACAATACACACAATACTACTGTCCAGCAGGTGTCGTTAAAATTAGGCTGGAGAGGCACTAATACACAGATCACATCAATGCGTTGCCCAATACTATGGACGCTCCATGCTACAAGACCTTTCAGCACCATGGAAAGTAAGACGAGTTTAGTGGGGGACACACACATCATCATATATGCAGGAGCTGCCACCAATCCACGTAGACCGGTAGAAGTACTAACTACGCCCAGACACGCCTACCGGCCTTGCTTAGGCGATGTATGCAGTCGCTCTTGACATCGATATTGACACGTCACACATGGTGACCAGTGCCCATCGCCTCATCGACACCGACTGGTTTCACTGCACTGAGGTGAAACCTGGCGTCTCGTTTGAGGTGATTTTTTCGTGGTCACCTCACCGCGTTATACGTGGCGACTAGGGATGGGCGAATACCTTACTATTTGGAATCGCTATACCCGCAACGAGTAGGTAGCGGTACTCGCTACTTGTTGCGAGTATAGGGATTCCGAATACTTTTGCAGTGTATCAATAGATACACTGCAAAAGTCCTGTAAAAGAGAGGAAAAGTAGTTAAAAAATAAAAAAATCGGATACTCACCTTAACCGACGGCTGTACCGGGACCGGCCGATGCACGTCTATTCATGGAAAAGGACCTTTCCCTCTCTCAGCCAATCAGATGGCTGGGAGAGATCTGGCCAATCAGATGCCACCACGTCACAATGACGTAATCGCTAGCGGACACCTGATTGGCCAGATGGAAAGGTCCTCGGTGTACCTGAGAGGACCTTCCATCTGGCCAATCAGGTGGCCGCTAGCGATCACGTGATTGTGATGTGACGGCATCTGATTGGCCAGATCTCTCCCAGCCATCTGATTGGCTGAGAGAGGGAAAGGTCTTTTTCCATGAATAGATGTGCATCTGCGGGTCCCGGTACAGCCATCGGTTAAGGTGAGTATCTGATTTTTTTATTTTTTAACCACATTTTCTCTCTTTTACAGGACTTTTGCAGTGTATCTACTGATACACTGCAAAAGTATTCGGTACTTGCTACTCCCGAGTAATCCTAATTTACTCGGCGAGTACACGAATACCGCTACTATTCGGCGAGTGCCGAATAGTAGCGAGTATACTCGCCCATCTCTAGTGGCGACACATAAGCGAGATTACCAGCGACGTCACTTTTTGACAATATCTCCGGCGATATGGCCTCGTGTAACAGTACCCTATGATGTATTGATATTTTACATAGGATTGCATGTTAACCTGCTGCATCATCCCAAATGGATATAACTAGTTTCTTGTATCAACATCTCGTTTGAAGATATCCTGCATTCAGTTGATAGCTGCCGTGGGATATATGAGTGCCGCACTGGCAGTCTGCTTCTATCGTTGCCCCCAATAATGATATGTTTGAGGGTGGTGCTGTAAGCTGTGAGGCAGCACTGGTGTCACTCACTGCTTCTATCTTCATTCCCTTACGACATCTTTCAGTTAGAAGCTTAGGGGAGCTAGAAGCAGAATATCCTCTCATCACTCTTAGTTCCCAGAGCATCTATCATCATGGATGCAGATCATCCATAAGTAGCGGTGATGCAAGAAATTAGTGCAGCCCTGCCCCCTGATAATATCCTGTTCCAGGAGGAAGTGATAGATACTGCGGGAAATGCGTGCAGCTTCAGCCTCTTGTTACATCCTGTTTGAGACACCTCTCAAACAAAACTTCACAGGAAGTGCAGTTAAAAAATTACAAACACAAGGGCTTAACAAGATTGGAAAAAGTTTAGAGTACATAAACCATTGAGTAAATGCCTTCTCTTGAATGAAGAGCTGGTGATTTTATTCAACTTCTGCTAGATTCATTGTTTATGGGTTTACCAAAGATAGCCACTAGAGCAAGTATCGACCATGCACGCTTGAGCTGCTTACAAGATATTTGTTTGCAATGTCCAATTTGCAAGGTCCAGAGTCCTGTTCTCAGTTTCACTGGGTTGCAAGCAATGATAAGTAAGTTACTCAATATTTTAAGGATTTGGAATAGTTTATTATTTTGGAAATATGTCTTTAACAGTTTGCTGTTTAGCGAATGTCAATATTATAAAAGCTTTATCAAAAACAAAAGAAAGACCAAGGGACCAATTCATTAAGATTGGCATTTCATATGCCAGTCTTAATGAAGAGCTTGCTGGAGAACAATGCTCCAAATTCCTTAAAAGGTGAATGCCATTTAACGGATTTAGCGCATTCTCTCAGTGGCATGCACCTCTGTTATGCCTAACCAGAAAATGCCAAGCAAGTAAATGACTGGAGTAGCATTTCTGATGTTAAAAAACACCGGAATTTTAGCAGAGTATGACAGGTGGTCACAGCCATCCCATCCTGCCCTGGCTTCTCCTAGACACCCCATTTTGGCGAAGCTGCTTTGAGTTGTCATGAAAATTACAAAATTTGCAACCATTTTATCAAAAATGTAAAATATATGTTTCTACTAGGGATGGGCGAATCTACTCGCTAGGACTCGTTACTCGGCGAGTAGTAAGGGACTCGCAGGACTCGGTACTCTGCGAGTTTGCCAGTGATTACTCGCACAGTAAACGAGTCCAATGCAAATCAATATCAATCCTAGTTTTGTCAGAGACGCTGACAAAACTAGGATTGCCTTTGACTTGCATTAGACTCGGCTACTGTGCCAGTGATAGCAGGGAAACTCGCAAAGTAACTGCTGTTACTTTGCGAGACGAGTCCAGCTGTCTTCTCTGTGCAGGCTGCCTCAGCTCCAGGGTCCTAGAGCCCACCTGCTCACAGAGATGATGTAGCAGTGCTGAGATTGTTCTCAGTCTGCTCATCCCTGTGCATAGATATCTATATCTATGCACAGGGGATGTAGCAGAGAGGACATCGCGTTTTGGACTACGTCGGACGGAAGAGGATTTTTTTAATTAAAGATGGAGTCCCTAATGGCTCTTTTTTTTTTATTTCTAATAAAAAAATTTCTCTGTGTTATGTTTTTTTAACCCTTTCTTGGAGATTCTTAGTGGCTGGGTCAAACGTGGCCTGACATTAAGAATCTCGGGCTTAATACCAGCTTGTATAACAAAGCTGGTATTAACCCCTTTATTACCCAGCATGCCACCGCCACAAGGGCCACTGGAAGAGCGGGGTTCAGCGCCAGAGGATGGCGCTTCAATGAACGCGCCATCTTCTGGGGCAGCTGCGGGCTGCAGTTTGCAGCGGGGTGTGCCCAGAAAGCTTGGGCATCCCTGCGCTGCGGATTTCAGCCCCCAGCTGCTTAGCTGTACCTGGCTAGACATAGAAATTGCTCGGAGCCCCACGCATTTTTTTTTATTATTTCATGAAATTCATGAAATAATAAAAAAAAAGGGCTCCCCTATATTCTTGTGTCTGGCCAGGTACAAATAGGCACCTGGGGGTTGGGGGCAGCCCGTCGCTGCCTGCTGGATCCGGCTGGTTCCAGAAATACTGCGAAGCCCACGTGAAATTTTTTTCTGACAAATCCATAAAACAATGTAAATAAAAGGGACTGCATCTTTATTAACCCTGGACCATGGGTGAGGGGTTAATAAAGATGCAGTCCCTTTTTTAGGATTGTTTTATTGATTTTTCAGAAAAAAAATTACATGGTCTTCGCCGTATTTCTGGAACCAGCCGGATCCAGCAGGCAGCGACGAGCTGCCCCCAACCCCCAGGTGCCTATTTGTACCTGGCCAGACACAAGAATATAGGGGAGCCAATTTCTATGTCTAGCCCGGTACAGCTAAGCAGCTGGGGGCTGGAATCCGCAGCGCAGGGATGCCCAAGCTTTCTGGGCACCCCCCGCTGCAAAATGCAGCCCGCAGCCGCCCCAGAAGATGGCGCGTTCATTGAAGCGCCTTCTTCTGGCGCTGAACCCCGCTCTTCCAGCGGCCCTGGTGGCAGTGGCACGCTGGGTAATAAAGAGGTTAGGGCCAGCTATGCACAGGGATGAGCAGACTGAGAAGAATCTCAGCTCTGCTACATCAGGCAGCAGGCGGGCTCTAGGACCCTGGAGCTGCGGCAGCCTGCACACAGAGCAGAGAGCCTGACTCTTATCTGTGCGAGTTTCCCAGCGATTTCTTGCACAGTAAACGAGTCCAATGCAAATCAATGGCAAAACTAGGATTGCTTCAGGCTGAAGCTTCCGAGACACATCTGTGATTTGTAAATCGCACACTACTCGCTATTACTCGCTTCCCCATTCATTAACATTGGACTCGCTAGACTCGCAACGAGTAACGAGTCCCGGGCTCGGACTCGCTAGAGTCAAGCGATTCCGAGTAATTTAGGATTCGCCCATCACTAGTTTCTACCATGTTATCCAGCAGATAGAAAAATATTAAAATCTTAGTCGTCAGTGGTTAATATTTTTTAATGGCTAACTGAAAAGATGCTAACAAATAGCAAGCCATAGAGTCTCGAAAGGTTGCTATTTGTTACCATCTTTTCAGTTAGCCATTAAAAAGTATCAACCACTGACAACTCTAAGATTTTAATATTTTTCTATCAAAAATGTTAAGATACCTCATTGTTTACAGCCACACAAATCACAAACTTCTTTATGAGTAATAACTAAAATTCCATTATAATAAAAGCATAAATTATGACATCTTATATAGAACTTGTCTTTTCTCTTTAACAGTTGAAAAAATACAAAATCAATGGGAGGATGTACAATGCCACCTTCAGAACAGAAGACAACAACTGCAGGAAATGCTGAAGGATTCTACTCAGTGGCATGAAGCTCGCCATGAGGCAGATCAGTTACTGGAGAAAGCAAAAGGACGTATTGAATCTTGGAAGGATATATCCTATACAGTTGAATCACTGAAGAAACAAAATTCAGATCTAAAGGTCTGTACTCAGGATTCTCCTATGTAATGAAAGTTTTCTGTGTCTTTACACGTCTATTTATACGATAGTGGAGTTTCTCATACAAAATGATACCCTAAACATTTCTCCAAAATCATATAGTCATTGTCTTTTTAACAAATTTTACAGGAATCCATAGTACAAGCATATATAAGAAACATTGTTGTGTATCTTAGTGTAAAAGATCGGAGGAGGAGAGAGAGGAAAAGACACACAGTTTGTGCCACATCTTCTAGAAAAGTATTTAATTTCACTAAAGTTTTCCACTAATTTAACTAGGGATGAGTGAGTAGAATCGTTACTATTCGGTACTCGCCGAAATGTAACGATATTCGGGTTACTCGCTACTCCCCATGTTTCTTGTGATTACTCGGGAGTAGTGAGTAGTCCTTTCACTTTTGCAGTGTATCTATATATACACTGCGAAAGTGCACTAAAAGTGAATAAAAGTTGTTAAAAAATAAAAAAAATCATACTCACCTATCCGATGGCTGCACCGGGATCGGCAAAGAAGACATCCGATCAACGACAAGGACCTGTGACAGCCAATCAGATGGCAAGACATCACAAACCACGTGATCGCTACCAGCCACCTGATTGGCCAGATTGCCAGGTCATTGATGCACGTTCAAGACCTGGCAATCTGGTCAATCAAGTGGCTAGTAGCGATCACATGGTTTGTGCCGTCTGACCATTTGATTGGCTAGATCACTACCAGCCATCTGATTGGCTGTCAGACTCACATGTCCTTCTTGTTGATCGAATGTCTTCTTTGCCGGTCCCGGTGCAGCCATCGGATAGGTGAGTATGATGCTTTTTTATTTTTAACTGCGAAAGTACTCGACTGCCTATTCACTTCCATTGGAATTGCTATACTCAAAACGGGTATCGGTACCTACTCGTTGCAAGTATAGCAAGTCCGATTATTGCAGTATTCGCTGATTCCTAAATTTAACCTCTTCAATATTTCCCTAAGCTTCCAGATAATAATAATATTTATTCGCTTATAGAGTGCCATTAATTCCACGGCTATTCCACTGTGAACCCCAGTGATGTCTTCCTCTCAGGCACAGGCAGGAGCTGTCTGGTGACTAATATGGTACTTTAGGACCTGGGCATCATGTGACTGAGTCACATGATGAGTTACATAGTGCTCAGGTGCTACGGTACCATACTACTCACAGACAGGACCTGCTGGTGCCCGGGAGGAAGACATCACCAGGGATCACCTTGGGATCATGTTGAGAGTAAGTACTTGGATGTTAGAGGTGCAGAAAGTGCACCAGAAAAACACCACACAAATTGACATGCTCATTATTTTCTGGATGCGCAATATTCACCATTAATGCATCAGTCAAAAACAGCAGCGTCTGTACAGCAAATTGAAAATCCCATTCACTTTGCTGGCAGACGTTTTGACTGATCCATTTTTGGTGCAGTTTTTAAGAAAAATTGCAGCGCCAAAAACGTTCAAAAATGCCCGGAATGAACATAGCCTTAGGGCATCACTGTTCTGTGTTCACTAGTCAGCAGTCTTGCAGGAGTTAATTTTCGGATGGCTGGTATTTTGTTGCTGGAATTTTTGATTGCATCTGTCCTATCATTGCTGTCTCCACCCTTTAAATATTGTTGAGCCCAGTCTCCTATGCCAATTATTGCTTCAGCTTTGCTCCAGCGATACCAGTCCAGTGCTTGGTGTTTCAGGTTTTTGGAAACTGGTTTGGTGTTTGGTGGAAACCTCCTTGCTGTATTTTAATCTCCTGCTTGTACTTGTTTTCTCCCTTTTCACATATGGTATTCTTCCTGTGTGTTGCATGCTGTGGGCTTGTATTTTGGTTCTTCGCTGTTTGCCCTTATCTGTGGGTTTCCTAACTTCCAGCTCCAGGAGGAAGGGTAGTGGGTATCAGTTCAGTGCTATACATGAGCAGGACCAGGGTGGAGACTCCGGCCTCTCACCATCAGGAGTACCCCTGAGTTAGGGATAGTTCAGGTCTCCCTAACTTGAGGAACAGAGCAGGTGCTCCAGTTTCCCTTCTTTCCATAGCTCTTGTGACAGCTTTACATACATCAGCAATACTGACCTCATTGGGGTTCACAATCTAAGGTCCATATCAGTATGTCTTTGGAGTGTGGGAGGAAACTGAAGAACTGGATGAAACCCACACAAATATGGTAAGAACATACAAACTCCAGTGCTGCAAAGCAACAGTTATAACCACTGGAGATGGGTTAATCCATAGATGTTTGGGTTTAGCAGATCCAAAAATATTTTAAAAAAGTTGGTTTGGGACTGGTATTGACCCAAACTTGAGCCAGAATCCCAAAATCTGTGTAAGTCTATAAAGATCTGAATTTTTTTTATGTAAAATGGTTACAGAAGGGGCAGGGGAGCTGTAAAAGAAATCAAAATGGTGATTAAAGCAGCAGAAGAATGCTTACCGTTCTCCTGCTGCGGTCACACTTGCACTCATTAAGCTTCATGTTTATTCACTGCACTCTCTTTGACAGCATCTGTGATTGGTTGTTGCAGTCAGACTATACCCCCACAATCTGTACCGGTGTCTGTGATTGGCTGGCATATACGTGTATGGCAATGAATCTGCCAAGATATGTGTGTAAAAATAAAAAAAAAATTAATTAGAAGGGCAAATCCTGGTGCTTTACCTGCCTCTTCTTGATTACCCTGGTGCGGTTGCAATCGGGGTAATATAAGGGGTTAATGGCAGCTGAGAATTGAGAGCTGTCATCAAGCCCTGGATTGTGATGTTCAGGTCTTTATAAAACCTCCACATTATCAATCCTGTAAGTAAACATTTAAAAATATACATACAAAAAAATCCTTTATTTGAAATATAAAACTCACACAGACCACCCTCTTTAACCCATTTATTAACCCCAAACATACCCAGCTCTAATGGTAAATTAACAGCATGATGGCTCTGCTACATCGCAGTGAGAGGTTACATTACGGTGTCCGTTCACTGCAAGGACCGCTCTCACACTGACACAGCCACAGATGTGAGAGCAGTGATGCCATCTGAAGTCACAGCTACTTATTTAACTGAAGTCACCGCTTTCACAGCTGAAACTCCATCAGTGGGAGCGCTGTCCTTGCAATGAATGGTCATTGTAATGTCACTACTCACCGTGGTGTAGTAGAGCCAGTAAGCATAGAGACCTGAACATTACCACTCCAGGACTTAATGACAGTTGTTAATTCTCAGCTGTCATTAACCCTTTCTATTAACCTGTTTGCCAGTGCACCAGGACAATCAAGAAGAGTCCGATAAAGCAGCAGGTGTTTCTAATTGAATGTGCCAAATTCTGAGATTGCTGTGACCTGCTATACTTACCTGGGGAGGGGAGGACAATAACTGTGCTTTCACAAGGTGAGAATACCAACCTCATGTCATTTTTTTAAATTATTTATTTAAATAATTGTTAGAAACAGCGCCCAAATGGGCTTAAACATATAAGGCAAACCCCACCACATACCAGTGTGAGTGGGGGGAATGCCGTACGCATAAAGGTACTCAAAAAAGCAGTTTCATATCAGGAGAACAAAGAGTACTATGCAAAACTTCAATCTTTATTGAGAAACGTCAATATAAAATAGGTATTTAAGGTGGCAAGAAAAGCGGTGCATATACAACAAGTCTCCCAGACTGAAGTGGGAGCACAAGTATATCACAAAACATCCAATGGGGTATGCAAGTTCTCACAATATTACAAGGTCCAACAAGTACATATGTAAAACAGTTTTATCAGTTCATTACAATACATATGGAAAAGGCGTTCTTGCAATGAATAAGATTGCATCTATACAAAGTGCAAGTGCAAGGCATGAAGGAAAAATAAATGCATCCTCATAGCAATCAAATTCTCGCGCCTTTTACCTCATCTAAGTACATGAAGGACTCACACTAAGTGGTGACCTATGCATACCCATGTTAGATCGAAGTATAGGAATAGTGCTCTCCACACAGCCTGCTGGGCTAGAACCCCGACGCGGCGTTTCGCTGCATATGCCTGGTAGCTGCAGCTTCCTCAAGGGGGAGTGTTGTGCATCCTGTGTCTGCCCCCATTCATTATCCCTCTTATATGTGGCCATAACGAGCTAATCTCGTACATCACCTGTATGTGCGCATCATCTCCTGCCGCCGCGCACCGGAAGTGATGTCCCAGTAAAGGTGACGGCCGGCCGTGACGCGCGCGCAGCACCATGGGACGCGTCACCATGGCACCCGCGCAAGCGCGTCGGGTTCGGCCGCCCTGGATAGCACCAAGTCTCGCGCCGCGGTGGAGAGAGCGAGGTGAGCAGGGGAATTGCATCCTATTGGCACCTAACGATTTTATATGAGGGGGCTGAACGGAGGCACAGGGCAGCACCTCATCAATGGAAAAAGAGGATAAATAGATTTAAAAACCAGGTTACAACCCTGTTAATCTACATTGACAAATTATGAACGATCCCCAATCACCCAAGTAACATGATCTTCCCTGGGGAAGAAAAAGGGAAAGTAGACACAAACTTAGTTACATCATCAATTCAATAAGTCACACAAGTCAAAGGGGTCCCAAAAAAAAAAGGACCAAGATCCAGATCCTAAGACTTGAAGGTGATCCAAGGTCCAACATATTCCCTTTATATCAAGATTGACACCAATGTGGATGAAAGTATTCAACGTCCATTAATCATGAGAACAACAAGGAGCTGAAAAGGTAATAAGAGTTAAAAAATAATTAAAATCTTTCCCAAATGATGGAAAGAGTATATGCACAACAAAACACAGATGCAGTAAAAAGTATAGACTGGTGACCAGTCTCACAGGTATGACTTGAAAGACAAGGACTCGTTAATCCCTCTGGGGCTAAGGGTATCTAAGGTCACTATCCATTTCGCCTCCATTTGAGCGAGGCTTCTTTTGAGATTACCCCCCGGTTTCCCGCCCTCAGCATGTCTATTCCCCTAAATTTTAAACTGGATGAATCACAATTGTGGACCTGCCAGAAATGTCGTGGCAAGGTCCGCAATTTGCTGCCATCTACTGAGTTTCGGGCCCCTTCTATGTCGCTTAAATGTTCCCGTATTCGTTTACGAAATCGCGGGAAGTCAAGCCAACGTAAATCTTCTGGCACCCGCACGTCGCGTAATAAATGACGTGCGTGGAACCACAAGACACACGCTGTCTGATGTTATACTGCTTCTTCCCGTCTGAGGACTCGAAAATACGACTCCTCTGGACATTGGGACATGCAACACAGTGGCCACAGGGGAACGAGCCGATGGCAGGGCCTGAGCTTCCAAAGGTGTTGATTTTGGGTGGTATATAGTGGCTATGAACTAGCCAATCTCTTAGATTTTTAGATCTCCTAGCTGTCATTAACGGGCGTTCAGAGATGCATTGAGAGAGGATGTTGTCACTCCTCAGGATGGCCCAATGGCGCTGAAAGATCGCCTGCATCGAGTTCCAATCCTGGTTATAGGTTCCAATGAACCTTACAGGTGGATCTTCTACCTCTCTATTTGGTTTATATCTCAACAATGCATCTCTGGGTGTGTTCTTTGCCCTCCGGTACCCAGCCTTTACACCACGATTCCTGTACCCCCTGACGCCGAACCGCTGTTTAAGATCGCTAGCCTGCCGCTCAAATCCAGAGTCCGTTGAGCAGATGCGCCTCATACGGAGGAATTGGCCGGTCGGGATAGCTCGTATGGTGGAAGGATGATGCCCGGAAGCTGCATGAAGCAGCGAATTCACAGATGTCTCCTTACGGAAAACATCTGTCCGTACACCACCCGCCTCATCCAGGGAGATCTCAATATCCAAGAAGTCTATTTTATCCTTACTCACCCTGTGGGTCAGTCTGATGTTCATGTCATTTTCATTTAACCGACCCACAAAGGAGGTGAACTGCTCCGCCGAGCCCTGCCACACAATAAGGACGTCGTCTATGTATCTAATCCATGCTTGCGCTTGGGCGCAGCTCGATACGCCCTCATCGCCAAAGATGTTACGCTCCCAATAACCAAGGAAGAGGTTGGCGTATGAGGGCGCACAAGCCGCGCCCATCGCGGTACCCTTCTTCTGGAGATAGACGACGTCCTTAAAAATAAAAAAGTTGTGTGTCAGGGCAAAGCGGAGCAGCTCCAGGATGAGATCTCCCATGGGACCACCTCGACCACCAGCCTCCATAAAAAAGCGCACCGCTCTAAGACCATCCTCATGGCTGATGCAGGTGTACAGCGATTCGACGTCAATTGTTGCCAACAGGGTCCCTTCGTCCACAAAAATGCCATCAATCCGGTTCAGGACGCCCGTAGTGTCTCTGGCATATGACGGGAGTAGCTCCACCAGTGGCTTTAGGTAATGATCAATAAGTTTACAAATGGGTTCACATAAACCGTCATTGCCAGACAATATGGGGCGCCCCGGAGGACTGAGGGCATTTTTGTGGACTTTGGGTAGCAGGTAAAAGGTGGGTACCTTCGGGCAAGATACTACTAACCCTTCCATCTCCCTCTTAGATAGGATACCTTTATCCCGGGCTCTAGTTAGAATCATCTTCAACTCTCCCAAGAAGGACGTTGAAGGATTGCTATCCAGTTTTTGGTAGGTTAGTTTGTCTCTCAATTGTCGTAGGGCTTCCCTCTCATACATTGGAACTGGCCAGACCACTATGTTCCCCCCTTTATCTGCTGGTTTAAAAACCACCCCTTCTAGTTTGTTTAATTCTTCCAGGGCCTCCCTTTCTTTCCTAGTAAGGTTGTCATATCTCCTCCTGCCTGAGATTTTTCTGAGGTCATCAGCCACTACCCTCAGAAATACTGCAACGGCGGGGCATAGGGAGAGAGAGGGGAACTTAGTGGATCGTGGTAGTAGTTGTTTAGGGAACGCACCTGCGGTATCGAATGTTTGTTCATGCATGAGTTCCTCCAAGGCTTCAAGTGTTTCTTTTTCAACAGTTAAATCGAGGGCTATGTCTGATCTTTTAAAATGCAACCGCTTCAAAACTATCTTCCTCAGGAACAGGTGAAGGTCTTTTAATGCTGAAAAATAATTATAAGAGTTGGTGGGACAGAACGTTAAACCTCTGGAGAGTAAAGAAAGCTGTGAGTCAGTTAGAGCGTGTGTTGACAGATTAATTACCTGTAGATGGTGTCTGTTGCGTTTAGCATTTGGTGGTGGAGACCGACCGCCCATCTGACCACGTGGTTTTCCGCTCCTGGTGAACATACCAGAGCCTGGTTCCCAGTCGCTGGCTCCCGCCGACTCAGCAGCTGAACTCTCATCCCCAGACGTGTGAGATTGGATAGAGGGGGACCTAGGGGGAGGGGGGTCTGAAGGTCCTGCTAAATCCCCAGGTATTCTAGGTTTAGGTTGTTCAGGTTTGGGATCATCTGTTTTTTTCGGGTATTTTGGTGGTCTACCCCTTGGTGGTTTATTCTTCCATCTATACACCCTGTTGTTGATGGAGTCCTGATGATCCCTAATTAATTTCTTTGTTTTGAACTCTCTGACCTCTTTCTCCCATTTAATAGTATCCCTCTCTACCTCCTCATTGAATTTCTTCCACTGATCGACTGTACTCTTCACTTTAATCAGCTCTTCTAAGTCCTCAAGATCCTTAATGACAGTTGTTAATTCTCAGCTGTCATTAACCCTTTCTATTAACCTGTTTGCCAGTGCACCAGGACAATCAAGAAGAGTCCGATAAAGCAGCAGGTGTTTCTAATTGAATGTGCCAAATTCTGAGATTGCTGTGACCTACTATACTTACCTGGGGAGGGGAGGACAATAACTGTGCTTTCACAAGGTGAGAATACCAACCTCATGTCATTTTTTTAAATTATTTAGTTAAATAATTGAAGAAAAACATGTAGGGTCCCCCTTATTTGTTGCTCAGCAAGTATAAAGCACACAGCTGAGGTCTGCAGGCTGCAGTTGTCCGCTTTATCAGTACCAAAAATAAAAATTACAGTAGACCCCCATGCTTTTTTTCCAATTATTTATTTTTATATAACAAATAAATTCTGTCTACCTGCAGAAAATGTAATCTCCCAAAAATGGTGCAAGACAGAGCACACATTAATGGTGCAGACGGAGTCAAAGTCAATGGCTCCATTGGCACATACATCTGAAGCTTGTTTTATTGAGGTGTTTTGAAATAAGCCCCGACGGGACCACTGCATGGGTCCTAGAATGCAATGTACAAGTAGCCTTAGGATTGATGGTTCATTTATTTTTCCCATTGTGCTTTCACCTCTATTTTGTGCTTCTCTTCCCTATCTTTACTCTATATATAATCTAATATATAAAGCTGTATGTGTATGTGTATGTCCGGGATTTGGCATCTACACCGTCGCAACTACAGCCACAAACTTTTGCACAGTCACACGTCTGGACTCCGAGAGCATCATAGGCTATGTTGTGAGGCGAAATTTTAACCCCGCGCGTTCCAATTCACCAAACAATTTTGGCCCTATCTACATAATGAAGAGAAAGTGACAGTTACCAGTTGACAGTTGTGAATGAGAGGGGCTTAATGACAGCACCAAAGACTAACAGCATATACCAGCATATAGTCACTAATGTGGGGCCCTGACATGGAATATTCACCATGCACGGGAACATGTATACACACCACATGCACACAAAGAGTAACAGCTAAGGTGGATCCCCAACATTGGATACTCACCACGCACCCGAACACAAACACACACATCACAAAGAGACACACACCACACAAACACCCCCCTCCCCACAGACACACACACACATACACACACACCCTATAGGGACACGTGCACTCACCCCACAGGGACACACACACCACAGGGACATACACACATACACACCCCACAGGGACACAGAGACACACACACACCCCACAGGAACACACAGACCCCATAGGGATGGACACACACCACAGAGACACCCCTCCCCCCAAGGACACACACCACATGGACACCCCTCCCCCCTAAAAGGACACACACCGCAGGTACCCCCCCACAGGGACACACACACACCCCAGGGGGACACACACCCCAGGGGGACACACACCACACAGACAGACACAGATATGCACAAATCGCCTCACACAACTGGCCTCATACGTGTGCTATCTTTAATTTCCAAAAATTAACATCTGATTAAAAACAGCCAATGTGCAACACATGTGCCATATAGGGAATTAAGGCAGATATCAGTCACATGAGCTGTCTTTTATGTGTATGCGTGAGGTAATATATACTGCCCGGCCAGGGGGAGGGTTTACTGTTGGCTGGAGATTTATTAGACTGGCTATAGCAACCAATCACAGCTCAGCTTGTATTTTCTTACAGGTCATTAATATGACATATTCAAATTCTATTTTGTTATAGCTACCAGCAGTTATTTATTAACCCGGGCGTAGCCAAGTAGTACAGCTAGTATGAAATAATATTTTTCTTACGTGGTATTACCGTATTTTAGGATGTATGGTAAATTGGTGACTTTTATTACCAGCTGGCTGCTTCTTTGCTGCAGTAATTTGCATTGATGTACTGCATTGAATAAATGCCTAAATACTGCAACCCCTAAACCTGAAGTCACAAAGTGGTCACACCAGCATAATTTAATATTAATGTTATTCTTAGATATGGCTAAAGAAGTTGCAGAATAGCACAATGCATTAAGCCTGGAATCCTTTGTTGTAAAGTCTATTTTTGTCATTGAAAATAGGACATGTAATTAGATTTCTGTCCACTATTTGCTTTGTGTTTTCTTTCAAGCGCTATATATTAATAGGGACGACACATTTAATTTTAAATTAAAAAATAAACAGCAGTGTCTGTTTAGCTGAAGATTCTGCTGTGCTTGTTCTTCTGTCTGCATGTTATTCCATTTGGGCAATTTACTGATGATGAGCCTCTGCAGTGCTTGCATGGTATATTTTTTAATTATGACCCTAATTACCATAATTTGTTCTCCTTAAACCTGTTACTGTAAGTTAATCTCCATTGGAGAAGAGATAGACATTAGAATAAATGCACTCTAGGAGGAATAGTGATACATTTCCTCCATTAGCAAGCAAGCAATTAAAAAATAAAAATAAGACATACAATACTAGATTCATAACGGTATTAAGGGGGTTTCCCATTACCACAAATGACCCTTAATAAAGCGACATTTTAAAAATAAAACTACATTGTGAATAACTTCATTTAAAACTATTGTCCTTTTTGAGATTTTTCTAAATACCTTAAGCTTATGGCAAGTTTTTAGGAATTACTTGTAAAATGCTGTCCTGCTTTGAGTTGGATATACTAAGTTTGCACTGCACCTTTCCTTCATGAGCAACTCTCTGATGCAATTTGTGCATATTCAGCTTCCCTTCACATTGGTTCAAAATAAAGAAGTTCCACACCTCAATTGTTGGAAAAAAATCAGCAGGTATAATCCATAGTGTACAGGCATAAAAAGCAAACCTCTGGTGTGTGCTCAAAAGCACATATCGAATAGTTCATGCAGTAGAGAAAAAAGTTCAAGCGGCACTCACCATTGACAAAAAGTAACTTCTTTATTTTGGATTCATTAAAAAACTTACCAGGTTGAGTAAGAGATACAAGCTACGTCTGCCGGACGACTACCATTTCACGCAAACACTTGCACTTTAACAGGTCCTTGATCAACGTCTTGTTGAAGTGCAGGTGTTTGCACGAAACGGCTGTCGTCCAACAGAAATAGCTTACATCTGTTCCTCCACCTGCTTGATTATTTTATGAATCTGAAATAAAGAGGTTACTTTTAGTCCACGAGGAATGCCGCTTGAACTTTTGGCTCTACAGCATGAATGTCTCTTAAAACTAATTGTGTTTTATTAAAGCCTATTGAGCCCATAAGATTTTATCGAGCCAAGCATGCACAATACCAACTAATTACTGTGCCTGTATGTCCTTGTCTGCTGGTGTTAATTGTACACATAGAAATGAATGTGAAGATGAGCATGCACACTAATTTCTTGTTAATTGCACATGCTCTTGTGTGTCCAAAGGCACACAATGGTTTCAGTTGACTTCAAAGCAATGTTTTCATGAAGAAAATGTGTAGTGAATACTTCAAATAGGGCTTAGCACATATTAGCTTTTTAACATCAACAAGAATGGAATATCACATTTAGTCCCCTTACTTTTTAGCAAATGGTAAACGCTTGATGGGTTGAAGATAGAAGGAAAAGTGGATACTTTTATATTCAAACTACTTAAAATTGTATTATATTATGTAAATTCATTAGTTTGAGACTACATGTTTTATCCTTTCTAGCTTTATCTGAGGAAAGTACTTTGTATCTTCTTCATTTTTCCAGGAAACTTCACTGCTGTCATAGTAGCATATTTCTTACAATGTAGAGTGTAATGTTAGGTAATGCAAGTTGCATGTCACAATGGTTCTGCAACCCTTTGTAGAATTAAATTTTTATACGTCACTTCACTCATTTTACATATTGTATTACATTGTGTCACAGTAGACTGTCTTTGTGCACAGTTTTAAACTTCACATTTGAAACCTCTACAGTAAATTCACTTTTAGCATTTTGCATTGTTTTTGTTATAGTTTTGTTGCTATTTTTTTATTACTTTAGTCGATAAATAATATGTTGACTTCATGGATAAATTCTGATAAGTTGAAATCACCACTCCAGCATTTTTCTTTTGTCTTTTATTCAGTCCTGGAGGGGTCTTTAAATGTAAGGTCCCTGCACCCTAAGATATTTATTCACATTCCAGTTTCTTCACTTCCTGCCAATGCTTCTCCTTTCAGCATGAAGCTCTTAAAACTAATTGTGTTTTATTAAAGCCTATTGAGCCCATAAGAATTTTTTCGAGCCAAGCATGCACAATACCAATAATTTTCTGTGCCTGTATGTCCTTGTCTGCTGGTGGGTTTAAATTTTTACACATAGAAATGAAAGTGAAGATGGCATGCACACTAATTTCTTGTTAATTTCACATGCTCTTGTGTGTCCCAAAAAGGGAAACAAGGGGTTTTAGTTGGGCTTCAAAGCAATTTTTTTCATGAAAGAAAATGTTTAGGTTTAATTTTTAAATAGGGGTTAGCAC
>JARQOC010000002.1:473705181-473718200 GCA_033576535.1 Allobates femoralis | reverse complement strand
TATGTGAATCCCATTGTGTTTGCAGGACAACCAGTGGTCACTCCCTCTGTGAGAAAGGAGGTTGCTAGTGATTGGGGCTGGTGTCTTGCATTCATGATGCCTTCATTTGTAACCTGGGCAAAGCTGCACACAGCACTGAGTGTAATGGTCGTCTGACCTGAATCTCTTATGCATATTAACTTAATGGTATGGCCATACAATAACAGGCTGCAGATTTGGTTGCTGAAGTTATGTATTTAATCAGTATCATTATGGCCATACATTCAGTTTAGTATGCATAACCCTAATGGCAGGTTCTCTCTAAGCCATATTCAGACACAGATGAAGAATAAACTGTACCCTATAAAGTAGAATTAGTTTGAACATTAGCTTTACCATTGCAAAAATTAAAGCAAAATAAAAATAACAGAAAAACACAATAGAAAATAATTCATATCATTGCAAAAAAAAAAACGAACAACCTTACTAGACATGAAGACATAATTGGTTCACCAATAAGGAAGCCACAGAAAGTAAATATCAGTGAAGTATAAGACTTATGAAAGTCAGAAACAAACATCCAATGGGATATGAAAAGACTATACTGTACAACAATGTAATTGTCTCATTTATAAACGCTCACTATTCCAAATGAATTCCTGCACCTTCCACATGATGTAGCTAAAACTGTTCCATTTGTTGCACTCTCTAAACACTAAAGTAAAATGTGTGAGAATTTCAAGTGTTATAAGCAAACCTAAGGTGATGTGACATTCGAAACTTCCTCTTCAACAATATGTTTGATTTTCACACCTGCACTTTATTATGTCATCGCAAAATAATAAAGCATATATATTTACTAGTGTGTGTATGTGTATGTATATATGTATATATACACATATGCTGTATATATCTTTAGAATTGTTATTACTTTTAGCTTCTGCCTTTTTGTGAAATGTAGACGCCAGGACTGTCAATTCTTGCATTACATTTGCATCCCCTATACCTCGAGGATTTTGCATGACAGCATATTTCCGATCTCATTAAAAGCTCATTAAGGAGTCAATTTTGACTTTTAGGATTGCTATTTTCAAAAAGTGGCACTAAAGTTCATCTATCTGAAGAGACAATTTGCATATTTCCCAGAGGAGCATAGTGACTAAAAGTCTCCTCACTGCTAGCATGCAGGACTAAATCTCCACAAAGAGAGTAGCTATTCCCTTGACTCAATCTGGAACTGTAAAACTTGGAAAAGAGATAGCTATGAAAAGAATGAATGACATACTTTCTAATTTTACAGGTTATATTTATGATATATAGTACATGTCGTGTTCAAAGGGTGACCACATTCTTACCCAGGTTGCCCTTGCAACCTCAGTTGCACCTGGTTCTCCAATTTAAAGACAAATAAGTGTCTAAATTTCATGTAGACACTAGTGATAAGTGGGTACTACCATGCTCGCAAGCTTAGTACTTGTAACGAGCAGTTGGATGCTTGGATGGGTTCGACTTGAGTACCTAATTAAAATGTAAGTCAATGGGGAACTCAAGAAGATTTCCCAGATGATTTTCCAGAAAAATAGTCAAGTTACTCATTGCCTTCCATTATACTCGGGTACTTGAGTCACGCCCAATCAAGCATCCAACTGCTTGTTATAAGTATCAAGCACCAAGTACCAAGTAAGGTAGTGCTCACTTATCACTAGTAGACAGTCAAGGATTCCTGGCACTGTCCAAGATTTTTATATTGATAATTGACTAAATTCACAGAGATCAGATTCTTTCAGTCTCAGGTTATACCGGATTGACATTCAAAGAGATCACTAATATGCATTTAAGGGTCATTTGCAATCTAATTAACTGCTCAAATGTCAGTATGAGTACATTCGTAAATAATGGTATTGGAATATAGTAGAGATGGAAAGTTGCTATATAGGATTTCTGAACTAAGTGCATTTCTGAAGGTATTACTGTAAAACAGCGGCTCAGTAGTTATTTGATTTGATAATTTAATGATTACTTAATGTGTGTGGTTGGCACAATAGTATATACCATATTATACTGATAGTTTAATAGTTCTGGTTCCACTATTTTGTGTACATGGACATTGGAATGTTTGTAATATTCAAGCCGGTATCATTGTGCAGGTAGCATACAGCAAGTCTCTTGAGTTAGGATACTCTGCTGTGAGCATGATCATTTATAATAATTTAGGAGTCATCTACATTACTTGGTCTAACAGAACGTGCAAAATATCATATTGAAATCAAAGCTACTTTTGGAGAAATGGGATTGGGAATATATCTGCAAAATGTGCATATTTGACAGCACCTAACCATTATATTTGCTACAATGTGCAAACTAGTTGACCTCGTCTGTCATAGAAGCAAACACACTTGTATTTTTTCAATACCTGTCTCATGTCACCCAAAGAAAAAATT
Organism: Allobates femoralis; assembly: GCA_033576535.1. Classification (NCBI taxonomy): domain Eukaryota; kingdom Metazoa; phylum Chordata; class Amphibia; order Anura; family Aromobatidae; genus Allobates; species Allobates femoralis. The sequence continues at coordinate 473,715,780 of JARQOC010000002.1, read as the reverse complement.
TTAACCCATCTCAAGAAGAAGCAAAGCATTTACAGATTACTTTTTTGGTTAATTTCTCTTCTATTTAATAATGAATTAACTTCTCATTTTGTTAACTAATGTAGGTTTTACTTTACAAAAATTGATAGCCAATCTGCAAGATAAGGTTTTGGTAGGGGTTTAGTGATTAGTGTCCTAGAAGATCCCCTGAATAAGTGTTCATATTGCTAGTTAGAAATAGAGCCTAACATGATTATCTGTAATATCCATGTTATTTTTCACTATTTGGCCAAGTACAGTGAAGGAAATCAATACTTGATTAGAGATGAGCCACCACCCTGGTGCTCGAATTCGATTCAATTCGTCAAATTGGGTGTGTGTTCGTCGAATGTTCGTCGAACGTTCATTGAACACTGTCGAACACATATGCAACAGCTTCTTCTAACTTAGGACCATTGGGGGGAGCATCTCCAGGGAGCGGGGAGCGCAGCACCATGGAGTGGGGAGTGAAACACCCAGGTGGGGAACCCAACGGTGAGAAGACTTTACCGCTGGCTTTCCTGCTCTGTGCTGTGCTCCCCGCTCCCTGATGCCCCCTCCCCGCTCCCTGGAACAGGGAGCGAAGGACCAGTACAGGAAAGCCGGCGGCAGTGAGAAGACTTCACCGCCGGCTTTCCTGCTCTGTGCTTCATGCCACCTCTCCGTTCCCTGGAGCAGCAGCCCCCCACCCGGTCCTAATTTAGGATCAGGCAGGGAGGCAGTGGGGGGAGCGATGAGGGGGCATCAGGGAGCGGGAAGCGCAGCACAGAGCAGGAAAGCCGGCGGTGAAGTCTTCTCACCGCTGGCTTTCCCGACGGTTATTTCAAATGATCAGCTAATGCGGTGCTGTCAGGGTTCATGTGAGTTCATGCAGCATGAACTTACGTGAACTTTCCCACAGCCACCCAGCGCACTGCTTAGCTACATCTCTGGTAGAGGTTCTCTACCAGAGATGTAGCTGAGCTAAAGAAGAAAACTGCATTGGACTATGTCGGACTGAAGATAATTTTTTTAATAAAGATGGAGTCTATGTGTTGTTTTGTTATTTTTTCTAATAAAGAATTTTTTCTGTGTTGTTTTTTTAAATAAAAACTTTACTAGAAATTCATGGCGGTCATCTCTACTATTGGTGTGAACTCATGAATTTTGGGCTTAGGGCCAGCTGATAACACAAAGCTGGCTCTAACCCCTTTATTACCCAGTGAGCCACTGTACCAGGGCCCTGGATGAGCTAGATACAGCGCCAGAAGATGGCGATTCTATGAATGCTCCATTTTCTGGAGTGGCTGCAGGCTGCAATTCGCAGTGGGTGGTGGGCCCAGGAAGCTTGGGCCTCCCTACGCTGCAGATTCCAGCCCCCAGCTGCCTAGTTGTACCTCGCTGGACATAGAAATAACGCGAAGCCCCACGCATTTTTTTTAAATATTTAATGAAATTCATGAAATAATATAAAAAAAGGGCTTCCCTATATTTCTGTTTCCAGGCAAGTACAAATAGGCACCTGGAGGTTGGTGGCAGCCCGTTGCTGCCTGCTGTACTTGGCTGGCATACAAAAAGACGGCTAAGCCAAGTCAAAATTTTACTGAAAAATTCATAAACAATCAAAAAAAAGCACTGCATCTTTATTAACCCCTCGACCATCATCTCTGTGATAGAGTAGATGGTTGAGGAGTTAATAAAGATGCAGTCCCTTTTTTTTGGATTGTGTTATGGATTTTTCGTATAAAATTTCGACGTGAGCTTCACCATATTTTTGAACGCCAGCCATGTACAGCAGGCAGGAACAGGCTGCCCCCAACCCCTGGCTGCCTATTTGTATCTGCCTGGAAACAGAAATATATGAAAGCACTTTTTTTATATTATTTCATGAATTTCATGAAATATTTAAAAAAAAAAATGCGTGGTGATTCGCACTACTTCTATGTCCAGCCAGGTACAACTAGACAGCTGGGGGCTGGAATCCGCAGCACAGGGTGGCCCAAGCTTTCTGGGCCCCCCTCTGCTGCGAATTGCATCCCGCAGCCAACCCAGAAAATGGCGCGTTCATAGAAGCTCCAACTTCTGGCGCTGTACCCAGCTCATCCAGGGCCCTGGTGCAGTGGCTCACTGGGTAATAAAGGGGTTAGGGCCAGCTTTGTATTATCAGCTGGCCCTAATCCCGAAATATTAGACATGACCACCATGAATTTCTAGTAAAGTTTTTTAAAAAAACACAACACAGAGAAAAAATTCTTTATTAGAAAAAATAACAGAACAACACTTAGTCTCCATCTTTATTAAAAAATTATCTTCCGTCCGACGTAGTCCAATCCAGTTTTCTTCTTTAGCTCACTACATCTCTGGTAGAGAACCTCTACCAGAGATGTAACTAAGCTGTACGCTGGGTGACTGTGGAAAAGTTCATGTGAGTTGTGGGAGCAGCTCCAGGGAGCAAGGAGGGGGCATTAGGGAGCTGGGAGCCAAGCACAGAGCAGGAAAGCCGGCGGTGAAGTCTTCTTGAAGTGTAAGCGCATACCATGTCATGTATGGAGAGCCCCTGTGTGCCTAAACATTGGAGCTCCCCCACAAGTGACCCCATTTTGTAAACTAGACACCCCAAGGAACTTATCTAGATGCAGAGTGAGCACTTTGATTCCCCAGATTCTTCTCAAACTAATCTATAAAAATGAAAAAGTACTTTTTTTTCACAAAAATCTTCTTTTTTACCTTTTTACGGATTAATTTGTGAGGCACCTGGGGGTTGAAAGTGATCACTATGCATCTAGATAAGTTCCTTGGGGGGTCTAGTTTCCAAAATGGGATCACTTAAGGGGGAGCTCCAATGTTTAGGAAACACAGGGGCTCTCCATATGCGACATGGTGTCCGCTAACAATTTGAATGGAAAATTAGCTCCAATTGTTAGCGGACACCATGTCGCGTATGGAGAGGAGAGCCCCTGTGTGCCTAAACTTTGGAGCTCCCCCACAAGTGACCCCATTTTGGTAACTAGACACCCCAAGGAACGTATCTAGATGTATAGTGAGCACTTTGATCCCCCAGGTTCTTCACAAACTGATCTGTAAAAATGAAAAAGTCCTTTTTTTCACAAAAATGTTCTTTTGGACTCCATTTTTCATTTTTACATAAGCAACAGGATAAAATTCATCCTAAATTTGGTTGGGCAATTTCTCCTGAGTACACTGATACATCATATGTGGTCATAAACCACTGTTTGGGAGCAGGGCAGGGCTCAAAAGGGAAGGAGCGCCATTTGACTTTTTGAATGGAAAATTAGCTCCAAAAGTCAAATAGCGCTCCTTCCCTTCTGAGCCCTGCTGTGCGCCCAAACAGTGGTTTATGACCACATATGAGGTATCGGTGTACTCAGGAGAAATTGCCCAACAAGTTTTAGGATCCATTTTATCCTGTTGATCATGTGAAAATGAAAAAATTGAGGCTAAATGAACAATTTTGTTGGAAGAATTACAATGTAAATTTTTTTTTCCACTTTGCTTTAGTTCCTGAAAATCACCTGAAAGGTTAATAATCTTCTTGAATGTAGTTTTGAGTAGCTTGAGGGGTGCAGTTTTTGGAATGGTGTCACTTTTGGGTGTTTTCTGTCATGTACGTCCCTCAAAGGGACTTTAAATGTGATGCAGTCACTAAAAAATGGTTTTGTAAATTTTGCTGGAAAAATGAGAAATTGCTGATGAACTTTGAACCCTTATAACGTCCTAACCCCCAAATTTTTTTTTTCCAAAATTGTGCTGATGGTAAAGTAGATATGTGGGAAATGTTATTTATTAACTATTTTGTGTCACATAACTCTCTGGTTTAACAGAATAAAAATTCGAAATTTGAAAATTGTGAAATTTTCAACATTTTCGCCAAATTTTTTATTTTTTCACAAATAAACGCAAAAATTATCAACCTAAATTTACCACTAACATGAAGCCCAATATGTCATGAAAAAACAATCTCAGAATCGCAAGGATCCATTGAAGCGTTCCAGAGTTATTACCTCATAAAGGGACACTGGTCAGAATTACAAAAAACGGTCTGGTCATTAAAGTGGAAATTGGCTCCGTCACTAAGGGGTTAAGACAGCTGTCTTTAATGCAGGTAACAAGTTGATTAGGAATGTATTATATAATTTACACAATGCGATTTTCTGAATTTTATTTTTGATATTCTATCTCTCACTGTCAAAATTAGTTTACCCCTAAAATTATAGACTGTTCATTTCTTTGTCAGTGGGCAAATTTACTAAATCAGCAAGGGATTAAATTATTTTTTCCTTTACTGTATGTGTAATAATTACTAATATTTTATGGCAATAATTCTCATGCACAAATAAGGTCATAATAAATCGTATACTAATGAATAGCAAATTGCCTGTTAAAATTACACTACATATTTAGAATTTGTTAATGTAGCCTCAGATTATGTGGTCCTGAATCCATTATGGTAAAATGCCTTATATTGATTATTCTTCTTAAGAGTGTCTCTTGGTCGTGAAACTAAATTAGGACTAGAGATGAACAGACCCGTGAAAGTTCAGGATCTAGTTGTTTAGTTGGACTTTTTTAAAGTTCTTTTCTGGATTAAAAACCTGACTCGAACCTTATTGAAAGTCACTGATTGAGCATTTCAGATCCATACCCACATACAGCCAGCCATAAACATAGCACATCCGTGGGAGGCAGTGTTTTTTGTCTTTTTTTTGGCACACACTTCATCTGATAATGCTGATTTTACCCACAGTGTGGGCAGTTCAAACACTGCAAGTGGCTCTCCCTGGGCAAAGCACCAAACGTACCCGAGCACAGCGATGCCCACTCTGGTGGTTTGCATGCTTAAAGCACCCTAACTCCAAATGCAATAAACTGATTTTTTTGTAAAGTCTGTGTTCAACCCAAACATCAAATTTTAAAGTTCTGGTCTGCTCATCTCCAATTATTACTAAAAATGGTACGGAATCCCATTTTCTTATTAATGATCCTAAATTGCATGCACGCCACTCAGTGTATGAAGGCAATGCAGAGGAAACATGAGTTCTTTCAGAATCCTGGGAAATCTGAATTGGGGTGACCATTATATATATTGCCTCACAGTAGAGGGGAGATAAGGTTTACATACACACATCTATGACACAGCTCTGAGATGAATTTGATTACAAGGATTTTACTCAAACATCTTTACATCACATAAAATTACTTTCATTTTAAAGCAATGCCTAGTCAACTTGTATGAAAGTCTCTTTGCAAAGCATTTCTTTTCACAAATAAATTCTTTTCACAGTATCTATACCTAATCTATACCTAAGCAGACTACATTTTCTCATGCAAGGTAGATGGGTGGGGAGGAATGAGTCGGTGCAGTCTCTCTCTCACTGCTATCTATGAGTATCAGTGAGAGAGCAGCCTTACCATTGCTGAAAAACAATCCAAGTATAGTTATCAGAACAGCTTATAAGGGGAGGGATCGTGATACAAGAATGGGAAGCATATATTGGGAAGCATTGAGGATTTTGCACAACCCTAAAACATACCAACAAGTGCACCCAAAAGATAACTATTTAGCAATAGAGTGGATTGAGGAATTGATAGATAGAGAAGTCACTGATAAAATTTTAAATAAAAATTAAGAGTTTTTTATTATTTAAAGATCAATTGCTGGCATTTTTTATCACCTGCCCAAGGTCCACAAAAATACTTGAAAACCCATCCAAGACATCCTTTACTTTTGGGGATTGGCTCTCTGACATCGAATCTGGTGGAACAGGTTGATATTTTGATGCATCCACATCTAAATGTTCTACTGAGTTTTATTAGGGATTCTAGCCATCTAATCCAGTTGGTACAAGAAGTGACATTGCAAGGATCATATGTATTCATCTTCATGGATGTGACGGCATTGTATTCGAACATCCCACAAGTAACAGGCATGTGTTACTTTGAAAAGTTTTTGAATACTGACACTAGATTTACCTCCAGACAAAGGAAATTCATTTATGATGGTATGGTGTTTATTTTAAAGAACAACTATTTCAGTTTCAGAGTGTGGTCTATCACCAGTTGCTTGGTAAAGCGAAGTGATGGGCTCGAAGGTGGCCATAAAAAGATTTGCATACGTAGGTGCCACCTTCGAGCCCATTGCTTCCAGCAATATCCTGGATACTGAATTTTTCAAACATATACTAATGTATAAACGTTTAATTGATTGATTACCTATTCTTTGAGTATGACAATAGAGAGGGTAATGTGAATGCGCTCTACCCAACAAAATTGCTTGGGTCAGTCATTCACTCAGGTTGTGAATAGAGAGTGTGTTAACTTTCTGAATCTGACTCTCTTCCAAAATACTTTGAAAGTGGACATTATAATTAATGGGTAAAAAATGTCCTGAATAACCAATACAAAACAATTAGAAAGAACTGCAGCCTACACAATGATTTTATGGATCAGAGTAAGATTTTATTCAGAAGATTTTGTGAGAAATTAAACCCTAAAAAAATATTAAATAAAGCATATGCGAGTTGCAAAAACCTTTAACAGATTGATTTGGTGCAAACAAGGAGTAGAGTTAATAATGAGTTCTTTGAGTATAATTTCATCACGACTTTCTCAGAGCAGAACATAAAAATCACAATTGCGGTATTTTGGAAAAATACTGGCAAGTTCTACGCAATGACCTCCTAGTAGAGAAACTATTACAGAGCAAAACTGTGGTGATGTTTAGAAGGGCGCCGACCTTAAATATATTGGCACCAAGTAGACTGAGAAGCTTGGATGCTACTCCTGAGGCCATAAATAATAAAACTAATATAAGTAATAAAAGTGACAGTAGGAGCAGGGGTGGGAGGCCAAAGGTGGAGATTATCTAAGCAGGGCTGAAATGGGGCTCTTTTAAGTGTGGTTGGAATAAGTGCCTGTGTTGCAAGGTGATCGGATCTACACCTTTAAATCCAATACAATTGGTGATGTTTAAATAAACATAGATAACAAAGGTTGAATTTCAATTCAACCTATATACTATGTGAATTGTGTCTGTGGGAAACAATATGTAGGTAGAACTACCCAACCTCTACACAACCCAACCTCTACACAAGAGGTTAAATTCACACAGACGCAATATCGCAAAAAGATTTGAAGCAGGGGTTATCAAAGCATTGCACTCTATTCCATGGTAAACAGCCCTTGTTTAAGGTTATCCCAACTGATCATGCACTGATAAATACTCTGAATAGAATACAGGCTCTGAATAGAAAAGAGACATATTGGATATATAAGCTGAAAACATTGCATATGTCCGGTTTGAATGAGGTGATGAACCTCTTCCCCTAATGCTCGGGATGTATGTAGACCCCTGATCTGGACACATTTAATAGTGGTAGCTCATTGTATTTATTTATATATGGGCATTGGAGCTGATAAGATTTATATTATGAGTAGGAAGTATAATAAAAATAATAATTAAACATATCTAGATAACTAATCAATATAATTAATGGGTAGCGAAAAATGTAATCAGAACAGTAATATAGCATAATGCGTAATATACTTCGATTGAAGTTAGATTTATGCTCCTAAGTATTAGCTTATTGGTGTCAGAAAACATCCCGTGGTAATCGGTGGATGCAGCAATGACAGCAATGATTCATTCATGCGCTCATTCATGAAGTGCCTTGCTTTGCAGAATTCATTGAATGAGTTCATCTCAGGTCGCTCAGGTACACAGGAGTGATGAAGTTTTTTTTCTATGCTTTGAACTCTTGTGAACCTGTAATATGCAAGTGTGAGTACCTTACGCTAGTTGTGGTACATAAGCAGACAGTGTAAGGCTAGGGTCATACTTGGAAGGTGACTCACATTTAACGCAACCACTAAAAACTTAGAAATATTCTCTGCAGAGCATAGCGTTAATGCTATGCGATGCCTGACAACGCTGCCCCACAGAAACCGGCTGTTTACCTTAGCAGCGGCTCCACACACCGCATCAGGGAGTACGCTTTAGCTGAGCGCACAGGAAATGCTGTCTGCAGCATTTCCTGTGCACTGTTGAAAAGCGCACTCCCTGATGCTTTGTGTGGAGCCGCTGCTAAGGTAAACAGACGGTTTCTATGGGGCAGCGTTGTCAGGCATCGCATAGCATTAACGCTATGCGCTACAGCGAAAATGTCTACGTTTTTAGCATGACCCTAGCCTAAAAGAGGCACTGGGAAAATGATTCGGGGGGGATTAATGCCGGATCTTATGAGATCTGTTCTGCTCTCTGGCTGGAAAGATAGCTGGAAAAAGATCCTGATATATAGAAGACTGGAATTTGTCCAACTTTTAGTAGTGTTTTTAGATATTAGCTCTGGACTTGTGCAGCAAAAGACCTTTTAACGGGACTGAATAAACTATGATATTAACTATTATATTGTAACTATATGGTTGCCTGCATTTTATTTTGCTGTCAGACATGAATGGTCCAATGATTTAGTGTTTGCACAGTGGGAATAATTTTATATATTTGATACCTCGATTCTTTTCATCCTTCTTAATTTTTATTTCTTTTTTGTTTTTTCCTAAGGATGTAGAAAGTTTATGAAGTTTAATTTATGTAAACATTTATGTAAATGTATGTCAATTCTTCCATCGTTGTGGAATCAAATACATGGTTTTGCATATGTTTTTAACGTTGTCAGTTACCCATTGGGCAATGGGTTATTTGGATTTGAATTTCACGCTTTTCTGTTTGAATTTCGCACCTTTGTATCAAGTTCAAATTTGGGTGTTTGACTGTAATAATGTAATGATGTGTTTCATAGCTATTTCACTACTTCTTCAGGGCACACATCTACTATATAATTGTCTAAGGCTTCTGTTGGTCTCAGAAATCACGCTCCAGATAGAGACCGCTCATTGTTGGCCGCTCCGGCGGCCACCAATGAGTGCAGACTAAGCAAATAGACGCACAAATTCAAAGTTCGAATTTTGTGCTAATTTGCAGCCATGGGTCCGGCCGACGATGGTCGCAGCGCGGCACTGCGGTCTCCCACCGCAGCCTTACCACAGCCTCCTGTTACTAACCCCCGCCATAACCCGCCCGCTGACACCAGGGACCAGGGGCTGCCGGGGCTGTGCTCCCTGGGTGCAGGGAGCGCGCATCGTGCGGCTCCTCCACATTCTCCTGCTTCCTATGGCCGCACAGTCTGTCTCAGACTGTGCGGCCATACGATGATCCCGGGTGTCCGCCTCCTGTCAGTGCAGCTGGGTGGCAGCAGCACATGACACCAGAAATCAACCTGCACACCGCTACCTCTGCGCCCGCCTCCTCCACAACTACTCTGCAGGACAAAGCCAGCATGAGGGCCAGCACTGGGACAGCCAGGAGACAGAAAGGTGAGAGCCCCTGTGTGTGTGTGTGTGTGTGTGTGTGTGTGTGTGTGTCTGGCTGTGGGTGTGAAAAGAAAAATAGGGAGGGGGACAAAAGGCGCAATAGTGCCCTATCACTAGTGACACTTGTGTAAGGAGGTGGTGCTGTGAAGCTGCTCACCTGGTCCAGTTGTGATCCCCACAACTGGTTTGAAGGCGTTTTGGAAACAGTGTTCCAGCTGCTGCAGGACCTCCACCGACCACTGGATAGTGGTTTTTAATCCAAGACAAAGATGGGAGTACTGGTGTGCCACGGTCCGCGCTGCTGTGGTATGAAAAAACTCACCAAAGAGTCAGCAGTTATTCCATCCTTTATTTCCTCCTCTCTCCAACGCGTTTCAGCGCCACACCCGGCGCCTTCCTCAGAATGTCCCTGAGGAAGGCGCCGGGTGTGGCTGTGGGTGTGAGTCTGTGTCTAGGTGTGACTCTGTGTCTGGGTGTGAGTCTGGATGTGGGTGTGAGTCTGGGTGTGGGTGTGAGTCTGCTCCTTCTGAACTCTTCCCCCCCAGTGCCGCTTCATCCTCCTCCCCCCGTCGCTCTGTGCTCCGTCCTCCCCCTGCCTGTGCCGCTCCATCCTCCCCCATCCCACCCCTTCCTCCTTCTTCCTTTGTCCTGCTCCCCTCCACCACTCCATCCTTTGTCCTCCCACTTCCTGTGCTGCTCCGGCCTCCCCCACCCCGCCGCTTCGTCCTCTATCCTCCTCTCCCCTGCCACTCTGTGCTCCGTCCTCCCCCTGCTTGTAATGCTCCAGCCTCCCCCACCCCCCTACTGATTCGTCCTCCATCCTCCTCTCCCCCACTGCTCTGTGCTTCGTCCTCCCCTTGCCGCTCCGTCCTCCCCCTGCCTGTGCTGCTCCGGCCCCTCCACCCTGCCGCTCTGTGCTCCGTCCTCCCGCTGCAGCTCCGACCACCCCCTGCCTGTGCCACTCCATCCTCCCCCACCCCACCGCTTCCTCATCCTTTGTCGTCCTCCCCTCCGCCACTCCATCCTCCGTCCTCCCCCTGCCTGTGCTGCTCCGTCCTTCCCCACCCCACCGCTTAGTCCTCTGTAATCCCCCCCAGCCGCTCTGTGCTCCATCCTCCCCCCTGCCACTCCATCCTACCCCTGCCTGTGCCACTCCATCCTCCCCCACCCCACCGCTTCCTCCTTCCTTTGTCCTCCTCCCCTCCACCACTCTAT
>JARQOC010000002.1:473449989-473705081 GCA_033576535.1 Allobates femoralis | reverse complement strand
AAAGCGCACTCCCTGATCCGGTATGTGGAGCCGCTGCTAAGGTAAACAGCCGGTTTCTGTGGGGCAGCGTTGTCAGGCATCGCATAGCATTAACGCTATGCTCTGCAGAGAATATTTCTACGTTTTTAGTGGTTGCGTTAAATGTGAGTCACCTTCCAAGTAGGACCCTAGCCTTACACTGTCTGCCTATGTACCACAACTAGCGTAAGGTACTCACACTTGCATATCACAGGTTCACAAGAGTTCAAAGCATAGAAAAAAAACTTCATCACTCCTGTGTACGTGAGCGACCTGAGATGAACTCACTCAATGAATTCTGCAAAGCAAGGCGCTTCATGAATGAGCGCATGAATGAATCATTGCTGTCATTGCTGCATCCACCGATTACCACGGGATGTTTTCTGACACCAATAAGCTAATACTTAGGAGCATAAATCTAACTTCAATCGAAGTATATTACGGATTATGCTATATTACTGTTTTTATTACATTTTTCACTACCCATTAATTATATTGATTAGTTATCTACATATGTTACATTATTGTTTTTATTATACTTCCTACTCATTCTTTGTTTAATTACTTTGATTGTTACAATAATATAAATCTTATCAGCTCCAATGCCCATCTATTATATAATCGCGAATCGGAAAAGCGCCCCTCCGCGCGCTACTTCCGGCGTGGTCATGTGGATACGAATTTAACATTGGGCGCGAAGCGCCCAATGCTGCGCGAGCAATGGCCGCGAGGCCATTGCGAGTCGCTGGCCCAGGGCGAGCAATGGCCGCGAAGCGGCCATTGCGAGCCGCTGGCCCAAAATCGATCCACAGGCCCGGCTACAACCTTAGCGATTTACCGCTCAGGTAGCGCGAGCAATGGCCGCGAGGCCATTGCGAGTCGCTGCCTGAGCCGCAACTCGCTCCCCGGGGACCATGGAGCGGAGGCGCCACAGCCGCCTCCGCTCCCCGCTACCCACAACTCACCACCCCAATGTCCGCACCGCACAGACCCCCACTACTGTAGTATACACCGCTAAAGTATACTACAGTCTCATGCCCATAAGCGACATGGGACTGTAGTATACCATCGCGCTGTACACTACAGCCCCCTGCCGCTCTAACCCACTACGCGCTTTACACAAACACACTGCCCATTCAACGCCCAATCACCACTCACTCACACCACCACTACTGTAGTATACACCGCTATAGTATACTACAGTCCCATGCCCATAAGCGCCATGGGACTGTAGTATACCATCGCGCTGTACACTACAGCCGCCTGCCGCTCTAAGCGCTTAGTGTACACCGCTATAGTATACTACAGTCCCATGCCCATAAGCGCCATGGGACTGTAGTATACCATCGCGCTGTACACTACAGCCCCCTGCCGCCCTAACCCACTGCCCATTCACCGCCCAATCACCACTCACTTTACGCCCCCCCGCCATTTTGTGGTTTCAAATTTCACAGCCCAGTTTATAAGGCGCGAAATTTGAAATCACAACTCATTTCGCCTACCCGGTACCTCGATCACGGACTCCCGGTTCCGAGGCCGCAAGAAGACTCGCTCCAGGATTTCCCGAAGCAAGCTTCAAGACGACCGCTACTACCCTACAGCTAAGATATCCTTTCTAATCTAAATCCTTTCTTATAACGCTCCCCAGCCCACACAGTACCAGCACCGCCGCCGCTGCTCCCCAGGCCACACACCACCGCTCCCGCCGCCGCCGCTCTTTCCCCAGCCTACACACCACCCCTCCCGTCGCCGCCGCTGCTCCCGCTTTACACAAACACACACCCCGCAACAAAAACAACACGCCGCTACCCCCTAAGCCATCGCCGCACCTAAGCCTCTACCCCCTAGCCTCCCGCCGATACCCCCTAAGCCATGCTGCCTACCCCCTAAGGCACCGCCGCCCCTATCTCCTAAGCCCCGTACCATCGTAGGCCCCCGCCGATACCCCCCAAGCCCCGCCGCCTATCCCCTAAGGCACCGCCGCTGTCCCCTGCCCCTCTCGCTAAAGCCCTACACACTAACCCCCGCCGTCCCCTAACCTAACGCCGCTGTTACCTAAGACCCTACACCCTAAGCCCCCGCTGTCCCCGTCGATCACTTACATGCCTTCAAATCATCTGATCGTCCGTCCGATCCATATGTCCTCCGTCCGGCCAGCCGTCCTCTTCTTCCGACCCCGGAGGTCTTCCGTCCGATCCATATCTCCTCCGTCCGGCCAGCCGTCCTCTTCTTCCGGCCCCGGAGCTCTTCTCTCTTCTTTCCGCTATCTCCGCTTCTTCGTCCGGCCCCGGGGATCTTCTGTCTTCTTTTTCCAAATTTCCACCTCCGACGTACTCTTCTTTCTCATTAAGATACAATGGGCGAAAAATCCGCCATTGTACCTTAATGAAATCTCAAGACCTCTTCTGATTGGTCGTTGGATATTGCCCTCAGCCAATCAGAAGAGACCTTCATTCAGTTCTCATTCAGGTCCGCCTTTTTTTCTCCATTGACATACATTAGCGGTGTGTCGCTGATTTTATGGCCGCCCACCTGGTTCTATATGTCGGCCTTAAAATCGCGGACACACCGCTAATGCATGTCTATGGGCATTCAACTCGAATTCTGATTGGTCGGCGTTCAATCCGAAATCGCCCTGACTGCCCATAGAGATGCATTAGCGGTGTGTCCGCGATTTTAACGCCGACATATAGAACCAGGTGGCCGGCCATAAAATCTGAGACACACCGCTAATGTATGTCAATAGCAAAAAAACGCGGACCTGAATGAGAACTGCCTCTCACTCACAAGTAAAAAAATAAATAAATTAATTAATAAAAAAAATAATTAAAAAAGATTTAAAAAATAATAAAAAAAGATTTAAAAAATAATAAATAATTAAATAAAAATAATAATTAAAAAAAAAAATATATTCTTTTAAAATAAAATAATTATTTAATAATAACAAATGTTAAAAAATAATTCAAAAATAAATTAAAATATAATAAATAATTAAATAAAAATAATAATTAAAAAAAAAAATATTAGTCTTTTCAAAGAAAATATTTATTTCATAATAACAAATATTAAAAAATAATTAAAAAAATTTTTTTACAAATTATAAATAATTAAATAAAAATAATAATTACAAAAAAAAAAAAAATCTTAAAATAAATTAATTAATTAATAATAACAAATATTAAAAAATAATTAAAAAAAAAAAAATTAATAAATAATTACATAAAAATAATAATAAAACAAAAAAAAATTATTCTTTTAAAATAAATTAATTATTTAATAATAACAAATATTAAAAAATAAATAAAAAAAAAATTAATAAATAATAAATAATTTAACAAAAATAATAATTACAAAAAAATAAAAATATTCTTTTAAAATAAAATAATTATTTAATAATAACAAATATTACAAAATAATTAAAAAAACAATTAAAATATAATAAATAATTAAATAAAAATAATAATTAAAAAAAAAAAAAATACTCTTTTAAAATAAAATAATTATTTCATAATAACCAATATTAAAAAATAATTAAAAAAAATTAAAATATTATAAATTATTACATTAAAATAATCATTAAAAAAAAAAAAATTAGTCTTTTCAAATAAAATAATTATTTAATAATCACAAATATTACAAAATAATAAAAAAAAAAATTCAAACATAATAAATAATTACAGAAAAATCATAATTAAAAAAAAAAAATATTCTTTTAAAATAAAAAAAATTAATTAATAATAACAAATATTTAAAAATAATTAAAAAAAACAATAAAATATAATAAATAATTAAATAAAAATAATAATTATAAACAAAAAAAATTAGTCTTTTAAAATAAAAAAAATATTTCATAATAACAAATATTAAAAAATAATTAAAAATAAAATTAAAAAATAATAAATAATTAAAGAAAAATAATAATTAAAAAAAAAAAAAGTTATTCTTTTAAAATAAAATAATTTTTTAATAATAACAAATATTAAAAAATTATTAAAAAAAAAAAATAAATTAAAAAAAATATTACAAAAATAACATAACACTAATTATATTACTCTTAATAATAATGCTATTAATCCTAATATGTATGCTATTAATGATCATATTTATGCTATTAATGTTAATAATTATGCTATTTATGGTAATAATTATGCTATTCATAATAATTATGCTATTAATGGTAATAATTATGCTATTCATGATAATAATTATGCTATTAATGGTAATCATAATGGTATTAATAAAAATAATATTGCTAATAATGGTATTATTAATGCTTTTAATCCTAATATTTATGCTATTAATGCTAATAATTATGCTATTAATGCTAATAATTATGGTATTAATGCTAATCATTATGGTATTAATGCTAATAATTAGGCTATTAATAATAATAATTTGACTATTCATGCCAATAATTATGCTATTAATGCTAATAATTATGGTATTAATGCTAATAATTATCGTATTAATGCTAATAATTATTCCATTAATGGTAATAATTATGCTATTAATGCTAATAATTATGCTATTAATGCTAATAATTATACTATTAATGCTAATATTTATGTTATTAATGATACTATTTCTGTTATTAATGCTAATAATTATGCTATTAATACTAATAATTATGCTATTAATGCTAATATTTATGCTATTAATGCCAATAATTATGGTATTAATGCAAATAATTATGGTATTAATGCAAATAATTATGGTATTAATGGTAATAATTATGCTATTAATGGTAATAATTATGCTATTAATGCTAATATTTATCCTATTTATGCTACTAATTATGGTATTAATGGTAATATTTATGCTATTAATGCCAATAATTATGCTATTAATGCTAATAATTATAGTATTAATGCTAATATTTATGCTATTAATGGTAATAATTATGCTATTAATGGTAATAATTATGCTATTAATCCTAATATTTATGCTATTTATGCTACTAATTATGCTATTAATGCTAATATTTATGCTATTAATGCTAATAATTATGCTATTAATGGTAATATTTATGCTATTAATGCCAATAATTATGCTATTAATGGTAATAATTATGCTATTAATAGTAATAATTATGCTATTAATGCTAATAATTAGGCTATTAATGCTAATATTTATGCTATTAATGCCAATAATTATGCTATTAATGCTAATAATTATGGTATTAATGCTAATAATTTTGCTATTAATGCTAATAATTATGCTATTAATGGTAATAATTATGCTATTTATGCTCATATTTATGCTATTTATGCTAATATTTATACTATTAATGCTAATAATTATGCTATTAATGCTAATAATTATGCTATTAATGCGAATAATTATGCTATTAATGCTAATATTTATGTTATTAATGGTAATAATTATGCTATTTATGGTAATAATTAGGCTATTAATGGTAATAATTATGCTATTAATGGTAATATTTATGCTATTAATGCCAATAATTATGCTATTAATGCTAATAATTATGGTATTAATGCTAATTATTATGCTATTAATGGTAATAATTATGCTATTAATGCTAATAATTATGCTATTAATGGTAATATTTATGCTATTTATGCTAATATTTATGCTATTAATGGTAATAATTATGCTATTTATGCTAATATTTATGATATTTATGCTAATATTTATGCTATTAATGCTAATAATTATGGTATTAATGCTAATAATTATGCTATTAATGCTAATAATTATGTTATTAATGGTAATCATAATGTTATTAATGCTAATAATTATGCTATTAATGGTAATATTTATGCTATTAATGGTAATATTTATGCTATTAATGCTAATAATTATGCTATTAATGCTTATAATTAGGCTATTAATGCTAATAATTATGCTATTGCTAATATTATTGCTATTGATAATGCTTTTGATGATGGTTTTGATGATGGTTTTGATGATGGTTTTGATGATGGTTTTGGTGATGGTTTTGGTATTTATGGTATTGGTATTATATATGCACATTCGATGTCCTTAAGTATTCAGTCACCTCTTACTATTATTGATATTAATGAGAAACATGTCTATATCTTTGTAATACGTCGTAGGGTACATTATAAGGATATACAAAACATGATATTTAAATATGTTCATTGTCTATCTGGAACTTATTATTTTCCTTAATAATTATTCTATACTTTTCAAGAATTCTTTTCTCCCAAAAAGCTTTTGTAAAAGCTCTTACGTACCTATACCTCTACAAGCATAGTATTACCTTTGTATGTCCTAACATGACTTCAAAGGATACTAGCAAGGATGTTGGCGGGTACAAAGCCGCATGGATGCGTAAGACACGTGCTAAGGAAACTGAAGAAGAGCGACAATGTCGTTTGGATAAGTCTAAAGCTGAGTATAAGCAACGCATTGCAACGGAGTCGCTGGAACAAAAACAACTACGCTTGGGCAAAAAAGCTCAGAAGGAACGTCAACGCCGTCAAAAAAAAAAAGTAACACCACCAGTACATCACTCTGCTGATCAGACAGTAACCTCATCAGTACAACAGTCTGCTGATCAAACTGCAAGCTCACCTGTACAATACTCTGCTGATCTAAGTCAGTGTGCTGATCAGACAGTAACCTCATCAGTACTACAGTCTGCTGATCCAACTGTAAGCTCACCACTACTACAGTTTGCTCTAGCTCTTTCTAGCAGTTCACCGGATGAAAGGAGCACAATTCCTCAAGTTTCATCACCGCGCAAAGCAACAGAAAAGCGTAAACATTTGTGCTCAGGAGACGTCAAGCACAAAACGTTTTCGGGTTGAACAAGAACAAACTCCTTTGGAGGCACAAATTGCTCAGGAGTCTTCACAATTCAAACAGAGCCGCATACGCAAAAGTGCTGGCTCACGTCGTACACACCGCAAAAAGACGTCTTCTACTGTTACACAAGTGGATCCTGACTCTTTTTCTGCTTTATTACTTCAACGTCTCATCTATGTTGGTTTGCAGAAACAACATTCTATTTACCTACCTACACCTCCCTCTTCATATCCACCTGGATTTACAGATAGTGATTTTGGCATTGTGGAACATAGCTGTGGGTCAATGATATTCATATGTAACCATTGTGAAGCTCGACATTTCATGGATGAGATGCCATCGGATAAACAGTATACTCTCTGTTGTCACAAGGGGAAGGTCAAGGTTCCGTTACCTCAGTATCCAGAGATGTTGGAATGTATTCTTAAAGGTCAGAGTCCATACAGTCGGAATATGATGGATAACATCAGAAGTATTAATAGTTCCTTTGGTTTTGCTTCTATGGGTGCAAGTATTGCTCCTCCACCTGGACATGGCCCTTATTGCTTCAGGATTCATGGCCAAATTTATCACCGTACTGGAACACTACATCCTGCTCCAGATCAAGCTCCTGCTTATGCCCAACTCTACATTTTAGATACTGCCACTGCTAATGACCAACGTTTACAGTGTGACGAAAATAAAAAATGTCATCCTAAATTGATGCGGCTCATTGCTAACTTATTAGATCGCATCAATCCTTTTGTTTCCGCATACAAAATGTTACGTTTTGTTGAACAAGAGGAACAGGAGAAGGCAATTGAAAATGGTACTGTCATGCCTAATATCATCATGGCTCTTAAACAGGATCGAGAACAAGACCCAAGACGTTATAATAAACCAATTGTTAATGAAGTTGCTGTGGTCTTTGAAAATGCCGATGGAGAGCCACCCTTCAATAGAGACATTTTAATTCATCTGAAACCTGACCCAAACAATCCTTTAGCCCCAAAAACACAGCAAGTCAGTATTCTCCACAGTAATTTAGATGCTTTACTGTATCCGTTATTTTTTCCGCATGGAGAACAAGGCTGGCATGAGGGACTGAAGCATCAAGGTGAAAATCCACGGAGAATTACACAATTGCAGTATTACTGTTATTTGCTATCTGTACGTCCTGGGTTCAATCCTATTCTAAATGGTGGAAAACTAACACAACAGTATTTAGTGGATGCGTATATAAAAATTGAGGCTAATCGCTTAAATTTTATACGTCAACATCAAAAAGACTTAAAAGTGGAGGACTATTGTGTACTACAGGAACATCTGGAAAGAAAATCTTTCGAAAAAGGAATTCCCATTGGCAAGACGGTCATTTTACCATCGTCGTTTGAAGGCAGTCCCAGAAACATGCAGCAGAGGTATCAAGATGCCATGGCTATTGTTACAAAATTTGGACGCCCAGATCTTTTCATAACAATGACCTGTAATCCCAAATGGAGCGAGATTATCCACAATTTAGAACCATGGCAGAGGGTGGAACACAGACCGGATTTAGTCGCCCGTGTCTTCAAAATAAAATTAGAAGCCCTATTAAAAGATATAAACAGTGGATTATTTGGCAAGATTTGTGCAATGATTCATGTAATAGAATTCCAAAAGAGGGGACTACCACATGCTCACATTTTGGTTATTCTGGATAGCAATTCCAAATTACGCACTGAGGTTGATGTCGATCGTACTGTTTGGGCAGAAATTCCTGACCCATCCGAGTATCCTGTGCTCCATCAAATTGTGATGCAACATATGATTCATGGACCCTGTGGACAATTGAACCCCAATTCTCCATGTATGGATATTGGAAAGTGTAAAAAAGGATTCCCAAAAGATTTCCAACCAAAAACTCTAATAGCACACGATGCCTATCCAACTTATCAACGCAATGCAGGACCTTCATTTACACAACGTTCTCACATGGTTGATAATTCTTGGGTTGTTCCCTATAACCCTTTTTTACTATTAAAGTATAAGTGTCATATAAATGTGGAAATCTGTGCATCCATTCAAAGTGTCAAGTATCTATTCAAATATGTTTACAAAGGGCATGATAAAGCCAATCTGGAAATTTCTCAAACAAACACAACATGATGAACCTCACCAATTTATGGATTCAAGATACGTCAGTGCACCGGAGGCAGCTTGGAGAATTTTTGCCTATCCAATGCATAAACAATCACACAGCATTGTTCGCCTTGCCGTACATCTGCCACAGTCACAACCCCTTTATTTTCATGAAGATGCTTCTGTTGAGAACATTGCTGCCATGACGCATAGAAAATCAACTCTTATGGCCTACTTTGAACTGAATGAGAATGACCCACGTGCTCATGAATACTTATACCGCCAAATTCCTGAGCACTATGTCTGGAAAGCTGGTGCATGGGAAATTAGGCAGAAACGTGGAACAACAGTCATTGGAAGAATGTATACGGTCAGTATGAAAGATGAAGAACGCTACTATTTACGGTTGTTGTTACTACATGTAAAAGGAGCAACAAGTTTTGAGCACATTAAGACCGTTAATGAAGTCGAGTACCCAACTTTTAAACAGGCAGCAATAGCCCTTGGATTACTTTTGGATGACAGTGTTTGGCGAAATACCTTACTGGATGGCTGTGTTCTCAACATGCCTGCACAGCTTCGGGATATGTTTGCTTACATATGTATCTTTGGTCCTCCTGCTCATCCATTGGAGTTGTGGCAAGAATTTAAAAAAGATTTCATTGAAGACTACTGCCGTGCATATCACCCTAACAATGAGGACTGTGAGCATTGTGAAGGTTATGCAATGGCAGATGTTCAAAATGTGTTAAAATTTCATGGCAAAAGCTTTACGGATTTTAATCTACCACGCCCCAAAAGAAAACAACAACTACAACCACAATACGACAAAGAGGAGGAGTTTAGAAGAGCTCAAGAAATGAAAGAAACTTTAAATCAACAACAACTTTTGGCCTATAATGCCATAAATGAAGCGTTACAGGATACAAGTCAGGAAGCTAAGTGTTTTTTCATTGATGGCCCAGGTGGCAGTGGGAAAACATATTTGTATGATTTGTTAATTCGTCAAATAAGAGGAGAAGGAGAAACTGTGTCACCTGCTGCCAGTACTGGGATTGCAGCCAACTTATTGGAAGGAGGAAGAACCATCCATTCACTTTACGGGATACCTATTCCAATCAATGAAACGTCTGTTTCAAGAATCAAAAATGACACTGATGCTGCACACCATTTGAAGAATACTAAACTTTTCATTATTGATGAATCCACTATGCTATCCAAATACGCACTGCATGTCATTGACCAACTATTAAAGGATGTTATGACCAAAGATATCTCGAAGAAAAATAAAACACCCTTTGGAGGGAAAGTCATTGTTCTGGGAGGAGACTTTCGTCAGTGTCTTCCTATTATTCCTCATGGAACACGAACTGATATCGTAGAGAGCTGCATAAAATATTCCAGACAATGGCAGATTTTCACTCAATTGCCACTACTTGACAACATGCGCTCTGTTGATCCAGAAT
This sequence comes from Allobates femoralis, assembly GCA_033576535.1. Lineage (NCBI taxonomy): Eukaryota > Metazoa > Chordata > Amphibia > Anura > Aromobatidae > Allobates > Allobates femoralis. The sequence continues at coordinate 473,694,702 of JARQOC010000002.1, read as the reverse complement.
ACAGCAATTGGATACTTCAGCTGGGAAATGGACAATTGACCAATTCTTATAACCTTGGAGATGATGTTATAGAAATCCCTGAAGATATGATTTGCACAGGTTCACTAATATTTGATATTTTTGGTGAAAACATTGTAATTGATGTCAATGACAATGAAAGCATTAATACAGCAGCATCACATGCCATTCTTTGCCCCAAAAATGATGATGTGGATCAGGTCAACTCTAAGATCATGGATTGCATTGCTGGAGAGTATACAGAATACATTAGTGATGATTCCATTGATCCGGACGAGACAGAGGACCCAGAGCAATACCCTGTTGAGTTTTTAAATTCACTTACACCCACGGGGATGCCATCTCATCGTCTTAAATTAAAAATTGGCACCATTGTAATGCTTTTGAGGAACTTCAACAGCCGAAAAGGTCTTTGTAATTGTCACCGGTTTGTTTGCCAACATGATTCGAGCAAGAGTCATTACTGGGTCTGCTGGAGGAAATGTCGTTTTCATTCCCAGGATTGATTTGTGCCCATCAGAAACCGGCTTGCCTTTTAAGTTAAGACGTCGCCAATTTCCTCTGAAGCCAGCTTTTGCCATGACAATAAACAAATCCCAAGGACAAACACTTGAGAAAGTAGGGATTTTTTTGCCAGAACCTGTTTTTGGACATGGACAATTGTATGTGGCTTTTTCAAGAGTGAGAAGACGATCCAATGTAAAAGTGAAAGTGGTGGACACTCCAATCCAAGGAAAATTGCTGCCTAACAGTGACAAAGTATTTACCAAAAATATTGTCTACAAGAATATTTTGCACTGAACTCTTCCCTATGACTATTCTTCTGTTTATCTTTTGGAAAAAAAAAAAAAAAAATTTACTGTTTTACATTTTATTCTTTTATATACTGATTTCTACTATATTTTTGTTAACACACATTTAAAAAAATATGAGAGATGTGTATCATCCACATTAAAACAGTGGGTGATAGAAACCACTATTTCAAGCTCCAGTACTCTACGTGCTGAGAGATTTGATACTTATTCTTTAAAGGGAGAGGTTTTTGTGAACAGCTAAGAGACGGGTGGGACGGCTGTTCACACACATCTCATTAGCAAGGTGTGTTCCACATCTTTAGATAGATAGAGACAAACATAAATTATTAATTAGATTCTACCACACCATTTTTCTTAGATTTTTTTCACATTATTGAGGAATATAATAAATGATAATTATTGATCATGAAGGACTCACCAACAACATACTTGCTGTAATTTTCATAATTGCATATATGTAATTTGTACTTAACTTGCGGTTTGTGCAGACAACATAGTTGCAGCAGTGTCATCCACATCAACTGCAGTTACCTGTGGTTAGTTAGTGGATGCATCTTATGCACCTGCTGAAGCTATGTTAACTCCATTTACCATAGGTTAACTACAAGTTTTTTTTTAATTGCATGGATATTGCTGCAAGTCTGTAGCTGGTAACTCCTTCTGTATCAATTTTCAAAATTTTATTATTTACATCACAATCCACAAAAAATCTAAGAAAAATTCAGGTATAAAAAATATCTAAATTATATCAATTCGGATTTAGTTAGATTAGGACTCACCAGGCGTAAGGGCATCTTGACGCGATTGGTGGGCTGACACAAACTGGCTGATACACCTATTACTGTTATTAATTCATCAATTTTAATGATTGATGCATTAAGAAGTATTGCTACTTTGTGTTCTAAGACCCTTACAACATAATTATTCAATTTTCCTTATATGATATCAACAATACAAATATATGTACTTGCTGTAAAGATGTCATTGGAATAATTGGATTATTATTTAAAAATCTTTAAAAAAAACAATACACATATGTTAGACAACCGATGCATTTGCATTAGTCTAACAGCTATAACTATTATAATCAAACTAACGTACGTTCTAGAATCCCGATGCATTTGCATCGGGCTCACAGCTAGTATATAAATAAATACAATGAGCTACCACTATTAAATGTGTCCAGATCAGGGGTCTATATACATCCCGAGCATTAGGGGAAGAGGTTCATCACCTCATTCAACCCGGACATATGCAATGTTTTCAGCTTATATATCCAATATGTCTCTTTTCTATTCAGAGCCTGTATTCTATTCAGAATGTTTATCAGTGCATGATCAGTTGGGATAACCTTAAACAAGGGCTGTTTACCATGGAATAGAGTGCAATGCTTTGATAACCCCTGCTTCAAATCTTTTTGCGATATTGCGTCTGTGTGAATTTAACCTCTTGTGTAGAGCTTGGGTAGTTCTACCTACATATTGTTTCCCACAGACACAATTCACATAGTATATAGGTTGAATAGAAATTCAACCTTTGTTATCTATGTTTATTTAAACATCACCAATGGTATTGGATTTAAAGGTGTAGATCCAATCACCTTGCAACACAGGCACTTATTCCAACCACACTTAAAAGAGCCCCATTTCAGCCCTGCTTAGATGATCTCCACCTTTGGCCTCCCACCCCTGCTCCTACTGTCACTTTTATTACTTACCGTATATACTCGTGTATAAGCCGAGTATATACTTGGGCTGAAAAGTCCCCCCCTCGGCTTATACACGGGTCATATACGGGGGGGGCTGTGTCCCGGGGGCTGTGGAGGCTGGAGGAGGCGGGGGGGGGGCTGCTGTATGAGCGGCCCCGTAATGTGGGGCCGCTCATTAAATATGCACTGCATCCCCCTGTCAATCAGCGGCAGGGGGAAGCAGTTCATATAGCCCCCCAAAAGCTGGCACTGTCCCCCCCTGTAAGGGCCCCCCCCCCCGGTGCTTATACATTACCATCCCGGTGTTCTGATCGGCGCCGCTCCTCGGTGCTTCTTCATCCTCCCGTCCTCGCTGGCTCCATCCGTGATCTCCGGCTGTCGCAGCGATGTGACGTCATCGCGCGACCGCTGGAGAACCCGGATGCAGCCAGCGCGGGAGGATGAAGACGCAGCACGGAGGAGCGGCGCCGATCAGAACACCGGGATGGTAATGTATAAGTAGCGGGGGGGGGGGGCACTTACAAGGGGGGACAGTGCCAGCTTGTGGGGGCTGTTGGTACCCCCTTGGGGCTGTTGGTACCCCCAGGGGGCTGCTGGGTACCCTCTGGGGGCTGTTGGTACCCCCAGGGGGCTGTTGGTACCCCCAGGGGGCTGCTGGGTACCCCCAGGGGGCTGCTGGGTACCCCCTGGGGGCTGCTGGGTACCCCCTGGGGGCTGTTGGTACCCCCAGGGGGATGTTGGTACCCCCAGGGGGCTGCTGGGTACCCCCAGGGGGCTGTTGGTACCCCCAGGGGGCTGTTGGTACCCCTAGGGGGCTGCTGGGTACCCCCTGGAGGCTGTTGGTACCCCCAGGGGGCTGTTGGTACCCCCAGGGGCTGCTGGGTACCCCCTGGGGGCTGCTGGGCACCCCCTGGGGGCTGTTGGTACCCCCAGGGGGATGTTGGTACCCCCAGTGGGCTGCTGGGTACCCCCTGGGGGCTGTTGGTATCCCCAGGGGGCTGTTGGTACCCCCAGGGGGCTGCTGGGTACCCCCTGGAGGCTGTTGGTACCCCCAGGGGGCTGTTGGTACCCCCAGGGGGCTGCTGGGTACCCCCTGGGGGCTGCTGGGTACCCCCAGTGGGCTGCTGGGTACCCCCTGGGGCTGTTGGTATCCCCAGGGGGCTGTTGGTACCCCCAGGGGGCTGCTGGGTACCCCCTGGAGGCTGTTGGTACCCCCAGGGGGCTGTTGGTACCCCCAGGGGCTGCTGGGTACCCCCTGGGGGCTGCTGGGTACCCCCAGGGGGCCGCTGTATAACCCCTGGGGGGTGCTGTATAACCTCTGGGGGGTGCTGTATAACCCCTGGGGGCTGCTGTATATACTGCTGAGGCCTGTATACCACTGGGGCTGCTGTATATACTACTGGGGCTGCTGTATATACCACTGGGGCTGCTGGGGCTCCTGTATACTACCACTGGGGCTGCTGGGGCTCCTGTATACTACCACTGGGGCTGCTGTATACTACCAATGGGGCTGCTATATACTACCACTGGGGCTGCTATATACTACCACTGGGGCTGCTATATACTACCACTGGGGCTGCTGGGGCTGCTATATACTACCACTGGGGCTGCTATATACTACCACTGGGGCTGCTGTATACTACCACTGGGGCTGCTGGGGCTGCTATATACTACCACTGGGGCTGCTGTATACTACCAGTGGGGCTGCTGGGGCTGCTATATACTACCACTGGGGCTGCTATATACTACCACTGGGGCTGCTGTATACTACTGCTGGGGCTGCTATATACTACCACTGGGGCTGCTGGGGCTGCTATATACTACCACTGCGGCTGCTGTATACTACCACTGGGGCTGCTGGGGATGCTATATACTACCATTGGGGCTGCTGTATACTACCACTAGGGCTGCTGTATACTACCACTGGGGAGGCCTGTATACCACTGGGGGGGCCTGTATACCACACTGCTGGGGGCTGTATACCTGTGCTGGGGTCCACCCTCGGCTTATACACGAGTCAATAGGTTTTTCCAGATTTTTCGGGCAAAAGTAGGGGGGTCGGCTTATACACGGGTCGGCTTATACACGAGTATATACGGTATATTAGTTTTATTATTTATGGCCCCAGGAGTAGCATCCAAGCTTCTCAGTCTACTTGGTGCCAATATATTTAAGGTCGGCATCCTTCTAAACATCACCACAGTTTTGCTCTGTAATAGTTTCTCTACTAGGAGGTCATTGCGTAGAACTTGCCAGTATTTTTCCAAAATACCGTAATTGTGATTTTCATGTTCTGCTCTGAGAAAGTCGTGATGAAATTATACTCAAAGAACTCATTATTAACTCTACTCCTTGTTTGCACCAAATCAATCTGTTAAAGGTTTTTGCAACTCGCTTATGCTTTATTTAACATTTTTTTAGGGTTTAATTTCTCACAAAATCTTCTGAATAAAATCTTACTCTGATCCCTAAAATCATTGTGTAGGCTGCAGTTCTTTCTAATTGTTTTGTATTCGTTAATCAGGACATTTTTTGCCCATTAATTATAATGTCTACTTTCAAAGTATTTTGGAAGAGAGTCAGATTCAGAAAGTTAACACACTCTCTATTCACAACCTGAGTGAATGACAGACCCAAGCAATTTTGTTGGGTAGAGTGCATTCACATTACCCTCTCTATTGTCATACTCAAAGAATAGGTAATCAATCAATTAAACGTTTATAAATTAGTCTATGTTTGAAAAATTCAGTATCCAGGATATTGCTGGAAGCAATGGGCTCGAAGGTGGCACCTACGTATGCAAATCTTTTTATGGCCACCTTCGAGCCCATCACTTCGCTTTACCAAGCAACTGGTGATAGACCACACTCTGAAACTGAAATAGTTGTTATTTAAAATAAACACCATACCATCATAAATGAATTTCCTTTGTCTGGAGGTAAATCTAGTGTCAGTATTCAAAAACTTTTTAAAGTAACACATGCCTGTTACTTGTGGGATGTTCGAATACAATGCCGTCACATCCATGAAGATGACTACATATGATCCTTGCAATGTCACTTCTTGTACCAACTGGATTAGATGGCTAGAATCCCTAATAAAACTCAGTAGAACATTTAGATGTGGATGCATCAAAATATCAACCTGTTCCACCAGATTCGATGTCAGAGAGCCAATCCCAAAAGTAAAGGATGTATTGGATGGGTTTTCAAGTATTTGTGGACCTTGGGCAGGTGATAAAAAATGCCAGCAATTGATCTTTAATTAATAAAAAATTTTATCAGTGACTTCTCTATCAATTCCTCAATCCACTCTATTGCTATATAGTTATCTTTTGGGTGCACTTGTTGGTATGTTTTAGGGTTGTGCAAAATCCTCAATGATTCCCAATATATGCTTCCCATTCTTGTATCACGATCCCTCCCCTTATAAGCTGTTCTGATAACTATACTTGGATTGTTTTTCAGCAATGGTAAGGCTGCTCTCTCACTGATACATATAGATAGCAGTGAGAGAGAGACTGCACCGACTCATTCCTCCCCACCCATCTACCTTGCATGAGAAAATGTAGTCTGCTTAGGTATAGATTAGGTATAGACACTGTGAAAAGAATTTATTTGTGAAAAGAAATGCTTTGCAAAGAGACTTTCATACAAGTTGACTAGGCATTGCTTTAAAAAAAAAGTAATTTTATGTGATGTAAAGATGTTTGAGTAAAATCTTGTAATCAAATTCATCTCAGAGCTGTGTTATAGATGTGTGTATGTAAACCTTATCTCTCCTCTACTGTGAGGCAGTATATATAATGGTCACCCCAATTCAGATTTCCCAGGATTCTGAAAGAACTCATGTTTCCTCTGCATTGCCTTCATACACTGAGTGGCGTGCATGCAATTTAGGATCATTAATAAGAAAATGGGATTCCGTACCATTTTTAGTAATAATTGGAGATGAGCAGACCAGAACTTGAAAATTTGATGTTTGGGTTGAACACAGACTTTACAAATAAATCAGTTTATTGCATTTGGAGTTAGGGTGCTTTAAGCATGCAAACCACCAGAGTGGGCATCGCTGTGCTCGGGTACGTTTGGTGCTTTGCCCAGGGAGAGCCACTTGCAGTGCTGGAACTGCCCACACTGTGGGTAAAATCAGCATTATCAGCATTATCAGATGAAGTGTGTGCCAAAAAAAAAGACAAAAACACTGCCTCCCACGGATGTGCTTTGTTTATGGCTGGCTGTATGTGGGTATGGATCTGAAATGCTCAATCAGTGACTTTCAATAAGGTTCGAGTCAGGTTTTTAATCCAGAAAAGAACTTGAAAAAAGTCCAACTAAACAACTAGATCCTGAACTTTCACGGGTCTGTTCATCTCTAGTCCTAATTTAGTTTCACGACCAAGAGATACTCTTAAGAAGAATAATCAATATAAGGCATTTTACCATAATGGATTCAGGACCACATAATCTGAGGCTACATTAACAAATTCTAAATATGTAGTGTAATTTTAACAGGCAATTTGCTATTCATTAGTATACGATTTATTATGACCTTATTTGTGCATGAGAATTATTGCCATAAAATATTAGTAATTATTACACATACAGTAAAGGAAAAAATAATTTAATCCCTTGCTGATTTAGTAAATTTGCCCACTGACAAAGAAATGAACAGTCTATAATTTTAGGGGTAAACTAATTTTGACAGTGAGAGATAGAATATCAAAAATAAAATTCAGAAAATCGCATTGTGTAAATTATATATCAAATTGTTAGTGGACACCATGTCGCATATGGAGAGCCCCTGCGTGCCTAAACATTGGAGCTCCCCCTTAAGTGATCCCATTTTGGAAACTAGACACCCCAAGGAAATTATCTAGATGCATAGTGAGCACTTTGATTCCCCAGGTTCTTCACAAACTGATCTGTAAAAATGAAAAAGTAGTTTTTTTCACAAAAATCTTCTTTTTACCTTTTTACGGATTAATTTGTGAAGCACCTGGGGGTTGAAAGTGATCACTATGCATCTAGATAAGTTCCTTGGGGGGTCTAGTTTCCAAAATGGGATCACTTAAGGGGGAGCTCCAATGTTTAGGCACGCAGGGGCTCTCCATATGCGACATGGTGTCCACTAACAATTTGAATGGGAAATTAGCTCCAATTGTTAGCGGACACCATGTCGCGTATGGAGAGGAGAGCCCCTGTGTGCCTAAACTTTGGAGCTCCCCCACAAGTGACCCGATTTTGGTAACTAGACGCCTCAAGGATTATATCTAGAGGTATAGTGAGCATTTGGAACCTACAGCTACTTCACAGAGTTTGATAACATCATATTGAACAATTTCTTTTTTTCACACAATTTCTCACTTTTAGGGCATGTGCGCAAGATCCGGAGACACAGTGTCCTGGTTGTCTCCTCTCTCCTGCATTATTTTAAATTATTTCGTTATTAAATTTAAAAAAAAATGACGTGGAGCTTCGCCATATTTTTGGTCCAGCCAGGTACAGCAGGCAGCTACGGGCTGCCACCAACCCCTTTTGCCTAGTTTCACCTGGCTGGAAACCAAAAATATAGGCAAGCCCTTTTTTTTTAAAATTATTTCATGAAATAATTAAAAAAAAAAAATGGCGTGGGCTTCGCCATATTTTTGGGCCAGCCAGGTACAACTAGGCAGCTGGAGGCTGGAATCCTCAGCGTAGGGAGGCCCAAGCTTTCTGGGCCCCCCCACAGCTGCGAATTGCAGCCCTCAGCCGCCCCAGAAAATGGCACATTCATAGAAGCGCCATTTTCTGGCGCTGTATCCAGCTCTTCCAGCTGCCGTGTAGTGTTGGCAGACTGGGTAATAAGGGGTTAATGCCACCTTTTTGGCAGCTGGCACTAAGCCCGAGATTCATAACGTCTGGCCAATATTAGACCAGACCATTAGGAATCTCTAGTAGATTGTAAAGAAAACACAACACAGAGAAAAATATTTTTATCGGAAAAAAAACACAAACACATATTTAGACCCCATCTTTATTACGGTGACCCGACGTAGTCCAGTGGGATGGTCTGACATAGTCCAGTGGGTAGGTCCAACGTAGTCCAGTGGTAGGTCCCACGACGATTCTCATTCAGATGATCTGAAGTTAACCCCCTGTGTGGTCACAAACAGGTTAACTGCAGATCACACCTGTGTTGTCACACAGGGTTAACTGCAGATCAGGTAACCCCTTGTGACCACACAGGGATGATGATCTGCCGTTAACCCCTTGTGACCACACAAGGGGTTAACTGCAGATCATCATCCCTGTGTGGTCACAAGGGGTTAACTGCAGATCGGGTAACCCCTTGTGACCACACAGGGATGATCTGCAGTTAACCCCTTGTGACCACACAAGGGGTTAACTGCAGATCACCCCCGTGTGGTCCTTCAGGGGTTAACTCTGCCTCTGTTCTGGCGCACGCAGAGCAGCGGCGCCGGGACAGAGGCAGAGAGAAGACGGCGGGTGACGCTGCAGGACGGGTAAGTATGAGAGCAGGGAAGGGGGACTGCAGATTGGAGGGTGGGGGCGGGGGGGTGGGGGATTCGAGGGGATAACCTGGGGAAGGGGGGGCGGGTTGAATACCGGAGGGGGAGCTGGGGAGCCGTGCAGGGAGGAGGGGGAGCTGGGGAGCGGAGCAGGGAGGAGGGGGAGATCAGGGGTGAGGGGGAAGAAAATTGGGGGCCTGTGAGGGGACCCCCAGGAATGGCGGCATCTCTATGCAATCTGACCTGTCAGATCGCATAGAGATGAAGCGGAGGCGGTGGGTTTTGCTGCCGGCCGCCGCCATTTTTACATGTTCAGGGGGTGAGTGATCCCCAGGGGAGGTGGGGGGGATGATCCCCAGTACTGGGGGTCTTGAGGCATTGGGGGGTTAACACTTTCACTTTGATCCGACGTGTTTTCATGTAGCTAATTCCTAATCTCTAGGGTCTCAGCTACAATCGGTATGCTGACACCCTAGAGATTTTAGCTACAGGGGCGGTGCTACAGGGCTTTTTCCTGCTTTACGTCTACAGACGTTGGCTGGGCATAAGTACCTTTTTTTTCCGACGTCTGTAGACATAAGGCTGTCATCATCAGGTTAAATTGTGACCTGTATAAAAGACTCCTGTCCACACAATCAGTCAGACTCTAACCCATACAACATGGGCAAGACCCAAGAGCTTTCTAGGGATGTCAGGGAAAAGATCATAGACTTGCACAAATCTGGAATGGGCTACAAAACCATAAATAAGATGCTGGATGAGGAGACAACTGTTGGTACAATAGTAAGAAAATGGAAGAAATACAAAATGAATGTCAATCAACATCGATCTGGGGTCTCTATGCAAAATCTCCCCTTGTGGGGTATACAGGATTATTAGGAAGGTGAAAGATCAACCTAAAACTATACAGTGAGAACTTGTTAATCATCTCAAGGTAGCAGGAACCACTGTCACCAAGAAAACTACTGGTAACACATTATGCCGTAATGGATTAAAATCTGGCAGTCCCTCTGCTTAAGAAGACACATGAGCAGGCCCGTCTCAAGTTTACAAATGAACACCTTGGTGACGCAGTGATTGGGAGAAAATGCTGTGGTCAAATGAAACAAAAATGTAACTCTTTGGCATCAACTCAAATTGCCATGTTTGGAGGAAGAGAAATGCTGCCTATGACCCAAACAACACCATCCTTACAGTCCAGCATTATGGTGTAAACATTATGTTTTGGGGTGTTTCTCTGTTAATGGCCAAAGACCTTTTTACTGCATCAATGGGACAGTAGATGGAGCCGTGTACCATAAAATCCTGAGTGACAACCTCCTTCGCTTTGCCAGGACATTAAAAATGGGTCATGGCTGCATCTTCCAGAATAACAATGACACAAAACATACAGCCAGGGCAACAAGGGAGTGGCTCAAAGAGAAGCACATTAAGACCATGGAGAGGCCTAGTCAGTCTCCAGACTTTAATCCCATTGAAAACATATGGAGGGAGCTGAAGCTTTAAGATTACCAAGCAACAGCCTCAAAATCTTAATGATTTAGAAATGATCTGCAAAGAGGAGTGGACCAAAATCCTGCTGACATATACGCAATCCTCATCATCAACTCCAAAAAATGTCTGACTGTTGTGATTGCCAACAAGGGTTTTGCAGCCAAGAAATAACTCTTGTTTGCCAGAGGAATCAAATAGTTATTTCCATTTTGCAGAGAGAAAAAAGTATGTAATTTAGATGATCTGATTTTCTTGATATTATTTTTGATATTTTAGCTCTCACTGTTAAAATTAACCTATCCTTAACATTCTAGATTGTTCACGGCTTTGTCAGTTGGAAAACTTACAAAATCAGCAAAGGATCAAGTATAGAGCTGAGCGATTTTCTATTTGAAATGTTCACCAATCTCAAATTCGAGCTGTTTTTGGCGGTGTTCGAGTCATCCGACAAATTCAAACAATTAGCTTCAAATTTGGCACTTCGAGGTTATGTTCAATAACAGTTCGTTCACCAAAAGGACCCTATTAAGTGGTCTGGGGGCAGAGGAAAAGGCTGAAATGGGGGCATGATTGTTTAAAAGCCGGTGGTAAAAAGGCGCTGGCTTTTAAACAATCATTCAGCCCAATCCTCTGCCCCCCGCAGCCTCCCATCCTGATCCTCCGCTCCTTCCACAGCCTCCCATCCCGATCCTCCGCTCCACCCGCAGCCTCCCGTCCAAATCCTGAGTTAGGACCGGGGGGGGGAGCACAGCACCAGGGAGCGGGGAGCAAAGGACCAGGACGGGGAAGCCGGCGGCGGTGAGAAGACTTCACCGCCGGCTTTCCTGCTCTGTGCTAGGCTCCCCGCTCCCTGATGCCCCCTCCTCATTCCCTGGAGCTGCTCCCACAACTCACATGAACTTTTCCACAGTCACCCAGCGCACAGCTTAGCTACATCTCTGGTAGAGGTTCTCTACCAGAGATGTAGTGAGCTAAAGAAGAAAACTGGATTGGACTACGTCGGACGGAAGATAATTTTTTAATAAAGATGGGGACTAAGTGTTGTTCTGTTATTTTTTCTAATAAAGAATTTTTTCTCTGTGTTGTGCTTTTTAAAAAACTTTACTAGAAATTCATGGTGGTCATGTCTAATATCGGCGTGAACCCATGATTCCGGGATTAGGGCCAGCTGATAATACAAAGCTGGCCCTAACCCCTTTATTACCCAGTGAGCCACTGCACCAAGGCCCTGGATGAGCTGGGTACAGTGCCAGAAGATGGCGCTTCTATGAACGCGCCATTTTCTGGGTTGGCTGCGGGATGCAGAGGGGGGCCCAGAAAGCTTGGGCCACCCTGTGCTGCGGATTCCAGCCTCCAGCTGTCTAGTTGTACCTGGCTGGACATAGAAGTAGTGCGAATCACCATGCATTTTTTTTTTAAATATTTCATGAAATTCATGAAATAATATAAAAAAAGTGCTTTCATATATTTCTGTTTCCAGGCAGATACAAATAGGCAGCTGGGGGTTGGGGGCAGCCTGTTCCTGCCTGCTGTACATGGCTGGCGTTCAAAAATATGGTGAAGCTCACGTCGAAATTTTATACCAAAAATCCATAACACAATCCAAAAAAAAGGGACTGCATCTTTATTAACTCCTCAACCATCTACTCTATCACAGAGATGATGGTCGAGGGGTTAATAAAGATGCAGTGCTTTTTTTTGATTGTTTTGTGAATTTTTCAGTAAAATTTTGACTTGGCTTAGCCGTCTTTTTGTATGCTAGCCAGGTACAGCAGGCAGCAACGGACTGTCACCAACCTCCAGGTGCCTATTTGTACCTGCCTGGAAACAGAAATATAGGGAAGCCCTTTTTTCATATTATTTCATGAATTTCATTAAATATTAAAAAAAAATGCGTGGGGCTTCGCGCTATTTCTATGTCCAGCGAGGTACAACTAGGCAGCTGGGGGCTGGAATCTGCAGCGTAGGGAGGTACAAGCTTCCTGGGCCCACCCCCCACTGCGAATTGCAGCCTGCAGCCACTCCAGAAAATGGAGCGTTCATAGAAGCGCCATCTTCTGGCGCTGTATCTAGCTCATCCAGGGCCCTGGTACAGTGGCTCACTGGGTAATAAAGGGGTTAGGGCCAGCTTTGTGTTATCAGCTGGCCCTAAGCCCAAAATTCATGAGTTCACGCCAATAGTAGACATGACCGCCATAAATTTCTAGTAAAGTTTTTTTTAAAAAAAAAACAATACAGAAAAAATTCTTTATTAGAAAAAATAACAAAACAACACATAGACTCCATCTTTATTAAAAAAATTATCTTGAGTCCGACGTAGTCCAATGCAGTTTTCTTCTTTAGCTCAGCTACATCTCTGGTAGAGAACCTCTACTAGAGATGTAGCTAAGCAGTGCGCTGGGTGGCTGTGGGAAAGTTCACGTAAGTACATGCTGCATGAACTCACATGAACCCTGACAGCACCGCATTAGCTGATCATTTGAAATAACCGGCAGGAAAGCCAGCGGTGAGAAGACTTCACCGCCGGCTTTCCTGCTCTGTGCTGCGCTTCCCGCTCCCTGATGCCCCCTCATCGCTCCCCCCACTGCCTCCCTGCCTGATCCTAAATTAGGACCGGGTGGGGGGGCTGCTGCTCCAGGGAACGGAGAGGTGCCATGAAGCACAGAGCAGGAAAGCCGGCGGTGAAGTCTTCTCACTGCCGCTGGCTTTCCCGTACTGGTCCTTCGCTCACTGTTCCAGGGAGCGGGAAGGGGGCATCAGGGAGCTGGGAGCACAGCACAGAGCAGGAAAGCCAGCGGTAAAGTCTTCTCACCGTTGGGTTCCCCACCTGGGTGTTTCACTCCCCACTCCATGGTGCTGCGCTCCCCGCTCCCTGGAGATGCTCCCCCCAATGGTCCTAAGTTAGAAGAAGCTGTTGCATATGTGTTCGACTGTGTTCGATGAGCGTTCGACGAACATTCGACGAACGCACACCCAATTCGACGAATTGAATCGAATTCGAACACCAAGGTGGTGGCTCATCTCTAATCAAGTATTGATTTCCTTCACTGTACTTGGCCAAATAGTGAAAAATAACCTGGATATTACAGATAATCATGTTAGGCTCTATTTCTAACTAGCAATATGAACACTTATTCAGGGGATCCTCTAGGACACTAATCACTAAACCCCTACCAAAACCTTATCTTGCAGATTGGCTATCAATTTTTGTAAAGTAAAACCTCCATTAGTTAACAAAATGAGAAGTTAATTCATTATTAAATAGAAGAGAAATTAACCAAAAAAGTAATCTGTAAATGCTTTGCTTCTTCTTGAGATGGGTTCAAATTTTTTCTTTGGGTGACATGAGACAGATATTGAAAAAATACAAGTGTGTTTGCTTCTATGATAGAGGAGGTCAACTAGTTTGCACATAGTAGCAAATATAATGGTTAGGTGATGTCAAATATGCACATTTTGCAGATATATTCCCAATCCCATTTCTCCAAAAGTAGCTTTGATTTCAATATGATATTTTGCACGTTCTGTTAGACCAAGTAATGTAGATGACTCCTAAATTATTATAAATGATCATGCTCACAGCAGAGTATCCTAACTCAAGAGACTTGCTGTATGCTACCTGCACAATGATACCGGCTTGAATATTACAAACATTCCAATGTCCATGTACACAAAATAGTGGAACCAGAACTATTAAACTATCAGTATAATATGGTATATACTATTGTGCCAACCACACACATTAAATAATCATTAAATTATCAAATCAAATAACTACTGAGCCGCTGTTTTACAGTAATACCTTCAGAAATGCACTTAGTTCAGAAATCCTAAATAGCAACTTTCCATCTCTACTATATTCCAATACCATTATTTACTAATGTACTCATACTGACATATGAGCAGTTAATTAGATTGCAAATGACCCTTAAATGCATATTAGTGATCTCTTTGAATGTCAATCCGGTATAACCTGAGACTGAAAGAATCTGATCTCTGTGAATTTAGTCAATTATCAATATAAAAATCTTGGACAGTGCCAGGAATCCTTGACTGTCTACTAGTGATAAGTGAGCACTACCTTACTTGGTACTTGGTGCTTGATACTTATAACAAGCAGTTGGATGCTTGATTGGGCGTGACTCAAGTACCCGAGTATAATGGAAGGCAATGAGTAACTTGACTATTTTTCTGGAAAATCATCTGGGAAATCTTCTTGAGTTCCCCATTGACTTACATTTTAATTAGGTACTCAAGTCGAACCCATCCAAGCATCCAACTGCTTGTTACAAGTACTAAGCTTGCGAGCATGGTAGTACCCACTTATCACTACTGTCTACATGAAATCTAGACACTTATTTGTCTTTAAATTGGAGAACCAGGTGCAACTGAGGTTGCAAGGGCAACCTGGGTAAGAATGTGGCCACACTTTGAACACGACATGTACTATATGTCATAAATATAACCTGTAAAATTAGAAAGTATGTCATTCATTCTTTTCATAGCTATCTCTTTTCCAAGTTTTACAGTTCCAGATTGAGTCAAGGGAATAGCTACTCTCTTTGTGGAGATTTTAGGGTGTGTGCCCACATAGTGGTTTAGTGACGTTCAAATCGTCAGTAAACCACTGGAAAATTCAAGGAGCCTAGACTCCTGAGCTCAGAAGTCACCAGCGGTTTTCCAGCGGTTTCTCAGCGGTTTCCCAGCGGTTTTTTCAGTGTGTGCACAGCGTTTTACAGTCGGTTTTTCCAGCGGTTTTTCCGGCGGTTTTCTATGGAGGATTTTGTCCATGGAAACGCTCAAAAACCGCTGAGAAGAATTGACATGCTGTATGCTGCTAAACCACTGGGAAACCGCCCAACTGCTGGCAGATCTGCTCACATAAACCCACTATGTGTGCACAGCGTTTTCTAAATTACATAGGGTTACTTGTAAGTCCTAAAGCTGCTAATGATTTACATAAATTTAAATAAAACCTATGCTAAACCGCCGGCGGTTTTCGCTGCTAAACCGACACTAAACCACTATGTGGGCACACACCCTAATCGTGCATGCTAGCAGTGAGGAGACTTTTAGTCACTATGCTCCTCTGGGAAATATGCAAATTGTCTCTTCAGATAGATGAACTTTAGTGCCACTTTTTGAAAATAGCAATCCTAAAAGTCTAAATTGACTCCTTAATGAGCCTTTAATGAGATCGGAAATATGCTGTCATGCAAAATCCTCGAGGTATAGGGGAGGCAAATGTAATGCAAGAATTGACAGTTCTGGCGTCTACATTTCACAAAAAGGCAGAAGCTAAAAGTAATAACAATTATACAGATATATACAGCATATGTGTATATAATATACATACACATACACACACTAGTAAATATATATGCTTTATTATTTTGCGATGACATAATAAAGTGCAGGTGTGAAAATCAAACATATTGTTGAAGAGGAAGAGGAAGTTTCGAATGTCACATCACCTTAGGTTTGCTTATAACACTTGAAATTCTCACACATTTTACTTTAGTGTTTAGAGAGTGCAACAAATGGAACAGTTTTAGCTACATCATGTGGAAGGTGCAGGAATTCATTTGGAATAGTGAGAGTGTATAAATGAGACAATTACATTGTTGTACAGTATAGTCTTTTCATATCCCATTGGATGTTTGTTTCTGACTTTTATAAGTCTTATACTTCACTGATATTTACTTTATGTGGCTTCCTTCATGGTGAACCAATTATGTCTTCATGTCTAGTAAGGTTGCTCGTTTTTTTTTTTGCAATAATGTGAATTATTTTCTATTGTGTTTTTCTGTTATTTTTATTTTGCTTTAATTTTTGCAATGGTAAAGCTAATGTTCAAACTAATTCTACTTCATAGGGTACAGTTTATTCTTCATCTGTGTCTAAATATGGCTTAAAGAGAACCTGCCATTAGGGTTATGCATACTAAACTGAATGTATGGCCATAATGATACTGATTTAATACATAACTTCAGCAACCAAATCTGCAGCCTGTTATTGTATGGCCATACCATTAAGTTAATATGCATAAGAGATTCAGGTCAGACGACTATTACACTCAGTGCTGTGTGCAGCTTTGCCCAGGTTACAAATGAAGGCATCATGAATGCAAGACACCAACCCCAATCACTAGCAACCTCCTTTCTCACAGAGGGAGTGACCACTGGTTGTCCTGCAAACACAATGGGATTCACATAGGGGTGCAGTTCACACAGGTTTGCACAGTGTATGCCCAGCCTCTTACATAAGCCCCCATCTCAGTAGGCGGGCTGTTATGGCATTCAACACTGCACCTGCCGGAAAAAACGCACCCATATGACCCAGCTACACACAGCAACAAAAAGAGTGCAAGAAAAATCCACAATGACAGGTGCTGATATTGTGGAAAATTAGTTAGTTTTAAACTATAGCAAATTGTGGGGTATTGGTTTGTCTTTTGGTCCAAAACACGTAAGCTTGTGAGCCACTACACGGCTCCCCACATGTCACAAGTCCTATCCACTAAAATCTCATCTAAAGTGAGCCAAGGACACAAATAGAAAATAAATTTTCTTACCACAGCAGATTCAGGTCAGACGACCATTACACTCAGTGCTGTGTGCAGCTTTGCCCAGGTTACAAATGAAAGCATCATGAATGCAAGACACCAGCCCCAATCACTAGCAACCTCCTTTCTCACAGAGGGAGTGACCACTGGTTGTCCTGCAAACACAATGGGATTCAAATAGGGCGCAGTTCACACAGGTTTGCATTTGTAACCTGGGCAAAGCTGCACACAGCACTGAGTGTAATGGTCGTCTGACCTGAATCTGCTGTGGTAAGAAAATTTATTTTCTATTTGTGTCCTTGGCTCACTTTAGATGAGATTTTAGTGGATAGGACTTGTGACATGTGGGGAGCCGTGTAGTGGCTCACAAGCTTACGTGTTTTGGACCAAAAGACAAACCAATACCCCACAATTTGCTATAGTTTAATATGCATAACCCTGATGACAGGTTCTGTTTAAATCCTAAATATGAAACAATTTATACATGTAGCAAAAGTTATCATGACTCACATCACACTACTTTGATCATTTCTCCCAGAATGTTAACACACAACCTAACTCAACAATGCACAATCCATTGACCAATATCAAGATTGGTATCAAATTAAACTTTTTAATGCTTCAATATACTTGTTTAATAGTTGAGTCAAGATTACTGTTGCTAGACCTGTAAT
Source organism: Allobates femoralis (assembly GCA_033576535.1). NCBI lineage: Eukaryota > Metazoa > Chordata > Amphibia > Anura > Aromobatidae > Allobates > Allobates femoralis. Next base: position 473,676,917 of record JARQOC010000002.1, on the reverse strand, counting down.
TCTGAATTCTACTGTTTTAAAAGCAAGACACAAGCTCTTAGAAATACTCCACTTACATTAGTATTACCGGTGAATTTCAATGAATTAGAATATCACCAAAATTAATTTATTTCAGTAATTCAATACATAAACTGAAACACATATTACAGAGATCTATTTCAAGTGTTTATTTCTGTAAAAGTTGATGATTATGGCTTACAGCCAATGAAAACCCAAAGGTCATTATCTCAGAAAATTAAAGTAGGGAGGATGAAGGGTCTGAGAGATAAAATATTACCTAAATAGGTATCAGATGCTTCACCTTGTGTGATTGTGAGAGTTACAACCACTATAAAAGCGGCTGCTGCAGTCCCCAGTATGGTGCATATAGAGTAGGGAGAATGAAACGCCTTGAAACATGGCAATATATTGATTTGTCCTGCGGAAGGAGCCAGGGAGCCCTGAAACCTTTTGATGATATTGTAATTCATTAGCATGCACTTGTATAGCTTTGGCTCAGGAAATGATTGTCTACTGGTTCTGCCTGGAGCGGCATTGCTGCCAAAATGAGGCATGTTTTAAATTGTGCTGGAGATGGTGCACTCAAAAGTGGCATCAAATAAGCCATAAGGTGGTGACAATAGTGTCTATTGATGCGATTATCAATATTGCTACTTTGATAAGATTGGTGCATTTCCAGAGTGCCTAGTTGAAGTTTGCACTTTTTAAATATAAGACAGGATTAGTAAATCTGCCCCAGGCTGCGTTATGATCGCCTGCATATCTTATGCCTCAGCCAGAATAAATGCATGCATTGTTAAAATTTGTAAGGCAAATACTCAAAATCCCCTGTGGCTTTGCAGCTGTATAATGAGATTGCTGACTAATGTGATATCTAGTGCATGTTTAGAGTCTTTAAACTTACATCTACACTTTAACCCCTAAAGGTTTTTTGATCATTGTGTGCCTTTAGGACAAATTTTTTTCTTTTATTCTTTTTTTTCACTATTTCTATTGTCACACTATAGGACCATAGTATATTTTCATTGATGAAACTGTGTGGGGGGACTTTTTTGTGCAGGGTGTTATATTTGTCAGTAGCATAATTTGGAGGTGGATATAACTTATCACCTAACTTTTATTAACTCCTTAGGAGGTAAAAAAAAAAATCTTGTAATTCTGGCATTGTTTGATGTTTAAAATGTTATGTTATTCACATGGTCTACAAATAAAGGGTTATTCTGTGGATCAAATATAGTCTATGTTTTATAATTTTTTTTACAATAAAAACACTATTTGACAGCAAAAAATGCTTTTGTATCACCCTATTCTGTGAACCATGTGTTGTCCAATTTTCCTTCAAAAAAGTTGAGTGAGCTCATTTTTTGTGATGGTTGGATGAAGTTTTCATTGGTATCCTTTTTGGTATACATAGTTTGTTGATCATATTTTATATTCTAACTTTTTATTACACTTTCTAGAAAAAAGGTGATATGTACAAAAAAGAACATTAATTATGCAACTTTTATTTTTTCATTTTATTTTCTACTGTTCCTTATCCAGTTTAATAGTAATGTCAACTTTATTCTGAGGTCTGGAGAGATCAGGCGACGGGCACCGCTCCACACAGCACAGATACGGCTGCACAGAAGAGGGACCACGGCTGCGGACCCCGCCTGCAATATACACAGGGTAAACGGCACACACATGCAGCGGGGTCCCTGCTGCACTGACACAGTGTGCGGAATCGCTTTTTTTTTGCAGAGAGGGTGGGTGGTGATGTTCAGGATTGGGGCGGCCATTAGGAGCCCTGGGGGTGGTGGCATTTCATAGTGTACAGTGGGGAGGCGGCGGGCATGTATGTCCTGGGGGTGGCTGGCCATACTAGGAATAGGGGAGGGGGCGTGATTGTGCTAGAGTAGGTGTAGATGACCAGCTCCCTATTTCCATGCACAATCACGCCCTCTAGACATTCCCTGCCAGCCGTAAATGTGTTACATCTAGGAAACCCTGGAAAATGTTGACAACATGTATATTGCAGATTGTCAGCATTTTGCAGCCTAGATATAAATATGAAATAAAACATAAGCCTGGACAACCCCTTTAAAATTTTTGGAAGGTGGAGTGTTTTTTTTTTTTTTATTTGGCTGTCTTAGGAGGATATCTGTTTGTGCAGGTAACTATTACTGTGCAGAATTATAAGGCAATTTAATAAAAAACAAATATATTCCCATCTCACTTGTTTATTTTCACCAGGTAAACCAATATAACTGCACAACATTTAGAAATAAACATTTCTGACATGTAAAAACAAAACCCAAAAAATTAGTGACCAATATAGCCACCTTTCTTTATGATGACACTCAACAGCCTTCCATCCATAGATTCTGTCAGTTGCTTGATCTGTTTCCGATCAACATTGCGTGCAGCAGCCACCACAGCCTCCCAGACACTGTTCCGAGAGGTGTACTGTTTTCCCTCTCTGTAGATCTCACATTTTATGAGGGACCACAGGTTCTCTATGGGGTTCAGATCAGGTGAACAAGGGGGCCATATCATTATTTTTTCTTCTTTTAGACTTTTACTGGCCAGCCATGTTGGAGTAGTTGGATGCATGTGATGGAGCATTGTCCAGCATGAAAATCATGTTTTTGTTGAACGATACTAACTTCTTCCTGTATCACTGCTTGGAGAAGTCTTCCAAAAACTGGCAGTAGGTCCGAGAGTTGAGCTTCACTCCATCCTCAACCCGAAAAGGTCCCAAAAGTTCATCTTTGATGATACCAGCCCATACCAATACCCCACCTCCACCTTGCTGGCATCTGAGTAGGAGTGGAACTTTCTGCCCTTTACTGATCCAGCCTCTGGCCAATACATCTTCCCCATTAAGAGTAACTCATTTCATCAGTCCATAAAACCTTTGAAAAATCAGTCTTAAGATATTTCTTGTCCCAGTCTTAACGTTTTATCTTATGTTTCTTGTTCAAAGGTGGTACATTTTTCAGCCTTTCTTACCTTGGCCATGCCCCTGAGTATGGCACACCTTGTGCTTTTTGATACTCCAGTTATGTTGCAGCTCTGAAATATTGCAAAACTTGTGACAAATGGCATCTTGGCAGCTTCGCGCTTGATTTTCCTCAATTCATGGGCAGTTATTTTGCACCTTTTTTGCCCAACACGTTTCTTGCGACCCTGTTGGCTATTTGCCATGAAACCCTTGATTGTTCGGTGATCACGCTTCAAAAGTTTGGCAATTTTAAGACTGCTGCATCCCTCTGCAAGACATCTCACAATTTTGGACTTTTCAGAGCCCGACAAATCTCTCTTCTGACCCATTTTGCCAAAGGAAAGGAAGTTGCCTAATAATTAAGCACACCTTATATAGGGTGTTGATGTCATTAGACCACACCCCTCCCCATTACAGAGATGCACACCACCTGATTTACTTAATTGGTAGCTGGCTCTCAAGCCTATACAGCTTGGAGTAGGACAACATGTATAAAAAGTATCATGTGATCAAAATACTCACTTGCCTAATAATTGTGCAAACAGTGTGTATATATATATGTATATATATACATGTATATATATACACACTTGATATACTACACACACACACATATATATATAGATACATATATATACCGTATATACTCGCGTATAAGCCGAGTTTTTCAGCCTAAACATTGGGCTGAAAAGTCCCCCCCTCGGCTTATACGCGAGTCACTGTATACTGTATAAACTGTATACAGTGTATACAGTATACAGCAGCCCCCCATATCAGTATACAGGCCCCCTTGTGCAGCAATCCTGAAAAGGAAAACATTATCATACTTATCCCTGCGCTGTCCCGCTGCGCCGCCGTCATCGCGCTCCTCCGGCTTCTTCGTCTTCTTCCGACTTCCTCTGGTCGGCGCAGGAAATGACGTCATTGTCTGCGCGCCAGAGGAGGAGCCGGAAGACGCTGGATGAAGACGGTGGAGCGCGATGACGGCGGCGGCAGCGGACAGCGGCAGGGATAAGTATGATAATGTTTTCCTTTTCAGGATTGCTGCACAAGGGGGGCCTGTATCTGATGGGGGGGCTGATGTATATTCCTCTGGGGCTGCTGTATACTACCTCTGGGGCTGCTGTATATACCTCTGAGGCTCTTTTATACTACCTGGGGCTGCTGTATACTACCACTGGGCTGCGGTATACTACCACTGGGGCTGCTGTGTATACCTCTGGGGCTGCTATATATACCTCTGGGGCTGCTGTATACTACCTCTGGGGCTGCTGTATACTACCACTGGGCTGCTGCTGTATATACCACTGGGGCTGCTGTATATACCTCTGGGGCTGCTGTATACTACCACTGGGGCTGCTGCTGTATACTACCACTGAAGCTGCTGTATATACCTCTGGGCTGCTGTATACTACCACTGGGCTGCTGCTGTATATACCACTGGGGCTGCTGCTGTATAACCACTGGGGTGCTGCTGTATACTACCACTGGGGTGCTGCTGTATACTACCACTGGGGCTGCTGCAGTATTACCACTGGGACTGCTGCTGTAAACTACCACTGGGGCTGCTGTATATACCTCTGGGGCTGCTGTATACTACCACTGAGGCTGCTGCTGTATATACCACTGGGGCTGCTGCTGTATATACCACTGGGGATGCTGCTGTATATACCACTGGGGCTGCTGTATATACCTGGGCTGCTGTATATACTCATGGGGCTGCTGCTGTATACTACCCTGGGGCTGTATATACCTCTGGGGCTGTATACTACCACTGGGGCTGTATATACCCTGGGGCTGCGTATATACCACTGGGGCTGCTAAGGCTGGTATATACCCTGGGTCTGCCTCAGTATATACCACTGACGACTGCTGCTGTAACTACCACTGGGCTGCTGTATATACCTTGGGCTGCTGTATACTACCACTGGGCTGCTGCTGTATATACTGGGGCTGCCTGTATATACCACTGGGGTGCTGCTGTATACTACCACTGGGGCTTGCTGCTATATACCTCTGGGGCTGCTGTATACTACCACTGGGGGCTCTGTATACTACCTCTGGGGCTGCTGTATATACCTCTGGGGCTGCTGTATATACCACTGGGGCTGCTGCTTATATACCACTGGGCTGCTGCTGTAACTACCACTGGGCTGCTGTATATACCTCTGGGCTGCTGTATACTACCACTGGGGCTGCTGTGTATATACACTGGGGCTGCTGCTGTATATACCACTGGGGCTGCTGCTGTATACTACCACTGGGCTGCTGCTGTATACTACCTCTGGGGCTGCTGTATATACCTCTGGGGCTGCTGTATACTACCACTGGGGCTGCTGCTGTATATACCACTGGGGCTGCTGCTGTATACTACCACTGGGTTGCTGCTGTATACTACCACTGGGGCTGCTGTATATACCTCTGGGGCTGCTGTATACTACCACTGGGGCTGCTGCTATATATACCACTGGGGCTGCTGCTGTATACTACCACTTGGGCTGCTGTATATACCTCTGGGGCTGCTGTATACTACCACTGGGGCTGCTGCTGTATATACCACTGGGGCTGCTGCTGTATACTACCACTGGGGAGGCTGCTGTATACCACACTGCTGGGAGCTGTATACCTGTGCTGGGGTCCACCCTCGGCTTATACACGAGTCAATAGGTTTTCCCAGGTTTTGAGTGCAAAAGTAGGGGGTCGGCTTATACACGGATCGGCTTATACACGAGTATATACGGTACACACACTGTTTGTATATATATATATTACCGTTGAAAAGTTTGAGGTAAATTTACAAATTTCCTTATTTTTGATAGAAAAGCACTTTTTCTTCTTTCAATGAAGCTAACATTAAATACACCCTCAACATTGTTAATGTAGTTAACTATTCTAGCTGCAAACGTCTGGTTTTAAATGAAATATCTACAGTACATAGGTGTATAGAGGACCATTTTCAACAACCACTCCAGTGTTTTAATGGTACATTGTGTTTGCTAACTGTGTAAAAAGGCTAATGGATGTTTAGAAAACCCTAGAAAACCCTTGTCCAAGTGTGTTAGCACAGCTGAAAATGGTTTGGCTGATTAGAGAAGTTATAACATTGACCTTCCTTTGAGAAGATTGTTGAGAATCTGGAGCATTACATTTGTTTGTTCTATGAAACTCTCAAAACGGCCAGAAAAGGAGAACTTTCATGTGAAGCTCGATAGTCTATTCTTGTTCTTAGAAATGAAGCCAATTCCATGCGAGAAATTGCCAAGAAACTGAAGATTTCCTACAATGGTGTGTACTACACCCTTCAGAGGAGAGCACAAACAGGCTCTAACCAGTGTAGAAAAGAGAAGAAGGAGGCCCCGTTGCACAACTGAGCAACAAGACAGGTACATTAGAGTCTTTAGTTTGAGAAATTGTCACCTCACAGCTCCTCATCTTGCAGCTTTATTACATAGTACCCATTAAAAGTCTGCAATGCTATAATTGCAGCAAAGTTTTAAGGAGAAAATTATTATTTCAAATAAAACTCAGTATTTCTAACTTTGTCAATGTCTGGACTACATTTTCTATTCATTTTGCAACTCATTTGATAAATAAAATTATGAGTGATCATGGAAATACAAAATTGAGTGACCCCAAACCTTTGGACGGTAGTGTATATATATATAATGTATATATATATGTATACATATACATACACATACAGTATTTATATATATGTATATATACTAGTGCTTCTCAATGAAACAGAGTATCATCAAAGAGACAATTTTCTTAAGTAATTCAATAGAAAATGTGAAATGTATATAACATGTAGAGTTATTACAAAGTGAGCAATTTCAAGTGTTTATTTCTGTTAATGTTGATGATAATGATTTACAACTAATTAAAACCCAAAGGTCATTATCTAAGAAAATTAAAGTAGGGAGGATTTAGAGTTAAAAACCTTGCTGCCGTATTCCACGACACTTTTCATTTTTGATGATATTCTAATTCATATATATATTTCTTTTTATTTGCATCATGTTTAGAGCGTAAACTTTTTAATTTTCTGTTCAGAGAGCTCTTCAAGCTTTATTTTCTGTATTTTTTCTAATGACCTGAAAGTTTTCTTAGTACCATTTTGGTTAAGTGTAATTTTTTTTTTTTTAACATTTTTTATTTATTTTGTTCGTGCCAATGAACAAGACCAACATGCTATTGTTCTGGCATTTGTATTCTAAAGACCTTTACAGTGTTTACTGTGTTCAATAAATAATGATATAGTTTTATAACAAACATCATCATGGATGCAACATTATCAAATATGTGTAATTTTTAAAGAAATACTTTTTTGGGAATAAGAAAACTGGGATTTTGGGTAGATTGGAATAATTATTATTTTGAACACTTAAAAACATTATTTTTTGCATTTCTTTTTTACAAGGGGCACTTCAACATTCCATCTTCTGATACTTATGGTCAAATAGGACACAAAATAGTGAGCCAAGCACACAGTGAACAAGTCTGTAAGACCGTGTTCACACCACCTAAAAACTGAATAACAAAATACAATACAACAAACGTTTAAAAAATACTCTGTTAAATAAAGGAGCAAGTGCAGATAAAAGAATGTTAAAAACGGAGTATTTGCTTGATAAGTTTTTTGCAAAAAATGTAACATAAGCCGCTCTACCAATCGTCAAGGTAACCCGTGTAAGAGCAGTCCATAGCTGATGTGTTTAAAAACCTGATCAAATATATAGTACCTATAGAACAGGATTCAGACAGGAACATGTCCAACATGGACAAGCTGCAGCGTGTATTTTCTTCATTGATGTTGCAGTGTGTCCATGTCGGACATGTTCCTGTCTGAATCCTGTACTATAGGTACTATACAATTGATCAGGTTTCTAAACACATCAGTTGGGAACTGCTCTGACACTAGGGACTTACCTTGACCATTAGTAGAGCAGCTTACGTTACATTTTTTGCAAAAAACGTATCAACCAATTACCCTGTGTCTTAACTTTTTTTCAGCACTTGCTCCTTAATTTATTACAACAGAGTATTTTTTATACGTTTGTTTTACTGTTTTTTGTGATTCAGTTTTTAGGTGGTGTGAACACGGTCTTACAGACTTGTTCACTGTGTGCTTGACTCACTATTTTGTGTCTAATTTGTTTCTTGTGTCTGCAAGGTAGGGAGCTCCCTTCCCCTCCACTGTGAGCCTTGTGTGGTGCCCCTGCAACCAGGAGGCCACATGAGGAACTGCAGCCAGGCAGATAGGAAATGGTTTGTGCAACAAACACCCTCAGCACACACAACCACAGGAGCACAACACCCAACCCCGAGCCCAGAACTCTAGGTGGGCAAGGGGTGGTAGGGTTTAGGGGAAAGTGTGTGGGGAAGTAGGTCAGGTGACAGACCAGTACAAAAGGAGAAACGTTAGGCAGAAGGAGTTAGTAGGCCAGAGTGAGCCGACCTGTAAAGACAGAAGGTGACACTTCCTGGAGGGATAGGGCTCCCTGGAGACGCAGAATCCATAGAGACGCAGATCCATGGAGAGAAAGCTCGTCCATAGCCTGCAGCCCATGGAGAAGTGAGGACAGAGACCGGACCGGTGCCACCGAGTCCGAGGAGTACGGCAGCATTGACCGACTACAGGTGGGAGAGGTATCCCTTGTTGTGCCCGGACAGTCACACAGGCTGGAAAGAGCCGGTGATCCCTTGCAAGACAGGGACACCTAAGCTAGGCTGGGACCAGAGTGTCGGCTCTGAGGGGGACCGCAGCTATAAGCCGGCTCCCCAGACAAACCAACGGGGAACTCTGATTCCAAGTCAGGGTTCCTACTACATGAGATGGAGACTCAGCAACACTATAGGACCCAGACTTGCTGCCCACACACATAGGGGGAAGTCATACCAAGGAAGAGAGTTGTCTTCATACAACCCACAGAGAACAACAGAGAAACAAGCCGGAAAGGTTGCAGAGAGAGTGAGGGGTCTCAGGAAGACAGCCTGGCTGCAGAGGGTTTAGAGTACCCGGAGTTGTCTGTGTTGAGAACTGTAACGTTGGAACTGTTTGTGCTAAAGTACTTGCAAGTAAAGCCGGTGAGCGCTGCTTTAGTCTCTGTGTGTGATTCCCTGCAACAGAACTTCTATTGTATCTTTACACCCTGTCAGGAGCAGCCCCGATCCGCGGCGGGCTCTTCCATCTAGCTGCAGCCCCATCCATCCTCCTGACAGAGCTAGGCTGCAGTGGTGGTCCCATCATTGACCACAACCTGTGGGTGGTGTCATGAATAACAATATTACTTGTAAATACTACTTTTACTTGTGGGGCTCGGGACACGGTCCGGACCAAGATGGCTGTGATCATCCACAGTGCTACCCCCGGTCCGGTAGAGAGTACCCCGTCCCAGTGGGCCACACAGTTTCACATAAAAAGCCATCTTCTGCAGTGTGTCCATTTCAGACATGTTCCTGCCTGAATCCTGTTCTATAGGTAGTATACATCTGATATTTGATCAGGTTTTTAAACACATCAGCTAGGGACTGCTCTGACACCGGTTACCTTGACAATTGGTAGAGTGGTTTACATTACATTTTTTACAAAAAACGTATCAACCAAATACCCTGCTTTTTTTTTTAAATGTATCATCACTTGCTCCTTACTTTATTTTTTTAACAGAATATTTTTTATACATTTCTTACTGTTTTTTGTGATTATTGTCAAATAGGTAATTCATTACATTATTTTCAGTGCATTACCTATATTGTCACAAATGTAGAGATAATTGTTATGCCTCTGTCTGCCATAGTGGTCCATCAGCACCCCGAGATTAGGGTGTTGGGGTGCCAATGGGATGACAGAGAAGCGCTAATTTGCCATTTTCTTTATTGACAGCAACATTTAAGGGGTTAGCCTGCTATGATAGGTGAAAACACCAATCCATGCAGTTATAGCAGGAGCCCAGCTGCGAATATCAGTCAGACTCCTGCAAATAACTTCAACCATACGGTGTCTATACTATGCAATCAAGTTGCTTTACATGTATAACTTGAAACATAAAGTGATGTGTACATGACAAATATGTATGCCAAAATGCTGTAAGTGGTTAAATCATTTCCAACGTACAGAATTCTGTTAAATATTTTTAAGGGAATCTCTCAGCAGGTTTTGCTACCTCATCTGACTGCAACAAAATATAGGCAAAGAAACACTGAATCCAATGATATATCACATTGATAACTAGGTGCAGCCATCCTCGCAATCAAAGAATTTAGTTTTACAGACACATCAGGCCTGAGTTAAATGCCCTCCACATCAGGCTCTCAATAGAGATTATGCATTGAGTGTAAGATGTCAATCACAGCAGGTGTGTATGAAAAAGTAGAAAGGTAGTACTTTAATGGTAATCATGGGGGGGGGGTTACAATAGAAAAGAGAACTCTGGCACTACTTACATACTTCTGCAGAGAAGAACATCGGATCTTTTCCAGAGCTCCATATACAACATCCAGGATTAATGAGTACCAGTTTATAGTAGAAGCAGTTGTATTCAGTTTTGAAAAGAGTCCAGCAGCACTCCGGTCCTTAAAATACTTCCAAATATATTTAATAAGGGTACATAAGCAGAACAAGGACAGATGCAGGGTGTGTGTGGGACAACAGCCTATTTCGCACCTTGTGATGCTTCAAACCGGTCCCACTTGACTGGTGGAAACACCACAAGGTGTGAAACAGGCTGTTGTCCCACACAGACCCTGCACCTCTTTCTGTTTTGCTTAAACACCCTTATTAAATAAAGTTGCAAGTCTTTTAAGGACTGGAGTGCTTCTGGACTATCTTCTACACAAGGTAATAAAGCCTTTAGTTTAACTAAATGATAGCAACCACAGGGATAAGACAACCACAGTTGCTTTTTGTTTTTAGCCCCTACAGCATGTTGTTCTCAGCTTACCTAACAAAAACCCCAGTTTAGAACAATTATGATGTTGTCTGTGTTCTATAAACATTTATGCAAATAAGTCTGTGGAGCCTCGGTTAGGAGTCTCAAACACAGGACTAGCCTGTAACTAACTTGTAATGTTGGTCTACTAGGCCTTGCTTCCACCTAGCCAGAATCCTACTCCACACTGATGAGGGGCAACACCCCGAAACAACTGTCTGTGGATGGATACCTGGTCTTGGTATTCCCTTGTCATATCTCTAAGCTTGTAAAAGAGCTGGATATTGACTTAAAGGGCCACTTAACATGGTGGTTATGGTGTTCTCCGCAAGGAGCCACCCCTTGACTGGGTCCTTCCCTGGAAGGATATCTGGCTAGTCCTGTGTTTGAGACTCCTAACCAAGGCTCAACAGACTCTATTTGCATATTCATAATTCCCAGGGGGCAATGCGCCTAGGAATTCACTGTGTTGAGCGCTTTAGCCAGCTGCCGCAGTGTTTTCTTGGACTGGTCTCCCTGAGATCAGTGAATACTTTCTATAATCATTTAGAATATTATTATAGATCTGTGCTATTGAACTGTGCATCTGTGAAAATTTGCATAACTACAAAAAAGTATATTATTTGTTTTTAAGGATTACCAAAAAATCAGACAGCACTCCACGTTGCAATCATGCCTTGCTTTATTGGCCCATATGAACTGAACGTTTTGGTTCTCAAAAACCTTCTTCCAGCAGTGTACAACTCAGACTGTGCCAGGGTTATATAGTGTGACAATCAGTGTCATTACATTCAATTATCCATAAAGTGCATTATTACAGTGGTTTTCAACCTTATTTGTACATTACAATTGTATGTACAAATAAGGTTGAAAACCACTGTAATAATGCACTTTATGGATAATTGAATGTAATGACATTGATGACTGTCACACTATATAACCCTGTTACAGTCTATGAGTTGTACACTGCTGGAAGAAGGTTCTTGAGTAACCGAAACGTTCAGTCCATATGGGCCAATAAAGCAAGGCATGATTGCAACGTGGAGTGCTGTCCGATTTTTTGGTAACTGTATACAGCTGACCACTGCTGGACACTGCACCCGAGGTGAACTGTTCCTAGTCTGCTTTCAATTTTTTCTATTTGTTTTTAAGGAAATATTTGAAATAATAATAATGTATATTATTAAGAAATCATAACATACAGCCCTTTGAACCAATTTTATTCTTTTTAACATAAAAGTTGACTTATCGGGAAATGGGAATATATTTTGCTGAAAGAGTATTACGACCAATAGAAAAGTATTTTGAAAACTTTCACTGAAAATCTAAGAATGAGGAGGATTGTGAAAACATTGCAGCTTGCCATCACTTGGTTCTGGTAATTGTTCTGACAAGTTGCAAGAAGTGTTTTTCCCACACAATAAAACATTGAAGAACTGTTCAGTTGTGCTCAATGTGCATGCAAAGCGCACCCAGTTGTAATGTGGAAATGTGAAAGATATGGATTCTATATTTATGAGTCCAATATTCCCAGTACTGTCAGGACTGCTACAGTTATTTGTTTATTTCAGATTCTTTAATCTGTACTGTGAATTATTTGGCATTATTACACATATATATATAAATTTGATGCTTTGGTTTTCATGATTTTTTTAGATGGATAGTTCACACATATGAAGTGGACTGACATAAATAATAACTAAGCTTTCATGGTGTTTTTGAGCGTTTGCAAACTTGTGAAAGTTCATAAACTGTACATAATAAGTCCCCGGATGCAATACCAAGATATTTTTCTATAATTTATACCTTATTTTCTATGGTATATAGATCTTTTTTTTTCAGGTTTCTTTGTGTGTTTAGTCACTTTTTATGTTTTGATATATTTTGGTATTTTCAGATATAAAACTCTTAAATTCTGTTTATCACAAATGATAAAACATTGCATTTGTACATCCTCAAGGCAATTTCATTTATTTTTCATTTTTGAAAACACTTTTAAATTCTTATATTGGATATATAGTGGATAAACAAACAAATATTTAGCAATGTGTTCTTACCTTTTGTTTAATAATCATCTCATTGATTTCTTCTACATCTCCCACCGTCACAATCTGAGCCTTTATTACACGGTCCAGTAGAGTAAGCCAGTCTTTTAACTCAGCACAAGTCTTGCTGAACTCGGCTAATGCCGGGACCTCAAGGAGAAGTGAAGAGGGCATTTCTGTACTTGTTCCTGTTGTTACAAGTGTCTGAGTTACCACTGAAGCTGTTGGTGCAGGACCTACATTTAAAGATACCAACATATTAGCTATGGCTGCTAGTGCATCTCAATGAATTAGAATATCATCAAAAAGTTAATTTATATCAATTCAATACAAAAAGTGAAATGCATATGTTTTACAGTGATTTATTTCAAATGTTTCTTTCTGTAAATGTTGATGATTATGACTTGCAGCCAATGAAAACCCAGATGTCATTATCTCAGAAAATTAAAGTAGGGAGGATGAAGGGTTAAAAACTGCTGCTGTATACCACGAGACATCAAAGGGTGAATATAATATTGATTTAACCCATAAGTGACCTAAAACATTGCAATATGATATTGATGTTTGATGATATTCTAATTCATTGAGATATACTAGTATATCTCAGATTAACACATCTTTATTTATTTATTAATTACAATTTAAAAATTAAAAAAATTTCCTTTTAAAAAAAACCCACAAGGATATTGTTGTTTTTAAAATTTGATAAATATCCAACTTTGTTGTAAAAACTAAAGTCCACAAAATGTATTGAACTGTTGACTTAACTAAGCAAACTAGTAAAACTCTTAATTTAATGGATTCTTCAAGTAAATACGGTAACACTTACTTTTTTTTTTACCAAATTTACCAAGCACCCCAACTGTTCATACTTTTACACATTAAAGGGATTTTCAGAACCTATATAAAACTTACTTATACATTGTAGAAAGCCATATAAAACAGGGGATACATTTTAAAGGGAATCTGTCAGCAGGTCTTTGCTCTGTCAGCTAAGGACAGCATGTATTAGGGGTTAAAAAAACAAAAATCCACTATGCATTTCTTATCAGGCTGTGTGTTATTGTTTAAGTAAACTAAAGGCTTTATCACCTGGAGATTACCATGACTGGACTACATTGTCATGCGCACCATAACATAACGCATCCCCTTCTCTGATTGAAATCTTACTGTCAGTGTAGAATCTCTACTGAGAGCCTGGTAAGGGCAGGGAAGCTCTCTGGGCTTTGATTGCGTCAGTACAGCTGCACCCTAAGTAACCTAAGTTGGACATTGTATGATTCAGAGTCTCTTTGCCTACAACATTGTGCTCTCAGATGAGGTAGCAAAAACCTGCTGACAGATTCCCTATAGTGGAAGCATTATATTGTGCTGATACATTATAAGGCAAAAGCAGGAGATATAAACCACAAAACTGCTAGTATATGATCAGACCAGCCAATCTATTGAGCAGTCATATGCTGACATAAACCAAACATTGACTATATTGTCACAGAAAAGCTACAGAAAATGCATTTTATCTACAGGCTTTCTTCCATATAAACTAAAATGTTCTTGCTTGGTTGAGGCATCAAAGTAATTTCCAATATGAGCATACTGAATATTAAAAAATCTTTCTACATGTTATTAAAATATAAATATTGACAACTTTATAATATACTTGTAATAAGAAAGTAGATATGATATTAAGATATCCACACTGATCATTGGTATTGAGCACTACTTGTGTCAACACAGGATAGAGATGTTATATAAGTACATGATGGATTCTGCATGTACTGTAAAGAGCCTGGTTTAATGGCTAATTTCAATAGCTAAGCCAGACCTCTTATCTGTACTTGCAATGAAAAAGGGGTGTTTTTAGCTATGAAAATATTAAAATCAATTAGACCAGTTCACACACATTATTAGTCAAGTGCCGACACTCGAAACTCTTGTCTGTATAGAACACAAGCTCGAAGTTCAGCGGCAGGTACACAGCACTTGCACTGGTATCTGACCACTATTCATAATAGAAGTATAGGAGTAAGTTGTATATTTTTTTTATATTTTAAATAGGGATGGGCGAATCTACTCGCTACTATTCGGGACTCGCCCGAATAGTAGCGGACTCGGGGGACTCGCTACTCGCCGAGTTTCCTTAGAAATTACTCGGAGGTAGCGAGTCCCTGTACTTTTGCAATGTATCTATACAGATAACCTTACCATCCATGCCAAAAACAGAAACCAAGTGCACTTACAGGATGCAGTCAGAGCCCAAATGTGAAGCAAGCCCAGCTGCAGGCTGATAAATCACCTCTACCAGCAAGATGTGGGAAGCGACCTGCCATGCATACACTGGGCTTGCATAGAGCATCATTCACACTGATACATATGATGCAGAGTGTCTGAAAGCTACCCAACCACTCCGCTGCCTGAGCATTGGGAAGCACAGTACGATGCTTCTGCACCACTAGATGAATGGTGCCCCTATGGGCCCAACTGCACCCTGGATGGATAAAAAAGTGCAAAAGTTTTTTATATGATAAATAAAAAACCTTTATAAATGGGATTTTGGTTCATGTATTGGCCCAAGACATTTAAGCTGATGATCCACGTCACGGAATCCCATGCTCATCAGTCCTAACAAAACTGTACAAAAACTACTAGAAAAAAACCAGCATCAAAAAACCTTACCATCCATGCCAAAAACAGAAACCAAGTGCACTTACAGGATGCAGTCAGAGCCCAAATGTGAATCTATACAGATACACTACAAAAGTACCCTAAAAGTTAATCTAAGGGTTAAAAACAATAAACATTCATACTCGCCTTCTGTGGGGCCTGTACCTTATGTACCAGGACCGGTACCGAAGACCTCCGGACGTCACAAGACCTTAGATCACCGGGAGAAGATGGGCTGAAGGACCTGTGAGATTTCAGCCAATCAGCATGCGGCAGAGCGGTCACATGGGTTTGTCACGTGGCCGCACTGCCAGCCAATGAGTGATCTGGCCAATCTGATTGGCTGGCAGTGCGGCCACGTGACAAACCCATGTGACCGCTCTGCCGCATGCTGATTGGCTGAAATCTCATAGGTCCTTCAGCCCATCTTCTCCCGGTGATCTGAGGTCTTGTGACGTCCGGAGGTCTTCGGTACCGGTCCCGGTACATAAGGTACAGGCCCCACAGAAGGCGAGTATGAATGTTTATTGTTTTTAACCCCTTAGATTAACTTTTAGGGTACTTTTGTAGTGTATCTGTATTGATACACTGCAAAAGTACAGGTTACTATTCGGACTCGCTGGACTCGCAAAGAGTACCGAGTCTCGGACCCGGACTCGTTAGAGTCCAGCGATTCTGAGTATTTCAGAATTCGCCCATCCCTAATTTTAAACATATTTATAGACATGTTTTAAATGGACAACCCCTTTAAGGAAATACTGTTTCTGTCCCGTCACACGTCTGTAGATTCTCTTTAAAAAAGTTTTCCTGGTAAATTCATAACAATGCTTTAATATGTATTTTTGTGAACCTCAAGTATTAGGTGAGCTATAAAGACTAATTTTCAATCATTTTTAATAAAAAAGAAAGAGTGAGCTAAACTCAACAAATGAAATCGAAGGACCAGCCACTCTATAAGAACGTTTAAACCACTACAAAATGAGCTGTTAACTGCAAATGTGATGTATTATAATTGATATACTTGTCTCAGCAAAATAAAATTGAAATGCTCATAACCTTAATCAGATATTTCAATTAAAGAGAAAAGAGTACATGTGCAAAATTGGTGTAGGAGGTTTACTTTATGAAAGGGTCAACTATTGTGAGATGAAAATGTAAATCTGAAGTAGTAAATTAACCCAGGGTAATATTTCAAGGTTATCTATGATACACACATATGTATTTATATTTATTAATAAGCAGATTGAGCGCTCAGCTATCTAGCCACCTTTCCCAGAGCTCACAACAATAAAGGTGATGCGTTGTTTCGCCATTTGTGCTCAAAGGCCAATGGAAAATCAAATGGAACCTGTCAACACGTTTGTGCCCCCCAGCTATCACTATCAGTACTTGCATCTTCAGAGTAATATTCTAATCATCCCTGTCTGGGCTGACAGTGTAATGCTATAGGTGAAAAAAAAGCATTTATACTTTTACATTTTCTTATGTGAATGAGGCAGTATGTAGTCCCCTCGGAGGTCATCGACACTCTGGTTCGTTAATAGTTATCTCACTGAAAACGTCTCTGTATAAAGAACCTGTGTGATGTAACAATCATGTGTAGTGGTGGAGTGAAGCTAGTAAAATCATTATGGGCTATGATCATATAGACATTGACATCACATAGGCCCCGCAGCATCTTCTGACAATTGGCAGAAAAGTAAACTATAACCTGCCAGAGTGACTACGTCCTCCAAGTGTCTACACACTGCCTCATTTACATAAAAAAAAGTAAGTGTATTTTTTTTACCATTAATATTAAATTATTAGTTCAGATAGGGATGATTAGAATAGAAACATGAAGCTGCAGGTGCAGACTGATAGCTGGGAGGCGTAAACTAGCTGACAGGTTCCCTTTAAATTATTGTTTATTGTTTCTAACTAGGGATGAATTATTTAACCAAAATAGTGAAGTTCAAGATTTTTACCAAACACTGGGTGTCCGGGGCTCAAAAAAACTTAGCTTAGTGGTGTCGGTATTGCTCATATGTTAATAAAGTTTGTTAAAAGGCTACAGTGCAGTCCGTCATTAAGCTTTTTTTGCATGAGGTAGATTATTGAAATCTGCTGTAAACAGTAAACATTAAAAAATGTCGCTCAATTTTTGATGACCAGGCAAAGTTAAGCAGACAGTTTGTGGTTGGTATTAAAAGGGTGGAACGGTCCATGGATATTTAGCTCTTTTGGTGACTTACCTAGCTCTTCCCAATTACCCTGGTGCAGTGGTAATATGAAGTAATAGATTAATGGGGTTGATGTCAGCTGTGAATTGTCAGCTAGTATCAAGCCCTGGTGTTAGCAATGAATAGGCATTTATCAGACACCTCCAAGTACTAACCCGGCAAGTATAGACTTAAAAAATACACACAGGGCAAAAAAAAAGTTAATTTAAATATAGACTCCCTCACATGCCCTCATTCACAAATATATTACTTTAAAATAAATCCTAGAAGCTCTGACGTAATCCAAAGAGTCACGTTCCACAATGCCCTTTGATACCTATAGAGCTTTGTCCTGAAAAGTTCTCAGAACAAGGTTCAATAGCTAACTGCCAATCAGTGGCCCTGATTTATGAGAAATTCATACTTATCACTGACTGGGAGTGACCTCTGGAACCTTGTTCTAAGAAAGTTCTCAGATGCCCATCAATTCCTATGGAGCTTTATTCTGAAAACTTTCTTAGAACAAGGCTCCAAAGGTCACTGCCAGTCAGCGTTATAAATGGAATTGCTAATGCTCTTGCCTGCCGCTGAACGGCAGTGACCTGTGAAGCCTCAGTCTGAGAAAATATTCAGACAGAGCTGCATAGGAATCAACAGATGTCATGATACATTATTGTTTATATTATGTCAGAACTTCCAGGAATTATTTTGAAGTAATATATGGTGAACAAGGACATATGGGGGAGTCCTTAGTCAAATTAACTTTTTTCCCCCTCCTGTGTCTTTGTCTTTTTTAACTCTATACATGCTATGTTGTTAATGGAAGTGTTCAATAGACAGTTATCTATTACAACACCAAGGCTTGATGTCAGCTGTCAATTCACAATTGACATCAACCTCATTAATCTATTACACCAATTGCCAACATATCCTCAGATATGCTCATCTCTACTCCTTACAGCCATATATCATGAAAATAATCACACCTGTATGTCAATTAAGTTTCTAAACTAGAGATTGTTGCAGCCATAAAAAATTGTACAATTCATAATTATCACAGTGAAAACTTCCTCCTTAGCAGAATCTCACCAAGAACTGGGGGACCTTCACTAGTGAGACTCACTTTACAGTTTGAGAACCACTACCGCAGTGAGTGCAGGTTCCCAGTTAGTTATTCCACTATCTTTTTATAGAATTTGTCTTAAAAAATGTAGCTCACCAAAAGACCAAAAGACTCCCTATGTAGCGATTTTTTTGGTTTAAAACTAGTTGAGCTTTTCAATAGATAGATAGATAGATAGATAGATATTGACAGGAGCTATGAGTTTAGGATGTTACCCTTGTGTGGGTTATGTGAATTGCCCACAGATGCACAAAGGGAACAGTTTTGAACAGTAAACGAAAGAACAGGGATTACATGAGATTAACCATTTTTTAATCTGTTTGTCTGACCACGTAGTTTATCTATTATAGTGCCCTTGTAAATTGTATTATGTGGGTGAAACAATATTGGAGTTTAAGGTTAGAATGAGTCAGCACCGAGACAGCATTAGAAAAAAAAAACGGTTGGATCTTCCTGTCACAAAGCATTGGGATGAGGTAAAACACAAAGAAAGTGACCTTAGATGTCGGATAATAGACATGGTGCCCCAGATGAGGAGAGTTGGAGACAGGGTTAAGCTTTTAAAAGAAAAAGAGTTGAGATGGACAAAAAAAAACTTGGACATTAAAGCAGGTTTAAATGACGATTACAAACTAAACGTGGTCCTTTAAATAAGTTATCTGGTTCATGTAGCGATGCATACTGTCACTCACTATACAAGCTTATGAAAAAGAAAACCCTGAGGTCTAAGATGAGGTTTAAGCTGCAGAGTGTATGGGACACCCTATTTATCCCAAAAAAGGGGATACTCAGGTGGCTCTGAGGAACCTCTGAAGGGATTTTATGGGGAACAAGGGATCTCTTAATGAGTTTGGAGTCCCATGTAAACCCGGGTGAAGTGTGAATGCGAGGTGCTAAATGAGACCAAAAAAGTATATCTCAATACAGGTTATACTATAAAGAGCCAGCCGTTTTTAATAAATATAAGAGTTATAACATATATTTTAAAAAAAAGCATTCTGTCATTTTAACATTCCGGGACGCCGGGTATAACAGAGCACAGAATCACATGGTTTTAGTAGCTCCACCCATGGTTGGCTGGATGGCAGGAGTGGGATAGGAGTAAATGCGCTGGTGTAGAAACACCAAGGTGGCACTGTAATTCCACCCCGGTTGCCACATTAACAGACAACAACAGGAAATGAGCGAATGAGTGATATCATTTCCGGGACACCGAATTTCATGGACTAACATGGTGGGACATAGAGCTCATATTTTTAAAGGCATTTAATCAGCGGTAATATGCAGCAAATGTGCAGCAGGCCCCGTAATTAATGTATAAAGGGTTTGTTTAAGATTAAGTTCATAACATGTAAAGATGGAAAATAATTATTGTATTTGCACATTATATGCCACAATGGCAGGTGTATGGTAAAGTTAGTGCACATTGTCTAGTTTTAGAATTTTGATGAAAATTGATTAATGATTGTATAAAGTATTGAAATGAGAGATGATAAATATCTGGATTGTGCCAGCTAGTGACTGCTGGAAAAAGGGCGTTTGGGCCCAAAACGTAGCCATCTTGTACCCCAGGCCAGAAATAAAGGCATAAGATCATCATCAAACATTGGACTGCTGCAAAGGCTTTATTTCACCATATGTATAGGAGGCATTGAAGATTCTTTTGTTGATTGATACCCATATTTGCTGTGCTGCTCTGTTTTTCTGCATATAGATAGATAGATAGAGATTATTTTCCAAAGAAGTAGAACCTGTTTAGATATGCAAAGGAAGGCAACTTGTATGCTGTATTTGATGTACAATGAAAGTTATGGATTGGATGCAAATGTCTCTTTCCAACAGTACATTGCACGACCACAATTGCACCTACATGTTGGCACTGTTAACATGCCTCCCTGAAGGAAATGGAACTAGATTAAACAGTTTATACTATGATTATGGGACATTAACTGTTAAAATAGCCCTTTAATAATATTCTGAATAAATATACTACAATAACTTGGATAATCACAGAATATGCATTTGTAGATATTTAGCTTTCAAGAATGACAATAATGAAATAGCTTTTTAGTTTAATCTCAAATCTGATTACTATGAATCTGCTGCCTGACAACCTCATTTCTCACAGGGTTGTTGGTCACTACTTCACCAAGAAGATCAGATTTTACAGCTCAGTCCTGAATTGACAGTGAAATAAGTTCAAATAAGGAAATAGGAAATTGTACAAAATCTTTTTCATTCTTATCTATTATATAATCACGAATGGATTTCGCGCACCAAAGTCGCATGCGACTCAGCGTGGTCATGTGGATACGAAAAATGCATTGGCCGCGCAGCGGCCAATGCGACCAGTTGTAAGGCGACTCGCTATGCCCGCGCAGCGGGCATGGCGAGTCGCCTTAGCACCGCGAAGCATTGGCCGCGAAGCGGCCATTGCGAGCAGTTCTAAGGCGACTCGCTATGCCCGCGCAGCGGGCATGGCGAGTCGCCTTAGCAGCGCGAAGCATTGGCCGCGAAGCGGCCATTGCGAGTCACAGACTCGCTCAGCTAGAATCCCGATGCTTTGTGCATCGGGCACCCATCTAGTGCCATCATAATTATATTTTTAGTAAAATATTAACATGAACATCTTCTATTAAAATAGTTTTGATCAGCTTATCTTGTTTATTCTTGAAGAATTCTCTAGGTCTAAAATATTGATTGCCTATCCTAAGAATTAACATGGGTGGGGGAGGAGGAGGGTTTATGGGGCCTTAGTGTTCAGGTAATTGCTTTAACCGCTTATAGTATGAACAAGGTTTTATCCAAGGTCGTACTACGCAAACTGCTCATACCTAACATTTTAAAGTGACTGTGCTAGTTTGTTGGTTATATCCCACAAAATCAAATGGAACAAAGCTGTAATATCTCCATCACAACCTCTTGAGACCTGGTTAACTAGAATGCCGAGTTTCAGACTACCATTGTAATATTGATTCTACAGATCCTAAGGAATGGTCATCAGTGGTATAATAGTTGGTTAAACCTATTTCTTTGGTACACTGGGCAATGTTTGAACATGGAAACATAAATCATCAGAAAATCAGGAATTTATCATCATAGCCAAAAATCTTTAATCTGCCTCGTTGGGATATTAGAAAGTCAGGGTCTCACACGTGCTGCTTTTTAGCTTTTAAATAAAATTATTAACATATACGGCACATCCCAACAATCTGTTAGTCCATACGGTATATCATTAGCAGAACTGTTTCCACCAGATGGAGTATATATACCTCATTAATAATGAATGATTATGTTCATGTAGTGAGCAAAACATCAAAAATCTATCTGTCTGTCTGTCTGTCTGTCTAACTATCTGTCTAACTATTTGTCTATCTGTCTATCTATCTACACTACTGTTCAAAACTTTGGGGTCAGTTAGAAATTGTCTTATTTTTGAAAGAAAAGCACTTTTTTTTAATGAAGCTAACATTAAATGAATTAGAAATACACTCTATACATTGTTAATGTGTTAAATGACTATTCTAGCTCCAAATGTATTGTTTTTTAATGCAATATCTACATAGGTGTATAGAGGCCCATTTCCAACAACCACCACTCCAGTGTTTTAATGGTACATTGTGTTTGCTAACTGTGTAAGAAGGCTAATGGATGTTTAGAGAACCCTAGAAAACCCTTGTACAAGTGTGTTAGCACATCTGAAAATGGTTTGGCTCATTAGAGAAGCTATAAAATTACCTTCCTTTGAGGTAGTTTGTTCTATGAAAGTCCAAATGGCCAGAAAAAGAGAACTTTCATGTGAAACCTGACAGTCTATTCTTATTCTTAGAAATGAAGGCTATTCCATGCGAGAATTTGCCAAGAAACTGAAGACTTCCTACAACAGTGTTTACTACTCCCTTCAGAGGAGAGCACAAATATGCTCTAACCAGAGTAGAAAGAGAAGTGGGAGGCCCTGTTGCACAACTGAGCAACAAGACAAGTACATTAGAGACTCTAGTTTGAGAAATCGATGCCTCACAGCTCCTCAACTGGCAGCTTCATTAAATAGTACCCGCAAAACGCCAGTGTCAAAGTCTACAGTGACGAGGCCACCCTGGATGCTGGCCTTCAGGGAAGAATGGCATAAAAAAAGCCATATCTGAGACTGGCTAATAAATGGAAAACATTAGTATGGGCAAAATAACACAGACATTGGACAGAGGAATATTGGAACAGAGTTTTATGGTCAGACGAATCAAAGTTTGAGGAGCTTGGATCACACAGGAGAACATTTGTGAGATGGAGAACAACTAAAAAGATGCAGGAAGAGTGTCTGATGCCATCTGTCAAGCATGGTGGACGTAATGTGATGGTCTGGGGTTGCTTTGGTGCTAGTAAAGTGGGAGATTTGTACAAGGTAAAAGGGATTTTGAATAAAGGATACTATCTCTCCATTTTGCAATGCCATGCCATGCCGTAAATGCAGCAAAGGGAGCATTCTTTGACGAAAGCAAAGTTTGAAGGAGAATTATTGTTTCAAATAAAAATCATTATTTTTAACCTTGTCACTGTCTGGACTATATTTTCTGTTCATTTTGCAACTCATTTGATAAAAAAAATTATGAGTTTTCATGGAAAACACAAAATTGTCTGGGTAACCCTAAACTTTTGAATGGTTATCTATCAATCTATATATCTATCATCAATATACCTGTCTATCATCAATATACCTATCAATCTATCTGTCATCAATATATCTAGCTACCTATCTACCTATCTACAGTGCCTTGTGAAAGTATTTGGCCCCCTTGAACTTTTCAACCTTTTGCCACATTTCAGGCTTCAAACAAAGATATAAATTGAAATTGTTTTGTGATTCATCAACAAGTGATACACAATCGTGATGTGGAATTCAATTTATTGGATATTTTAAACTTTTTTAACAAATAAACTGAAAAGTGGGGCATGCAATATTATTCGGCTCCCTTGAGTTAATACTTTGTAGCGCCACCTTTTGCTGTGATTACAGCTGCAAGTCGCTTGGGGTATGTCTCTATCAGTTTTGCTCATTGAGAGACTGAAATTCTTGTCCATTCTTCCTTGCAAAACAGCTCAAACTCAGTGAGGTTGGATGGAGAGCGTTTGAGAACAGCAGTTTTCAGCTCTTTCCACAGATTCTCGATTGGATTCAGGTCTGGACTTTGACTTGGCCATTCTAACACCTGGATACATTTATTTTTGAACCATTCCAATGTAGATTTTGCTTTATGTTTTGGATCATTGTCTTGTTTGAAGATAAATCTCCATCCAGTCTCAGGTCTTTTGCAGACTCCAAAAGGTTTTCTTCCAAAATGGTCCTGTATTTGGCTCTGTCCATCTTCTCATCAATTTTAACTATCTTACCTGTCCCTGCTGAAGAAAAGCAGGCCCAAACCATGATGCTGCCACCACCATGTTTGACTGTGGGGATGGTGTTTTGAGGGTGATGAGCTGTGTTGCTTTTACGCCAAACATATTGTTTTGCATTGTGGCCGAAAAGTTTGATTTTGGTTTCATCTGACCAGAGCACCTTATTCCACATGTTTGGAGTGTCTCCCAGGTGGCTTGTGGCAATCTTCAAACGAGATGTTTTATGGATATCTTTGAGAAATGGCTTTCTTCTTGCCACTCTTCCATAAAGGCCAGATATGTGCAGTGTACGACTGATTGTTGTCCTATGAACAGACTCTCGCTCCTCAGCAGTAGATCTCTGCAGTTCATCCAGAGTGATCATGGGCCTTTTAGCTGCATCTCTAATCAGTCTTCTCCTTGTTCAAGATGAAAGTTTAGAGGGACGGCCAGGTCTTGGTAGATTTGCAGTGGTCTGATTCTCCTTCTATTTCAATATGATGGCTTGCACAGTGCTACTTGAGATGTTTAAAACTTGGGAAATCTTTTTGTATCAAAATCCGGCTTTAAACTTCGCCACAACAGTATCTCAGACCTGCCTGGTGTGTTCCTTGGTCTTCATGATGCTCTCTGCACTTGAAACAGAACCCTGCGACTATCACAGAGCAGGTGCATTTATACAGAGACTTGATTACACACAGGTGGATTCTATTTATTATTACCAGTCATTTAGGACAACATTGGATCATTCAGAGATTCTCACTGAACTTCTGGAGTGAGTTTGCTGCATTGAAAGTAAAGGGGCCGAATAATATTGCACGCATCACTTTTCAGTTTTTTATTTGTTAAAAAGTTTAAAATATGCAATAAATTTCGTTCCACTTCACGATTGTGTCCCACTTGTTGTAGATTCTTCAGAAAAAAATTAGAATTTATATCTTCATGTTTGAAGCCTGAATTGTAGCAAAGGTTTACAAGTTCAAGGGGCCAAATACTTTCACAATACACTGTATCTTCCTATATCTCTCTCTTTCTATCACTTTAGCCACAATATAATTTGCTTTTTCATAGAGAAGATTGTGTAAGTAAAAACACATCTATAGCTTCAATATGTAATTATGTTGTAAATATGTGGAAGTTAGATTGGCATTTGGTCTAGTCTAATGGATAAGTTTAGTAAAATTCATTCCATTCTTGTTTCCATTGTGTTAAAGGTTCTTCAGCAAAAGGGTACAACTACAGGTTTTAAGTCAGAAAGACTTCTCAAAAAAGCAGCATGTTATTATGCAACTAGAATTAAAAAGAAAAATCACAGAAATGTATGATATCTGACTGTGCGCTTATTATAATCCTATGCAAATGCCTAGTATACAATTATAAACTTTTTTTGTAAATTCTAGCTGCATGAAATATGCAGAATAGTGGAAATAGGTGGATGGGCCCTTTAAATCCTGTCTCCAGTGACATCAGGCTGTCTCGGTAATGTAATCTAGAAAGGCTTCTAATAGTACTAATGTTGCCAATCACCATTAAACACAAATTACTAATATTAATAGATGTTGGCAGATGAACACAGCTAACAGTTTTATTGCTTGTAACTTTTGATAGCTTCTCCTAAGTGAAAACCGCTAATAAATCTGTAACAATAAAATGACCTTACCTAGAACACTACATAAAACTGTCTTTATAAAATGTAAACATTACATGAAGCCCAAGATCTTAGAATTGAAAAGGAATAGTGATGACATTTTTTTAAATTAACATAACCTTTGGGGGAAGGACAAATTTAATTACTGTTGTGTACATGCATGATACTTGAGAGGGAAATTATCTGGTACTCGAGATGAGAGGATCTTTAATATTTTAAAGTTGTTATGTTCACCTAAATTTTTGAAACAAAATGTACCCACATCAAATCAGACGATACTCCAATTCCCAAGAAAGAGGTGTGTAACACTACAGGTTCACCAAGAGCACTATCCAACTGATAAGCTCCTTAAAGCAAACATAACCTTAGTGATACCAAAGTAACTTCCAATTAAGGCTATGGGTAAATGGATAGTGACTATTCTTCACTGGTGTGCTGTCACACACTATCTGTATAGTATATTCAGTGTTTTATTACTTTCTCTCCTTATCTTTATTGCTAATATTGTGACATTACCTAACAAAAATGGATACTGCATTCGTTTCTATGCTTTTATAAGGCTTTATAGTCCCTGCTGATTAACTATCCATGTGGGACCTCAGTGGGTGAAATGTGTATAAAATGGTGGGCACATTAGACAATTTCCTTAAATTGATTTAATTCATGGGGTTTGATGAATTCCTAAAATTTGATTTGTCTAACTATTTTAGTATGTCCATGTAAGCTATTGGGCATTGTGACTTCAGTCCACTGCAGGAAAACAGTGGACACACTGAAAACAATGCAACAATCAATTATCTACAGTTAATTGATTCTTATGGTATCTATTTTGCCTTTCCTTTGCACTGTATTTGAACAAGCCCCTCTTTGACTTTGAGAGTCTTTTTTTAGTAAATAGTAAATTGTTTTCTTTAAGATAGAAGATGATTAAAGATTTATGTATTATCTATTTATTGGTAGTACATGGTGTAGTTTCCCAAAGTAACATGACGTTTCTAAGAGATTTTGAAAATTAAAGCAAAATCTTGTTTAGTATGGGGCGTGATGGCGTGATGGCACAATGGTTAACACTGCAGTCTTGCAGCACTGGGGTCCTGGGTTTACGTCCCCCCATGGACAACATCTGCAAGGAGTTTGATGTTCTCCCTATATTTAATGGGTTTCCTCCCACACTCCTAACACATACTGATATGGAAAGTAGATTTTGAGCCCGATGTGGACAGTGTATCTGACGTATATAAAATGAATTAATAGTGCCATATAAGTGAATAAGTATTATTAATTATTATAGTTTCTTTACGACTTTTTATCATTTTATCATCATAAAGATATTGGTTTGGTTTTTGACTTTTCATTTGGTTGATGTTCACTCTTAAAAAAATAATGAACTGGCTCATAGTATCTGAAGATGCTTGATAGTGTCTACATCTAAGGGCTAAGTCAAAAGACAGCCTTACATTTATATGTATAGATACGCAATACACCTTGTTGCAGTTGATGGCCTTATATCTATTGGCCAATAATCCTTTTTTATCATAAATAAAAGCAACTTTTCCAACAGAATTTTTTTGAAAAAATGTAAACAATTTGTACAGAATTTTAACCTAGCTTTAGCCTACCTGTCTAGTACAGGCATATGTGTTGGCAGTTGCAGTGTGCCGCTGTGAATTTTCATTTATATAGCTATTAATAAGACTTTATTTTGTTGGATCTGGGTGCAGAAAATGAATCATTATAATCCTCATTACTGTGTCAATATAGTGGGGAAAATTTCCATATACATCTAGTCCAAAAGAGCATACATTTCACTTATGTAAAAGGTAGCTGTACAGTTCAATGCCATAAAAGCTGTATAAACTTCTATATTGCGTATAAGCCCTTTGATTTATGGTATGTCCTTTCATAACAGATTTCTCAAAGAAATCCCAAGCATATACTATAATCCAGCCACATGTATGAAGGAAATTTGTCATATGTGTCACATGTGAACATACACTTAATGTATGTAAAGATTTACCTATAGCAAGTATAAGGGTATTAGGGCCAATTTATACCAAAAGCCCATAACGTAATACACATAACCTACAAATCCAGACTAATGGCTATAAATTGGCTATTATGAGATTATACACATATTTGTTATTTTACTACTTATTGATAAAATAGATTCACTCTAAAATATCCTTACATAATCCATTTGCGAGCCTAGAACTGAGCAAAGTTATAGAAACACAGTTGATTTAGGTCATCGTAGACGATCTTTCATTTTGAAATTCATGGCGAGTCTCCAGTACCCTCAAGTTGCTTATGATTGCTATTATCTTGTACAGAGGTCTGGCTCAACTGCTGTTGAATTTGCAAGATTAATTACACTGATGCTACACTTCACTTCAGATTAGATAATAGTCTCAAGGTAAACTGAGAAGTCAATTAAAAAGCTGCCCTTTGGAGGTTTACAATGATGTATACATTTTCAGTTTATATTAATAGGATAGAAAGCCACTGATTATAAGCATGCATCTTATTTCCTGTCTCTTTTTATGAGCATAATACATTTCAGAAGTAGTAATATAAAACTAGACACCACTGAGATGAAACTCCAAATGAATTCAGTAAGATTGTCAGCCCAATAATGCCCTCATATTAGCTGCCATTTTACATCTTATATCTCTAAACAAGGTTCATGAAATGAAATATTTATTTAACCCAATGTTTCAGTTACTCATTCGCTAACCAACTATAGGAAAGCAATGGGCTCCTATTAAATGAGTATATTTAGTGGCTTATTTCTACTCATCTGTGATACATAGATTAGCATAGCAAACTCTAAAGGTACCGTCACACCTGGCAATGGCACCGGAGATATCGCCGGCGACGCTTTGGGGGCACGCACGTTTTTGGCGCCCCGCCAGGTCGCTGTCACGTGTTTACACACAGCGATACCTCCAGCGACGCACCAGCGATCTGACAGGCAGCCTCGCCGCTGGGGTGTCCAAAAACCCCAGTGGTGATGCTGTTACATGGGAACCTATGCTTCCATCGCCTGTCGGACCGCCGTCCCCCTGTTACATGGGGCGATGTGTACACATCGCCCCAGAGTGCTTGCCTGTTTTCACATCACTGATGTGAAACCAGATGACCATTCAGAGGCGATAATTAGCGCCAACATCGCCATTTACATTAGGCGACGCAGGGGCGAGATCGGTACTGATAGGCCACGCCCCTACATCACCTAAGAAATCGGCGGTGCCGTCGCCAGGTGTGACAGTACCTTAACACTGTAAGTTGGTTGAAGGACATGCTAGAAAAAAAGGATAAATAACTAACAATCTAAGATAATTATTTTTCTTGGCCTTCATTGCTGAACAATTGTGTATTAGGAAATTATTTCACATTCTTGCATAAATAATAGATTTAAGCTTACTTATTGATACTTTAACCCCTCAAAGTGATTGTCCATTAGATGGACAACCACTTCTCAATTGCTATATTCCCCTTTGAGATAAAAAAAAGCCTGCACTCACCATCGGTGTGGCCACAGTTCCAGTGAGGACATCGCTTGTTCTCCCGGGGCTCATGTGACATTGTTATGCCATGTGAGCCCACCAGCTAATGAAAGGCAGCTTCACTCTCACCTCCTTTGGACATAGCTAATATTTGAAGGAAGTGAAGCAGCAACTCTCACGTCTTCTGGCTGTCAGTTGCGTCTAAGGAACGGAGATTGAAATGTCCACTTATAAAATAATGTGGGACATTAAATTTGAAAGAAATAATTTTGACGTTTGTCAGACCTGCACAGCTCTACTGAATAAATCCTAGAGCGGTTGGTTGCCTACCACTACATGAACATCTGTGATTGGCTGTTGCAATCAGACTTCATTTCTTCAATCTAGACAGTGATTTTGCTTGGTTGTCATGCACTAAAGTGCTATCATATTATGTTAAATAAATAATCGAAAAAAAATGCATTGGGTTTCTCTGCATTATTTAGTCTAGCACAGATAAAGCGGATAACTGCAAGTTGCCACCCTTAGCTGCCTAATTTTTCCTTTGATGACAAAAATGAATGCATGGGCTTCATCCTATTTTTAATTGCCAGCCAAGATAAAACTAGGCATCTGAGGGCTGGTATTCTCAGTGTGATAGGGGCCTTCGTTATTGGGCCCCCCATGATATAGAATAGCATCCAACAGCCATCCCAGAAATCAGCACATTCATAAGAAGCGCCAATTCCTTGAGCTTTACTTGGCTCTTCCAGTTGCCATGTAGTGGTGGCAAACTGGGTAATATGGGTTAAATACCAGCTTTGTATTGCCAGCTGGTAGTCAGCCCGAAATTCTTAATGTTGGGCCAATATTAGACCCGGGCATAAAGAATTTCAAGTAAATGGTAAACAAGACACACCACAGAGAGAAAACATTTTATTATAAATAAAAATACTAAGAAAAGTAGGGACTACATCTTTATTAACCCCTTTATTAACCCGTCCTTGATCCTCTGTGACGACTTCTTCTTTGGAGGCTACGGTGAAGAATACAGCAATATTTTACCACAGCCTCCAGTCACTGAATGAATGAGCTGTGAGCTCCGTTCACAAGCGGTGACTCCCTGAGGTCAGCTCAGGTAACCATGGTAACCCGCTATGATTATCGGTCCCCATGGTTACATGAATGGTGACCTAAGGTGGCCTCAGCAAGTCACCGCACACCAGGAGCAGAGCTGGCAGTGACTGATGTGTGTGGCAGCTCATCTGGTCATCATTGTAATTAAGTCAGGTGACCAGATCATCTGAAACAATCTTATCACGTGACACAATTGCTATGGTGAGCAGATCAGCTGACAGCGTACGTCACTCACTGCCAGTGCAGATGCAGAAGTGAGATGGATCACGGGAATATGACAGGAGCAATCAAGCAGCAAAGATAGGTAAGATGATATATGTGTATTTCTCTATTTGGCAGCTTTCGGACACTTTAAAGGTGTTTTCTGTGTGTTTAAAGTTGCCTGCCATTGATTTTAATGGTGCTCGGCAAACATTCAGTGAACAAGTCAGCGAGCACCCCGCATTCGGCGACAAATCCGAATGCAAACACTCAGGTGTTAGCTCATCTCTAGTTACAGACGAAGGGCAGCTATCTTGGAGAACATTTAATTGCCACTAATATGCTTGACAGTTGCAATAAATGGTTAAACTAATGTGGCTAGCTACAATAACACCAGTTATTCTTGTGTGCTGGTATGTAATACAGCCAAAACTCATCCTTTAGAGAGTGGGTCAGCTCTTGAAACTGCTGCATATAGTAAAAGCACACAGTAGCTATATGTATGTGTACTTCATTCTGAATGTTGCAGTTGATTAGTGGTTGCTGAATAGATGCTGTGGTCACATTCTGTGACATAAATTAATGTGACTGCTGGGGACACATTGCTGTGCTTGTACTTACTTGCAGGTAGGGATGCCATTTTTTCTTTTATCATAGATAGTAGAGATGATAACTTGCATTTTCAAATGACAGTTGAAATAGTAGAATAAAATGTATCTTTTATGAAACATTTTCCTCTCACTAATAGGCAAATATCTTATATTTTTCAGACACTTTGGAACTGATGAGTAAAAAAAAAAACTGTCAGAGCTTAAAAGCTTTTATTTGGGCTTATAAACTGTTTATAAGAATGCTCATTTCTGGTTATGTGCCCATGTAAATATAGCGTTAAACCATTGAGCAAGCAAAAGAACACTTTTTCAGCTGATGGCATCTTTTCTGCAGTCAAAAAATAACCTATTGGCAGCATATCTAACATGTAACTAGGGAATGTGCTGCCGATAACATACAAACTACAGTTGCAATTAAAATAATTCAACCACAATTACAAATTAGATAATTGGACAAAACTCAAACTTTCTGCTCTTTTCAATTTTTTTGGGTTGTAGTCTTTCTTTTCTTGCAAATTCAGAAAGTGTTCACTTAACTTTAACCTTACTAACTGTGCGGCTGATAAAGTTTGATTCCCGTTTAATACAGGGATCATTTCGCATGATGCCCCCCAGTTCACCTTGAACTATGTAAAAGGGCCTTCAGAAAGTACAGATTGTTGATAGGAGAAATTTCTCATGTAAAAATAGCCTAAAGGCCCCCATAGACATTAGACTAATATCATCCAAACCAATCGATATTGACAAGTGTAGCCAACAATATGGCTGGCCAACTGATGGTTGGAGATTTATGGCAGTAATCTCTGATTTAGGACCGCCAATAATATTGTCCTCCCGGAGATAAGAAAAAACCACAGATATGCTTGGCCGAATGAGTGCTCTGTATTTGGAAGAGTTGTTTGAGATGGCCATGAGCTGAATGAACATCTGAGGCATCATTCATTTACAGCCATCTGATGCTTCTGAGGGTCACAGTTAATATTTAACTAGCTAAGGTCCCTTTCACACTAACGTTTCTGTCCGATCTGGCAGATCCAGACAGAAGACCGCATCTGCCGCTTAACGGCAGCACTTGCGGTACCCTTTCAGCAAGCCCCATGCATTCTCTATGGGGCTTGCGGCAAAAGCGGTATTGCCACGAACTGGCACTTGTGGCAGTTGCGGCCGCAAAAAAAAGGTACAAGCAGCATCTTTTTTGCTGCCAGAGGTGCCGGATCTGCCGCATCAGGCAGAACCGCACTTGCCGCACCGGACCGCAAGCCACATAGACAATGCATGGGGCTCACTGGATCTGGACTGCGAGCCGGCCGATCCGGCAGATGCGGCGCACCTGCCGGATCGGCTGCAAACATCAGTGAAACGCTTTTGTGAAAGGGGCCTAAGAAGGTTACTGCAAATTATAAAGCTACTGGATGAACTTTCAAGGTGCCAAACATTTTTATATGCAAAATATTTTCTCTCTTATGCATCTTTGATACCATAATTGGTGCCAATATGGCCGAGTCCATTCACACATTTATCTGTCCATCTGTTCTATTGTACAGGAAGCAGACTGCCCTATGTAACTTAGACATTTTACAGGAGAAGATGACACATGGGGATTTGATGGAAAGACGTTCATCTCAGACTTTAACATCAGTTCATTTGTTTTCAGCTTACGGCTGTCAAATCACAACAAAAGGCTAGATTTACAGATTTATGGATGTTAGCATTAATGAATAAATATAGGAAGAATTCTGCTATTGTTCAGAGGTTTTCAACATATCTAAGGGGGGTTTCATGCATCTTTTTTAAACTTAATATTATCCTTGCTCTTTTCATTACTTCTCCCTGCTGGTGTCTTAAGGCATGCTGTGAATGACCTCCACAGATTCTCAAGTTTTATGCAGAAAGTACATTGAATCTGAAAGCTTTATTAGATAAGTTTGTTGTTTAGCTACTTCCTGATGTCAGCTACATTAAAAATAAACATCATAAAGCTGAGCTGTGACCTTCAAGTATCCAAAACTAGAAAGGAATTTTTATTTTCAACTCAATATATAGCAATACCTGTTATATCACATAATGGAATTTGTGCTGAAGAAATTGTATTTTAAAAGGAATCCGCCACCAGGACAAATCTTTTTAAAGTGCACCTACTGTTTTTCTAAGAATCAAGCAGCATGAGACGACAGGGCACTGTTTCATTAGTAATGGAGCTCTATTCCTGTGTTCCCACATAAATACTTGAAAAAAATGTGGGACTTGATGCCACCATTCAATGGATGAATCATGTACAGCTGTTCAGGGCCCCTATTTACCTAAATGGAAGCCCCATACAGTTCACCCTATGGTGCCAAGCTTTTAAGAAATATGTATGCAATAGAAATAGGGTGCTCTGAACTAAAGAAAGTGAGCACAAAAGTCTTAAAAGTATATGCTTAAAGTTTTAATGGCAGTAAAAGTGAAATGGTTTGTAAGAATCTCATAACTTTATATTAGCGGCTAAATATATGAAGCAGATCTTAGAAGTGTCTAAAAATGGTGACATTGCACGAGTAACACAATTTACAGTGACCCTCAGTTTGGAACTTAGTATTCAGAATAAATTCTGTGTCTTCTTTCTGTCTAGCCACTTTCTTAGAAAAGAGCGATTAGTGGTTTTCTGCACTGCTGGAAAATATTCATGCAATGCATTTATCCAAAAAACGGGGTTTATTAAATTTAACGCGTTTCGAAGGTGCTTGTTTCCTAATTTTTTAATCCTGATGAAGAAGCAAGGCAGTTTTGAAACATGTTGAATCATTAAACCACAATTTTTGGATTAACACACAGCATCATTATTGACCTGCAGTGCAGAAAATCCCCTAATCGTCCTTCTCTCCTACTTATTAGCTCATCAAGCCCATGGATCCCCAGCAGCAGTCATTTATATGCCTTATTCTTCCATTGAGATGAGCAATATAATCATTTATACTTCTATTTTTAGATAAAACCCAGTGCTGTTTCCCCTTCCGAGCAGCATTTCATCCATGTGTTGTGATTATTCCGCTGCCAAACAACATATAAAAGGTATAAAAAGGTGTACCTCTTGACAATCAGCAAATTTTTAATCTTGCACCTGTAGCATTGGTATACATATGTTATGTTTATGTCTTTTCTTACAGATCCCCCATTCTTTTTTGCCTCTGAGGTGCTTCACTAATTAATTGTATATTTTTGACTACTTGGTTATTGGTTGCAGCTTTGTATACCTATTACCTTTTTCTGGACTTCTTTCTATGTACACATTTTTAATGTTTTGCATGTGTAGTATATATTTTACTGTTATATGTCAGGTTACTAATTTTGAACGCTTGCTCTCTGCAAGTGTATGAAATTGGCACTTGCATTTGTAGCTATCTTATACTGTTGTGCAATGCCTTATCATGGTTCTTACTCAACTCATTTTTGATGGCACCTCTAATACAAATTTTTAAAATCAAAGTAAAGCCTTTGTCTATTGTTAACAAACATTCCTGCTATAAAATACAATTTACCTAAAAACATTTATATAAAGTGAGAAACAGAAGCAACTTGGTACTTGGTCACATCACTTTTTTAGAACAGTTTTCCTGAAAGGTGAACACATAGAGCTATGGAGTCCAACACAAACTCTTCTTTTTATTACACAATAGATATGTGTTCTTTTTACTATCAATTCACAGAATACTTGATAATTATAGGATTGATGATGGCATCACAACTTAAGCAAACAATGATTACTAGAAGGGTATCCTGTTTCTTTTCAGTGCATGGTTGCAGTGAAGAGGAGCAGCTCTACTGAAGCAGTGGTTGAGTAGAGTGATAGGGTATTAACCCTATCACTCTACTCAAAGCCAATATGGCCATGTGAAGTTAAGAGTTAATTGATCCACTTAGTTGTCTCCATCAAATCCATAGACTATGAACAGAATGGTTTCACACATGCCTGATCACTACTCCATTCAAACGCCTTCTCACTGTGGTCATACAGGGCTAAGAGGTGGGGTCCCCAGTAATTACACATATATCACCAATTTTGTAGCCAGTGATAAACAGCCATATTGGTAAAACACTTTCAACTTTTTTATGACCATTTAAATCTCCATTTTTATACTGGTGTTTTTTCCTATCATTCTTTTAAGATCTATATCTTTTAGAATTTTTCTGTCCACATAGCCATATAAGGGCTTCTTGTAAGTGGCACTGGCAAACTTATAAAATATTTCTTTGCATTGTAATGGTTAAAAATGCTAGAACTTGTGGCCTGTTCCTTCCATTTCTGACACCCTTAACTTTTTTACTTTTCCATTTATGGAGCTATGCGATAGTTTGACATTTATGCACTATCACTTTTTAATGCTGCGACCAAAAATTACACAATTTTTTCTTTTCATCATTTAATATACACTTAAAATAATTTGATATTTTGAAAGATGAGACTTTAACGGTCACAACAAAAACAAATGTTTTTTTTTTTTTACAACTGGTAAAGGGATTGATTTGATTCTCTATATAGTAAAACTTTTTTAAAATTTTTACTTTAGCGTTATATCCACCCCAGGGTACGGGGAAACCTTATAGTTTGGTTGCTTATGTAATATACTGCAGTGAAATTACAGTATATATGTAATTCATGGTCTAAGATAGAGCCCAGCCAGTGACAGTGATGGGGGCCTTCAATACTTCTGAATGGCTCTGGCTACCTTAGTAACCCATGGTAAGACTCATAGATCAGGTCGCTTGGGACAGAAATGCAGTGGCGGTAGGTGCATGTGTGCACTAGAAATCAGTACATTTAATGTTGCCAAATTATACCATTAAACAGCAGCAATTGGAGCTGGTTGCAAATGTTGCTCATTCAGCAGATGATTGCTCTATGAGAGAGCAATCATCTGACCAATATGGAAGGCGCATAGCTCCTGAGTCCACTCCACTCATCTCACATGGGACTTGTGATGAAAATATACATTACTGATCATTAACAGGTTAAAGAAACACCATTTTTACCATATTAAATGCTGAACTGCATAAAGAAATTCATGACTATATTAAAACCTGCATGCAAATGTTTATGGAGATTTTTGGAAACACAAATTCTCTACAGTCATCTGTTTCTTGAATAATGCACCTAAACCATTTGGACACATTTTTATATTACATTTGGAATTTCATGTTCTAGCACCTGGATATTATCATATTGCAATACTGAATTTCTAATCTACTGTATATGGTAAAATACTTTCCAAAATAGAACACTAACACAAGCATGGAAAGTGTAAAGTGGATATTTGACCTTTAAAGTTTTGTGCCATTGTCTTAAGTATTATTGATTACAATGGAATTATTACAAAGAAGACATCTATAATTTGGAGTAAGTCAGAGGTTGTCAGACCGGATATACAACCGGTTTAGTTTTACATTCACGTTTATATCTCAATCAAGACGCTGCTGTGATCATTCAATTATTTATTCCACATTCTTCTCCTCTGACTTAAAAACGTTTATAAAATGACAGTTACCTTTTAACTCAGTATGTAAAAAGTCTGGGGGCTCATGACAGCCCTCCCCAAAGTTTAATGTAATATAGGCACTGTAAAATGTAATGTTTCTGATTGGTGACATCTGTGTTCTGAGAACTTAAGTCAAGTCAAAGAATCGCTCTGAAGTCCGCAGTCCCTGCATGAGCTGCACACACAGAGTGGTGTCCAGGTTCAATATTAAGTCTGTGGGTCTGTACATTTACTCTCACCGAGCTGTCTACGGACCCATAGACCTACTATTGAACCTGAACAGCACTTGAAGATTTCAGAGCAATGTTTTAACTGATTGGTGTGAGTCTCAGGACCTGGAAACCCAATGATCAGAAACACTACGCCTATTACATATAAATACTTTTATAAATTGACTGTCACACTTTAACCAATTTGTGCTTTTCTTTAAGTGTGGTCTTTCCTGGGATTCAAACTTAAAACATGTACTGTGTAATGGCAAGCAGAAATTTTAGTAGCAACCTACAGGCTGCACTGGCAATTGCCTGGGAAATTTACTGAAAAATAAAGAAAATCAATTACAGTGACCACAATTTGATAAACTTTTTAAAAATAAACAAAGCTTTAACAATATGGATATACCTGCTATCCAACTTATCATATCAATGCGTACTATACTGTGACCAAATTATTTCTAGTGATCAAAAAATGAAGTAAAAAAAAAGTGATAGTTTTTTTCCGCCAAATCCATATAAAATAATGCTAATATGAAACTCTACCATGTACTGGGAAATATGGCACTTTAAAAAAAACTACAGCTTGCCTCGTAGAAAAAAGTATCTTACATAATGAAGTTTAAGTAAAAAATAAGCAAAGAATAGGTTTGTTGCAACTAGGAATGAATTAGCAAAAACAAAGACATTTTCTGGCCTTCTGAACAAATAAATCGAAAAAATAACCTTGTAATAATTATTCACCTATTATGTATACAGGATTTCATATGCTCATGTTCATGTTTGTACTGTGTGTATATGTGTAGTAATATGCTAATACATGTGTTATGTATCAGCATGTACAGTATATTTTTCTAATGTGATTATGTATTTAACTATGTGTGTATATGCACTTGGGGACCTATGTAGTAGGGGAACCAAATACAAGTTCTGCACTTGGGCCCTTCAGTGTCCGCCCTTGTAGTAAAGTATTTACTCCTTGCAACTTTGCAAACAAAGGCTTCAATGTAGAATGTTAAAAAGAAAATTCTGAGCAATAAGAAGTGAATTTGAGACACTCCATGCAATGGCACATTTATGTGGCAGCTAATATTAATATATGCATCAAGGTGAATGGTGGAGGAAGTTGGCTCTGGGATTAATAAACAGATGCCAACTCTATTTTTAGTGCTCTTTGCATGAAGTTGGCACAGTTTGACGATAGTTTAATTTTGTTGCATAGCGTGAATGAACTGCTATACATATTTTATTAGCATATATACTGCTAGCGACAAATCACATTTTGCAGAAATTAATAAAAAAAATATATATTCTTCATATATCTTTTGTCATACTATGCATAGCACAATGGCTGAATGTGATGTAGTTAGCCGATTACAAACCTTAAACCGTATAAATTGTACACAAGATCTACTTCAGGGGCCAGACAATATTATACCAAATCTTTATTATATCCATAATAACAGACACAAAAAATGATACACTGAATAAAATTATTTAACAAAGATAAAAATAATAGGAACCACAAGATTGTAGCAGAAGGTCACAATAACTTAGGATAAATACACAATGATTTTACAAATCACAAGTATTATATGGATGGGTTGTAATCAACCTAACAATCTATGTGTCAATAAAGGGATTGGTGCTTACAATAGTACTATGTATAATTCACATGGAAAAAGTAAAAAATATCCAGCAAAAATACTTGTAAACAAAGTCAGCCAGAAGACAATATTCTAATAACCTTAACCCTATATACAGTTGAGGAGCTATATCCCTGTACCCTAATAAATTCAATACATTTATTTATTACACTGGAAATTTGAGTGAGTATATTCATGCTATTTAATATGCATTTAAACAGACTACTAGGGGTTCAAATGTGCTCCAACATAAGTGCCATAAGAAATGAAAGGTATATTCGAAGAAAAAATTAATGTAACCTACTGCCATTTGAGATGCCACATTGTCCCCTACCACGTTGACTCAAAGTTCGGCATCTGCCTTCTCCTGGGAGTGACCATAGATCCCTAATCCACATTGAAATACACACCCTTGTCCAATGAACATATTACCGAGTGAGATTAATAACACCAACATACAGTGCCTACAAGTAGTATTCAACCCCCTGCATATTTTGCTGGTTGACACATGCGGAATTAACTTGGCATTGTGACATTTGGACTGTAGATCAGCCTGGAAGTGGGAAATGCACTGCAGCCAAAAAGATTTTTTTTATTTTTTTATTTTTTTTTTCAAGCGTTAAAAGTTAATTCAGAGGGTCATTTATTATTCAACCCCTCAAACCACCAGAATTCTGTTTGGTCCCCCTAAAGTATTAAGAAGTAGTTCAGGCACAAATAACAATGAGCTTCACATGTGTGGATTAATTATCTCTTTTGCCAGCCTTTTCTGACTATTTAAGACCCTCCCCAAACTTGTGAACAGCACTCATACATGGTCAACATGGGAAAGACAAAGGAGCATTCCAAGGCCATAAGAGACAAGATCGTGGAGGGTCACAAGGCTGGCAAGGGTACAAAACCCTTTCCAAGGAGTTGGGCCTACCTGTCTCCACTGTTGGGAGCATCATCCGGAAGTGGAAGGCTTATGGAACTACTGTTAGCCTTCCACGGCCTGGACAGCCTTTGAAAGTTTCCTCCCGTGCCAAGGCCAGGCTTGTCCGAAGAGTCAAAGCTAACCCAAGGACAACAAGGAAAGAGCTCCGGGAAGATCTCATGGCAGTGGGGACATTGGCTTCAGTCAATACCATAAGTAACGTACTCCACCGCAATGGTCTCCGTTCCAGACGAGCCCGTAAGGTACCTTTACTTTCAAAGCGTCATGTCAAGGCTCGTCTACAGTTTGCTCATGATCACTTGGAGGACTCTGAGACAGACTGGTTCAAGGTTCTATGGTCTGATGAGACCAAGATCGAGATCTTTGGTGCCAACCACACACGTGACGTTTGGAGACTGGATGGCACTGCATACGACCCCAAGAATACCATCCCTACAGTCAAGCATGGTGGTGGCAGCATCATGCTGTGGGGCTGTTTCTCAGCCAAGGGGCCTGACTATCTGGTCCGCATCCATGGGAAGATGGATAGCACGGCCTACCTGGAGATTTTGGCCAAGAACCTCCGTTCCTCCATCAAGGATCTTAAGATGGGTCGTAATTTCATCTTCCAACAAGACAACGACCCAAAGCACACAGTCAAGAAAACCAAAGTCTGGTTCAAGAGGGAAAAAATCAAGGTGATGGAGTGGCCTAGTCAGTCTCCTGACCTTAACCCAATTGAAAACTTGTTGAAGGAGCTCAAGATTAAAGTCCACATGAGACACCCAAAGAACCTAGATAACTTGGAGAAGATCTGCGTGGAGGAGTGGGCCAAGATAACTCCAGAGACCTGTGCCAGCCTGATCAGGTCTTATAAAAGACGATTATTAGCTGTAATTGCAAACAAGGGTTATTCCACAAAATATTAAACCTAGGGGTTGAATAATAATTGACCCACACTTTTATGTTTAAAATTTATTAAAATTCAACTGAGCAACATAACTTTTTGGTTTGTAAGATTTATGCTTCTGTTAATAAATCCTACTCTCGTTTGCAGTTTGAAGGCTCTAACGTATTTGCATCTTATCAAACCACCTAAATCTGCGGGCGGTTGAATACTACTTGAAAGGCACTGTATATGTTGTGTCTTACATTCTTATTGGGGTTACTGTAGCAGTGATATATAGGCATTCTTTTATGTGTAAATCCCTATCCAACGCGAATATATTTGCTGCCAGGATAAAGTAATAGGTACATCCCTATACATTGCATTCTAATTCGGGTTGCCAAAGAGATATTACAAAGCGTCCCTATTACACATCCTCATAGGCCTCAAAAAGCAAACATTGCCTATTATTTTATCCTGGCAGGAAGTACATTCTCATTGGATGGAGGTATACACATAATAGAAAGCATTTATATCACTACTAGATGGCAGCCCGATTCTAAAGAATCGGGTAGTCTAAAATCCATATATAGTTTATTTACTAATAGTTACGGGAGCGCGGTGAAATGAATTGTGTGTGTATACAGGAGGCTCTGTGGGTAGCACAGTATACGGTGGCTCTGGGGGTAGCACAGTATACAGCGGCTCTGTGGGTAGCACAGTATACAGCGGCTCTGTGGGTAGCACAGTATACAGCGGCTCTGTGGGTAGCACAGCGCGGTGCTCGTGGCTAGCACAGCGCAGGTGGCCAGTGGCTAGCACTGCGGGTGGCTCAGTGGCTAGCACTGCGCGGTGGCTCAGTGGCTAGCACTGCGCGGTGGCTCAGTGGCTAGCACTGCGCGGTGGCTAGTGGCTAGCACTGCGCAGTGGCTCAGTGGTTAGCATTGCGCGGTGGCTCAGTGGTTAGCAGTGAGTGCGGTAAAAGTGGTCAGCGCAGCGGCATGGGCAGAGTGGTCAGCACACACATACACACACTCCGCTATACACATACACACATACACACACAAATCTATATAGATGTAGAGGTATATACACATACTGTACATTGCATATAGACAAAGGCACATACACACACACAAACACAAATGTATATAGATGCAGAGGTATATACACACATTAGTTGCATATACACAAACACACATGTATATTATATACAAACATATATATATGAGGAGAGCGGACACTCATATTAGTTGCATATACACAAACACACATGTATATTATATACAAACATATAATTATGAGGAGAGCGGAGGCTGGAGGGCAGAGGAGAGCAGAGGCAGAGGAGGCTGGAGGGCAAAAGCAGAGGAGAGCAGAGGCAGAGGAGAGCGGAGGCAGAGGAGAGCGAAGGCAGAGGAGAGCGGAGGCAGAGGAGAGCAAAGGAGAGCAGACGCAGAGGAGAGCAGAGGCAGAGGAGAGCAGAGGCAGAGCGAGCAGAGGAGAGCAGAGGCAGAGGAGAGCGGAGGCAGAGGAGAGCGGAGGCAGAGGAGAGCAGAGGCAGAGGAGAGGGGAGGCTAGAGGGCAGAGGAGAGTGGAGGCTGGGGGGCAGAGGAGAGGGGAGGCTGGAGGGCATAGGAGAGCAGAGGCTGGAGGGCAGAGGAGAGCGGAGGCTGGAGGGCAGAGGAGAGCAGAGGCTAGAGGGCAGAGGAGAGCGGAGGCTGGAGGGCAGAGGAGAGTGGAGGCAGAGGAGAGCGGAGGCAGAGGAGAGCAGAGGCAGAGGAGAGCGAGGCAGAGGAGAGCAGAGGCAGAGGAGAGCGAGGCAGAAGAGAGCGGGGGCAGAAGAGAGCGGAGGCAGAGAGCAGGCAGAGAAGCGGAGGCAGAGGAGAGCGGAGGCTGAGGGGCAAAGGGAGGAGGGAGGCTGGAGGGCAGAGGAGAGCGGAGGCGGAGGGAGAGGAGAGCGGGAGCAGAGGCAGAGGAGAGCGAGGCAGAGGAGAGCAGAGGCAGAGGAGAGCAGAGGCAGAGGAGAGCGAGGCAGAGGAGGGGCAGAGGCAGAGGAGAGCGGAGGCTGGAGGCAGGAGAGCAGAGGAGAGCGAGGCTGGAGGGCAGAGGAGAGGCAGAGGAGAGCAGAGGCAGAGGAGACGGAGGCAGAGGAGAGCGGAAGCTGGAGGGCAGAGGAGAGCGGAGGCTGGAGGGCAGAGGAGAGCGGAGGTTGAAGTTCAGAGGAGAGCGGAGGCTAAAGGGCAGAGGAGAGCAGAGGCAGAGGAGAGCGGAGACAGAGGAGAGCGTAGGCAGAGGAGAGCGGAGGCAGAAGAGAGCGAGGCAGAGGAGAGCGGAGGCAGGGGAGAGCGGAGGCAGGGGAGAGCGGAGGTAGGGGAGAGCGGAGGCAGGGAAGAGCGGAGGCAGAGGAGAGCGGAGGCAGAGGAGAGCGAGGCAGAGAGAGCGAGGCAGAGGAGAGCGGAGGCTGGAGGGCAGAGGAGAGTGGAGGCTGAGTGCAGAAGGCGAGCAGGAGAGGCTGGAGGGCAGAGGAGAGCGGAGGCGGAGGCAGAGGAGAGGGGAGGCTGGGAGGGCAGAGGAGAGCGGAGGCAGAGGAGAGCAGAGGCAGAGGAGAGCGGAGGCAGAGGAGAGCGGAGGCAGAGGAGAGCGAGGGAAGGCTGGAGGCAGAGGGAGAGCGGAGGCAGGAGAGCGGAGGCGGAGGCAGAGTAGAGAGGGGAGGCTGGAGGGCAGAGGAGAGCGGAGGCGAGGCAGAGGAGAGCGAGGCAGAGGAGAGTGGAGGCAGAGGAGAGGTAGAGGGAGGTGGAAGGGAGAGCGGAGGCAGAGGAGAGCAGGAGGCAGAGGAGAGCGGAGGGCAGAGGAGAGCGAGGGAGGCAGAGAGAGCGGAGGCTGGAGGGCAGAGGAGAGCAGAGGCTGAAGGGCAGAGGAGAGCGGAGGCTGGAGGCAGAGGAGAGGGGAGGCTGGAGGGCAGAGGAGAGCGGAGGCAGAGGAGAGCGGAGGCTGGAGGGCAGAGGAGAGCGGAGGCTGGAGGGCAGAGGAGAGCGGAGGCTGGAGGGCAGAGGAGAGCGGAGGCTGGAGGGCAGAGGAGAGCGGAGGCTGGAGGGCAGA
Organism: Allobates femoralis; assembly: GCA_033576535.1. Lineage (NCBI taxonomy): Eukaryota > Metazoa > Chordata > Amphibia > Anura > Aromobatidae > Allobates > Allobates femoralis. The sequence continues at coordinate 473,633,243 of JARQOC010000002.1, read as the reverse complement.
GGAGAGGGGAGGCTGGAGGGCAGAGGAGAGGGGAGGCTGGAGGCAGAGGAGAGCGAGGCTGGAGGGCAGAGGAGAGCAGAGGCTGGAGTGCAGAGGAGAGCAGAGGCTGGAGGGCAGAGGAGAGCGGAGGCTCGGGGCAGAGGAGAGCGGAGGCTGGGGGGCAGAGGAGAGTGGAGGCTGGGGGGCAGAGGAGAGCGGAGGCTGGAGGGCAGAGCAGAGGAGAGGCTGGAGGGCAGAGCAGAGGGGAGGCTGGGGGGCAGAGGAGAGCAGAGGCTGGGGGGCAGAGGAGAGCGGAGGCTGGGGGCAGAAGAGAGGCGGAGGCTGGGGGCAGAGGAGAGTGGAGGCTGGAGGGCTGAACACTCACTGGGCTGTCGGCGGTCAGCGGCAGTGGTGGAGGCGGTTCCGGAGGCCGCCCACCGGAGTGTGGGCGGGGCCAGCTCCCTGATGGAGGAGAGTCACCGGGTGTGTGCGGTGAGCGGCAGAATGGGAGTGGTGCCGGCGGAGACCGCACACCGGAGTGTGGGCCGGGCTGGTTCCCGGATGTGGGTGGGCTCACACCGGGCTGTGTGCGGGGCCGGTGGCGGGATGGCGGTCCCTGATAAAGGAGGAGAGTGGGCGGTGAGCTGCAGGGCTGTGGGCGGTGCCGGGGAGGCCACACACTGGAGTGTGGGCCGGGCCGGTTCCCGGATGTGGATTGGCGCACACAGTGCTCTGTGCGGGGCGGTATAGCAGCGAGTGGTGGCGCTTTAGCCCCCACCGCGAGCTGCTGTGCCATTTTGACCCACCGCTCGTGGGTCTGGTACTTCCGGTTCCGGTCTTTTACACAGGTCCGGAGGCCATCACGGAAGTTGGCCGGATTGGCCGGAAGTGGCCTTCGGGTTTTATATATAAGACTAGCCCCAAATGGAATGTAAGACACATATATGGGGATGTCACTATTAATCTAACTCAGTAATATGTCCATGTTCAATAGACAGGGTGTGTATTTAGATGTGGGTAAGCTATCAATAGTCACTACTGAAAGGAGGCAAATGTCTGAGTGGTGGGGGACCCTGTGGCATCTCAAATGGCAGTAGGTTACATTAATTTTCTCTTCAAATATATCTTTTATTTCTTATGGCACTTATGTTTGAGTACAATTGATCCCCTAGTAGTCTGTTTAAATTTTGTGGCTAATGTATTAAACAGAATGAATATACTCACTCGAATTTCCAGTTAACTAAATAAATGTATTATATTTATTAGGGTACAGGGATATAGCTCAACTGTATATAGGGTTAAAGTTATCAGAATATTATCTTCTGGCTGACTTTGTTTACACTCAGGTATTTTTGCTGGTTATTTTTTACTTTTTCCAGCTATATGAATTATTGTACTATTGTAAACACTAATCACTTTTGACACATACATTGTTATGTTGTTTACAAGCCATCCATATGATATTTGTGATTTATAAAACCATTGTGCATTTATAATGTGATATCTTAGGGTATTGTGACCTTCTGCTATAGCCTTGTGGTTCCCATTATTTTTTATCTTTTTTTAAAATAATTTTATACAAAGTATCAATTTTTGTGTCTGTTATTATGGATTAATAAGGATTTGGTATAATATTGTCTGGATCCAGAAGTACATCTTGTGTGGGATTTACATATTTTAATACTGAGTTGTGGGTATTTTGTTATTTTTCCATACTAACTAATCTCCAGCATTGTTATTAGCTGTTTATGTTACTAGTTGGGTGTGCAGAAACTGTATATATTGTGATGTAGCTATCACTGAGCGTGTTTGGGGACACTTACTTGGCAGCGATATTTAAACATACAGCAACAATTTCTTCATGTACATAAGTCCAGCTGGTTTATTTAGAGACAGCATAAACCACATTGTGCAACTGCTGCCTCACTGGAACCACTGACCATAAGCCTCAGACTGACTCCTGTAAATCCAGGTTCCCAGCAGAATGATAGCTTCCCAGCCTCAGAGACCTCACACTCAGCAGCCACACTATGTGGTAAAGCAGAAAGTCAGCAGCATGCTGACATCACAGACATGTGACCAGGGAGTAGTCACATGATATCAGCTTGACCACACCCATAGAGGAGCAGGGATGTGGTATGTGGACTGCCAGTCCCTCCCATGCATCTGACCATCCCTAAATCCAGCCTTAAATAAATATACAGGCTTGTGGAACAACAAGGCCCAGCAAACTGTCCTGGACTTAGATCGCAGTAAACCTCTCTCTGTGCGATACATACATGTCTCTCTCGATATAACCAGTTGGTACATCACAACAATATATATATATATATATACACACACATATATGTATATATATGGACATATATGACATTAAGCAACAATTAGGTACTCGTCTTTCATATATTTCTGTTTCTGTGCTCAGGGGTCAGACCTCACAGATTATGTGCTGGTATATACTACGGATGAGCGAGTACCTTAATATTCGTGCTCGCTATACTCGCAACGAGTAGGTACCGGTACTCGCTATTCGTTGCCAGTATAGCGAGTACGAATACTTTCTATATCTATAGATACACTGCGAAAGTAGCCTAAAAGTGAGTAAAAGTTGTTAAAAAATAATAAACTTACATACTCACCTTCCGACGCCTGCACCGGGACCAGCAGAGAAGACATCCGATTGCTGGAAAAGGACCTGTCACTACCAGCCAATAAGATGGCTGGTAGCGATCTGGCCAATCAGATGGCGCCACGTCAGAACTACATCATTGCTAGGGGCCACCTGATTGGCCAGTTTGCAAGGTCCTGATAGTACATCTAGGACACTGCAAATTGGCCAATCAGGTGGCCACTAGCGATCACGTGGTTGTGACGTAGCGCCATCTGATTGGCTGGTGTGCGTACGTGGATGTGTGCGAACGTGGATGTCAGCATGCGTGCGTTGATGTGTGTGTGGATGTGCGTGCGAGGATGTCTGCGAACGTGGATGTGTGTGTACGTGGATGTGTGCGTACGTGGATGTGTGCGTACGTGGACGTGTGCGTACGTGGATGTGTGCGTACGTGGATGTGTGCGTGCATGGATGTGCGTGCGAGGATGTCAGCGTGCGTGGATGTGTGCAAACGTGGATGTGTTTGTACGTGGTGTGCGTACGTGGATGTGTGCGAACGTGGATGTCAGCATGCGTGCGTTGATGTGTGTGTGGATGTGCGTGCGAGGATGTCAGCGTGCGTGGATGTGTGCGAACGTGGATGTGTGCGTACGTGGTTTGTGCGTACGTGGATGTGTGCGAACGTGGATGTCAGCATGCGTGCGTTGATGTGTGTGTGGATGTGCGTGCGAGGATGTCAGCGTGCGTGGTTGTGTGCGAACGTGGTTGTGTGCGAACGTGGTTGTGTGCGTACGTGGATGTGTGCGAACGTGGATGTCAGCATGCGTGCGTTGATGTGTGTGTGGATGTGCGTGCGAGGATGTCAGCGTGCGTGGATGTGTGCGAACGTGGTTGTGTGCGTACGTGGATGTGTGCGAACATGGATGTCAGCATGCGTGCGTTGATGTGTGTGTGGATGTGCGTGCTTGGATGTGCGTGCGTGGTTGTGTGCGTGCGTGGATGATGGGTGCATACATGGATGGATGGATGGGTGCAACAAGGGATCAAGTGTCCCCTTGTTATAGTCTCTGGGATCATAGTCATGGTGCACTGTATAACAGATCATTGTCATACAGTGCACCACAACTCTGACCCCCGAGACTGTAGGAAGAGGACACTTGATCCCTTGCTGTAGTCTCTGGATTGAGCAGAGGCGATCGAGCATCGTGGGACCTTCGTTGTGGACTACGTCGGAGGCGATCGAGCGTCGTGGGACCTTTGTTGTGGACTACGTCGGATCTTTATAATAAAGATGGAGTCCGAATTTTGTTTGTGTTTTTTTTCAAATAAAAAGATTTTTCTATGTGTGTATTTTCTGACTATTTACCAGAGATTCCTAATGGCGGGTCTAACATTGGCCCTATATTATGAATCTCGGGCTTAGTGCCAGCTGCCAATAAAAAGCTGGCATTAATCCCTTTATTACCCAGTTTGCCACCGGCACCAGGGCAACTGGAAGAGCATGGGTACAGCGCCAGAAAATGGCGCTTCAATGAATGCGCCATTTTCTGGGGCGGCTCCGGGCTGCAATTCGCAGCATGGGGGGCCCAGAACGCTTGGGCCTTTCCATGCTGAGGATTCCAGCCCCCAGCTACCTAGTTGTACCTGGCTGGGCCAAAAATATGGCGGAGCCCTATGTCATTTTTTTTTCTAGAATTAGTTCTAGAAATAAAAAAAAAAAAATGGGCTTCGCTGTATTTTTGGTTGCAGCCAGGTACAACAAGGCAGCTGGGGGTTGCTGGCAGTCTGTAGCTGCCAAGTTGTACCTGGCTGGACTAAAAATATGGCGGAGCCCCATGTCATTTTTTTTTCTAGAAATCTAGAAATAAAAAAAAAAATGGGCTTCGCTGTATTTTTGGTTGCAGCCAGGTACAACGAGGCAGCTGGCGGTTGCTGGCAGTCTGTAGCTGCCAAGTTGTACCTGGCTGGACCAAAAATATGGCGGAGCCCCATGTCATTTTTTTTTCTAGAATTAGTTCTAGAAATAAAAAAAAAAGTCCTTCGTTGTATTTTTGGTAGCCAGCCAGGTACAACTTGGCAGCTGGCTGACTGGAATCCTCAGCGTGGAGAGACCCAAATGTTGTGGGTCCCCCACGCTGCAAATTGCAACCCACAGCCACCCAAGAAAATAGCGCATTCATTAGAGGCGGCATTTTCTGGTGCTGCAACCCAACTCTTCCAGTTGCCCTTGTGCTGGTGGTACATGGGTTCTCCATACACGACATGGTGTCAGCTAACAATTTCAATGGAAAATTAGCTCCAATTGTTAGCGGAAACCTTGTTGCGTATGGAGAGCCCCTCCCTGTGTGCCTGAACATTGGAGCTCCCCCACAAGTGACCCCATTTTGGAAACTAGACCCCCTAAGGAACTTATCTAGATGCATAGTGAGCACTTTGTTTCCCCAGGTGCTTCATAAATTGATCCGTAATAAGGAATAAGTACGTTTTTATTTTCACAAAAATTTATTTTTTCATTTTTACGGATCAATTTGTGAAGCATCTGGGGGTTCAAAGTGCTCAATATGGATCTAGATATGTTTCTTTGGGGTCTAGTTTCCAAAATGGGGTCACTTATGGGGGAGCTCCAATGTGGAGACACACGGGGACCCTCCAAACGCGACATGGTGTCCACTAACAATTTGAATGGAAAATGAGCTCAAATTGTTAGCGGACACCATGTTTGGAGGGTCCCTGTGTGTCTCCACATTGGAGAGGAGGCCACTGTACAGTGCTAACCACTGAGCCACTGTATACAGTGCTAACCACTGAGCCACCATATACAGTGCTAACCACTGAGCCACCATATACAGTGCTAACCACTGAGCCACCATATACAGTGCTAACCACTGAGCCACCATATACAGTGCTAACCACTGAGCCACCATATACAGTGCTAACCACTGAGCCACCATATACAGTGCTAACCACTGAGCCGCTATATACAGTGCTAACCACTGAGCCACCGTATACAGTACTAACCACTGAGCCACCATATACACTGCTAACCACTGAGCCACCATATACAGTGCTAACCACTGAGCCACCATATACAGTGCTAACCACTGAGCCACCATATACAGTGCTAACCACTGAGCCACCGTATACAGTGCCAACCACTGAGCCACTGTACAGCGATTACCACTGAGCCACCATATACAGTGCTAACCACTGAGCCACCATACAGTGCTAACCACTGAGCCACTGTACAGCGATTACCACTGAGCCACCATATACTCCATATAAATCTTGCAACAACAGTGTAGTTTCTGGAGAGAGGACTGTGCTATTCAGCGGCTATTTCTACGGCACCTGTTCATTTCATCGCACTCCCGATGCAATAGCAATTTTTTTTTTGTTTCCAATCTCAATTTCTCTATTGCTAATAGCTGGCTGTCACACTGACGGCTGACATTACCAATAGAGGCTTGGTGGCAGCTGTCAAAAAAGGTGTCACCAACCCCGTTATTACCCAGACTGCCACTGCCCAGGGCAGCTGGAAGAGCGAGGTACCTGCCAGGTTTGGCATCTCTCATTGAGGCGCCACTCCTGGGGCGGCTGTTGGCTGCGGTCCTTAGCGTGGTGGGCCCAGAACGGTTGGGCCTCACCACGCTGAGGATTCCAGCCCCCAGCTGCTTGGGTTACCCTTGCTGGACATAGAAAATGCAGCATGTAGATTGTCCATTCTCTAGTTCACTTTTCAATGGAGAATGTAATAATGGAAAAGAAAGGAAATGACATCACAAGGCTTTTTTTTTCTTTTTTTTTTTTTAACAAACTTCATTTCTATGTGTTTGCAGTACACATGCAGAAAAAAAACGCGTCCGTAAAAAACGGTATCAAAAAACGCATGTGTGTGAACACACATGCGTTTTTTTACGCGCGTAAAAAAACGCGCGTATTTCTTTAGAAAACTGCATGCGTAAAAATACGCGACAAAATACGCGATGTGTGAACGTAGCCTAAAGCTGACATACTGTATATATGATGGAAATAGCTTTAGAATGAAAAGGGCTATGTTCTAAGATTTACCTGTAGGATTAGATTATCTGTAGGAATTTTTTCTAGACTGTAACAATAGAAGCACATAGTGTGTAACTGAAAAAGAGCTAATTACACAAATCAGTAGGATATTTTAGTCAAGGCCAAATACAAACTATCTATTTTCTATTCTGTCTTGCTTTTTTTCTTTTGTGCAGTTTCTATGAATCTTCCTTTGTTATATGGTAACCATCAGGATGCAGATAAGCAGTCTAGATTTGTTTGACAGGACAATAATTCAATCGGTATTGTCTCAATGTAGTACTGTTCTTTGGTTTATTACCACTTTAATACTTTTGCAATTGTGCTCAGTAACACATGAATCACAGTTTGTCATCCCACGACTACCTGAAACATTGCATTACTGTAAGTAAACCATACAGATATTAATATATTAGAGAACGTTTTACTAAAGGTTTTCTTGAAAAATAAGAATGATGCAATCTGTTAAAAAAGCTAAACTGTGTTTTCAAAATTTGGAAACAGAATAATAAGCGAAAACAGCAAATATATAGAAAGATAAAAGAATGTTAGATTTTTAGTAAAGTCATACCATAACCATTTTTTAAATATAAAAATAAAGCTCTGAACATGCAGGTACATACTTATTACACAGTTACATAGTATGGTGGAGAAAAGACATATTGAAATCACGTTCAATCTGAAGATGGGTGAGATTATAGATAATGTGGTAGATAAAGGGAAGGGGCATAGGTAAACTTTAGAATGTGGTCACCTTATGTTGATCTGCAGGAGTTAAAAATCCATGAATTAATCTGCTCTAAAAAGTTAACCCCCATGGCACAAATATGTTTTTAATTGACCATTTACCATATTTTTTGCTTTATAAAAAGCACCGAATTACAAAACACGCCCCCAAAATTGGTGAAGAAAAAGAGAAAAAAAATAATGCCAATATCCATTTTACAATCAGTATATATGTTCCCCCATCATGTTATATATGTCCTCCATTCTGGTATACCGGTATATATGCCCCCCATCCTGGTATATATATATATATCCCTCATCCTGGCATATGTGCCCCCCATCCTAGTATATATGTACTCCCATCCTGTATATATGTCCCCCATCCTGTATATATAACCCCCTCATGGTATATATGTCCCCCCATCCAGTATATATGCCCCCCCATCCTGTATATATGCCCCCATACTGGTATATATGTCCCCTTTCCTGTATATATGGTCCCCCATCCTGTATATATGGTCCTCCATCCTTTGTACATGGCCCCCCTGGACCCACTATGGCTTACCAAGGAGGGTGACTGTGGCTGTGGTGCGGGGGTGCCCAAAGCAGGTTTCGCTGGGTGAGGGCACAGATGTGGGACTGAAGCTGTGGTGAGGTTGCAGCGGTGCCGTGCAGTGGGCACCACCATGTTTTTTGTGCTTGACAGCATTCACTGGCTGTGCAGTAGGTTGGCAGAGGTTGAGACTTCTACAAAATGGCCGCAAATGGAGATCCGCAGCCATTTTCTAGAAGACACAACCTCTAGCATCCAGCTGCACACTGTCAGCGAATGCAGCCTAGCACACAAAACATGATGGTGCCCACCGCTCAGCGCCACTGCTACCCCACTGCAACTATGGCTGGCATCTGTGCCCTCACCCTCCAAAACCTGCCTCCTGCACCCCCCGCTCCACAGCTGCAGCTACCACGGCCCTCTGGTTATATATATTTTTTTTAGATCCTGATTTTAAGATGCACCTCCGTTCTTCCCCCAATTTGAGGGAAACAAAAGCGTGTCTTAAAATCCAAAACTACTGTATATACTTGTTTATATTAATCAAGTTCTACTTGTACATTTTTTCCCAAGAATAAACACTTTTTTATATTTTATATATAATATAATTCTTTAACCCCTTCACCCCCTGGTGATTTTCTGGTTTCCGTTTTACCCTCCCCTTCTTCCAAGAGTCATAACGTTTTATTTTTTCATCTATTTAGACATATGAGAGCTTGATTTTATGCAGGATGAGTTGTACTTTTGAATGACATCATTTATTTTACAATATAATGTACAGCAAAGTGGGAAACAAAATCCAAGTGTGAGGAAATTGCAAAAAAAAAAATGCAATTACGCATGTCTTTTATGTTTTTTTTTATTCACCATGTTCACTATATGTTAAAAATGACATGTCAGTATGATGCCTTGGGTCAGTACGAGTTTGTAGAGAGAAACATGTCTACTTACTGTTATCTAAGCGGTGAAAAAAATTCTGACATTTTTAAAGAAAAAGAATTGCACTTTTGTGCCATTTTCCGCAAACTGTACAGTTCTCATTTTTCGGGATCTGGGGCTTTGTGACAGCTTATTTTTTGTGGCTTGAGCTGATGTTTCTAATGATACTATATTTGGGTAGATTTGATGTTTTGATTTCCCATTATTGCATTTTATTGCAATATTGCAGCAACCAAGAAAATGTAAAACATAATTTTGGCATTTGGACTTTTTTTCCCATTCTGTAGTTTACAGGTCTTATTGCTTGATTTTATATTTGGATAGATCGGACATTTCTGAACAAGACAATACCAAATGTGTGTATGTTTTTTCTTTTTTTTAATAGTTTTATTTTCAATGGGGCAAAAGGGGGTAATTTGATCCTTTGTGTTTTTCTTTTTTCTTCTTTTTAAAAAAAAACAAAAACTTTGTTTCTTTATTTTAGTTGGCCCACTAGAGTGCTGCAATTACTTCTGATCTGTGCTGCTAGGTATACATCTCAGCTGATGACATCAGATGAGCTGTGTAAGTGAAATGTGAGCTCAGTGTGTGAGCTCACATCAGGGGGAGGGACACGGCCAAGGACAAACCTATACGTCCTTGGTCATGAAGGGGTTAAAGATCCTCCCTTCTTTACCATTTAACAAAGCAGTGTTATTACAAAATAATTCAATAAATGTAGTGATGAATTCCAAAGTGTACTGATTATATGGTATGACATAAATGATAACCAACAATACTTGTTATATGAAATGTCACTACTCAACCACATTCTGTTTTAACACTTACGGTAACTAGGAGCCACAACAGGTCTTCTTTTCAATTCCTCCAGTAATAAGGTTACTGTATTCCACTCTGTATTCAGATCTTCTACCTTTTTCTGTTGAAAAAAAACACATTTTTTCTTAGTTGTTAAAAAAAAAAAAATGTAACCTACTAATTTAATTGGTGTATGAAATGAAATGGATTAGAAGATAGACATGACTGACTGTAAATGCATACATATTCACTTGCCATTTAAATGTAGCAATTTATATGCAAGATTACATGAAATGCATTACCCATTAAGTTAGTAGAGTGGATAAGGGTTTACCCTAAAATGGAATTTTACAATTTTGATTAACTTTATTCTATCAACCAAAGTAAACGGAATAACAAAAATACTTGAAATTATACCTACTGAGAAGCTTCAAATGATGTGTACATTCAGAGGTGTCACTTGAAACTTCTAGGCCCCAATGCATAATCTGTTAAAGTGTTCCACTTACTACATTCCATTTATAATACTAATACCTTTAAATTCAACAAGGTCAGCTTGATTCCTTACACAACAGAGCCCTGGTTAAATTGCTGTTCTCATGTGATTAAATTGCTTTAGTTAGGGAGCATGAATTTAATCAAGTTTGCAACTGACTTGAATTATCTAACTGTTGTAATTATCCTCATGTGAGAGCTTTTATCTTACATACTATACAGCTTGTTTCCAAGGAACTTGGCTACCAGAGCCTGGCCGAGAACGTCCAGTAGTTTCAGTTAAGGCTGAAGAGTTAACTCTTAATATTCCACCATAACGGCTCTGTCCAGCCAGTTTATTTCTATACAGCAGTTAGCTGCCCGCTTACCGGGACCCTCCCTCTCAATTCCTAAGCTGTAATCAATGACAGCCTCTTTCTCCCACCATCAGCAACCTACAGAGAAACTCTCCTAATCACAGGTTTTCAAATTCCTGGCTTGTTTAAATTTACTGTCTACTTGCAATATAATGATAGTAATGTAGATTTAGAAGAAACACTGAAAGATCATTAATAAATAGTGGTAGTACGGAGTTCATAGATCAAAACTGTGATACAAGGAGGAGTGCCCACCCCTCAAACAACTAGGGGGTAAAAGACTGCATAGATCTGAGCTGCTCACAAGTCAACTTTAGAATACCCCTTTAAACCTCAACTCTGTTGGCTAATATTTACTCTAATTATCTTATAGATACAATAAAAATTAAACCTTAGATTGTGTGATCTGTATGCTATTATAAAAATGTCGGTGACCAGAAAAATGCCCACAGGAAAAATGCCCACAGGAAAATTGCCCACAGGAAAAATGCCCACATGGAAAATTGCCCACACGGAAAATTGCCCACACAGAAAATTGCCCACACGGAAAATTGCCCACACGGAAAATTGCCCACATGGAAAATTGCCCACACGGAAAATTGCCCACACGGAAAATTGCCCACACGGAAAATTGCCCACATGGAAAATTGCCCACACGGAAAATTGCCCACATGGAAAATTGCCCACACGGAAAATTGCCCACATGGAAAATTGCCCACACGGAAAATTGCCCACACGGAAAATTGCCCACATGGAAAAACCACATGGAAAATTGCCCACATGAAAATTTGCCCACATGGAAAATTGCCCACATGGAAATTTGCCCACACAGAAATTTGCCCACATGGAAAATTGCCCACAGGAAAATTGCCCACACAGAAAATTGCTAATTGCAGTATCACAAAGTTTCAGTTCTCTGATATGTGAAAAATGCCCACAGACATGAATGCAAACAGGAACACAGGACTGGAGAATAATATAGAATTTTAGGTTATATGCTCTGCAAGACGAGGAATGGTATAGAGGTGTAAGTGAGATGCTTTGCAGGACTGTGGATGCTATAGAGGTGTAGGTGAGATGCTCTGCAAGACAGGGGATGGTATAGAGGTGTAGGTGAGATGCTCTGCAAGATAGGGATGGTATAGATGTGTAGGTGAGATGCTCTGCAAGATGGGGATGGTATAGAGGTGTAGGTGAGATGTTCTGCAAGATGGGGATGGTATAGATGTGTAGGTGAGATGCTCTGCAAGATGGGGATGGTATAGAGGTGTAGGTGAGATGCTCTGCAGAACTGTGGGATAGTATAGAGGTGTAGATGAGATGCTCTGCAAGATGGGGGATGGTATAGAGGTGTAGGTGAGATGCTCTGCAGAACTGGGGGATAGTATAGAGAAGTAGGTGAGATGCTCTGCAGAAAAGGGAACAGTATAGGTGTAGGTGACATGCTCTGCAGGGTAGGATAATAAAGAATTATAAGTGAGATGCTCTGCAGGGCAGGGGATAGTATAGAGGTGTAGGAGAGATGCTCTGCAGAACAGGGAACAGTATAGGTGTAGGTGAGATGCTCTGCAGGGCAGGGGGATAGTATAGAGGTATAGGTCACATGGATGTCACACTGATGGTAGCTGATAAAAAAATGCATAATTGCATCACACTCGTACCACAGTCGCATGACCATACGGAAAGCACTCACGCGACTGTCAATCATCAAAATCCCTCTGATAATGCATACCTTAAGGCGGCGTTACACACAGCGATATTGCTAACGATATCTCTGCAATGCCACAGGTTTTGTGACGTTGCAGCGACCTCACTAGCGAAGTCGCTGCGAGTGACATGCCGCAGCAATCAACGATGAGCTCACTGATTGCTAGTCGCTGCGGATTGGCCGGGACCATTTTCCCATCGTTGGTCTCTCGCTGTCCAGCATCCATCGGCATGTGTGACAGGGGCAACGACCAGCGATCTTCATTCTGCGCCCGAGACGTTGAGCGATCCCAGTGAGCGTCAGGGGACGCAGCATCGCTATGTGGATCACCCAGTGTGACTGCAGACCAGCGATCACATAGCCATGTTCCAGCGATCCCAGTCAGGTGGGATTGCTGGTGGGATCGTTGAAACATCACTATGTGTAACGGGGCCTTTAATGTGCCTGTACCCTATAGGTGAGATGTTCTGCAGGCAGAAGAATGGTATAGAATTATAGGTGAGATGCTGTGCAGCAAAGAAGAATGTCAGCGGAAATTTCCCACTAGGATGATAATGTATTAGACCTGCAGTCCCATGTAACTCCACAGATAATCCAGTGATACTCCTTTGAGTACAGATAGCAGTGATGGCTTCTCTGAATCTGCTACTGGTTCGGTTCTGCTGTTTTGGGCTGGTGGGAGGGAGGAGTAAGGCAGAATCACTGAGAGATGACAGCAGACTGGATCTATCTATTGCAGATAATGACTGACTGCTACAAACCACAGATCTTCATCATTTCTGCACTAGGTCAACTGTAATTCACAAGATGATCACAGATCATGGGAATCCTCATCTTGCACCTCAAATATCAGAGATCTGAAACTTTGTGATGCTGCAAATGGCAGTTTTCTGTGTGGGCAATTTTCCATGTGGGCAATTTTCCTGTGGGCAATTTTCCATGTGGGCAATTTTCCGTGTGGGCAATTTTCCATGTGGGCATTTTTCCGTGTGGGCAATTTTCCATGTGGGCAATTTTCCGTGTGGGCAATTTTCCATGTGGGCAATTTTCCGTGTGGGCAATTTTCTGTGTGGGCAATTTTCTTGTGGGCATTTTTCCTGTGGGCAATTTTCCTGTGGGCAATTTTCCTGTGGGCAATTTTCCTGTGGGCATTTTTCAGGGAACCAAAAATGTCTAATCATTTCAATAGGAGAAAAAGTTTTATACAAATCATAGCTCAAGTTGACTGTCAAGTTGATAACGTGAGATTGTGGGACATCAGTTAAATATAGTAATGAAAAAGCTTTGGATAAAATTTTTATTAAAGCCCTGATAAAAAAAAATGTAACACTGGCATAAATTTTTACAGCAATATAAAATGGGCGATGGTGTGTAAAATGTAATTTACTTACTGTCTGAAGATCACTATTTAGTTCCTGTCTGTTGTGATTATGTACCAGCTCTGCTCTGACTACGTGGAACTGTTGTTCAGGCAGCGTGACTGACAATACTACATTCTTCACTACATATCCCTTCATTTCTCTCAAGTACTTGTTTTTGTGATACAGTGCCATGTTTATGAGACTTCAACTATACTTAAAACAATTAACTCTACCAGTTGATTTATTGCCTTAATTTCCATTGCTTGATGGCATACACAGTCAATTATAGTATCAGTGAATGTCTACATCTGGATTTTGCATTTGAAAAAAATTTTGCTTAGTCTAGATATATTTCTTAGTGGTAAAAGAGGCTGTGTATCTCCATTTCCAGGCATCAAATGAAGATCCATGTACAGTGCCTTGTGAAAGTATTCGGCCCCCTTGAACTTTTCAACTTTTGCCACATTTCAGGCTTCAAACAAAGATATAAATTCTAATTTTTTGGTGAAGAATCAACAACAAGTGGGACACAATCGTGAAGTGGAACGAAATTTATTGCATATTTTAAACTTTTTTGACAAATAAAAAACTGAAAAGTGGGGCATGCAATATTATTCGCCCCCCTTGAGTTAATACTCTGTACAGCTACCTTTTGCTGCGATTACAGCTGCAAGTATCTATCAGTTTTTCACATCGATAGACTGAAATTATTGCCCATTCTTCCTTGCAAAACAGCTCAAGCTCACTGAGATTGGATGGAGAGCGTTTGTGAACAGCAGTTTTCAGCTCGTTCCACAGATTCTCGATTGGATTCAGGTCTGGACTTTGACTTGGCCATTCTAACACCTGGATACGTTTATTTTTGAACCATTCCATTGTAGATTTTGCTTTATGTTTGGGATCATTGTCTTGTTGGAAGAGAAATCTCAGTCCCAGTCTCAGGTCTTTTGCAGACTCCAACAGGTTTTCTTCCAGAATGGTTCTGTATTTGGCTCTGTCCATCTTCCCATCAATTTTAACCATCTTACCATCTTCCCTACCCCTGCTGAAGAAAAGCAGGCCCAAACCATGATGCTGACACCACCATGTTTGACAGTGGGGATGGTGTTTTGAGGGTGATGAGCTGTGTTGCTTTTACGCCAAACATATCATTTTGCATTGTGGCCAAAAAGTTCTATTTTGGTTTCATCTGACCAGAGCACCTTATTCCATATGTTTTGTGTGTCTCCCAGGTGGCTTATGGCAAACTTCAAACAAGACTTTTAATGGATATTTTTATGAAATGGCTTTCTTCTTGTCACTATTCCATAAATGCCAGATTTGTGCAGTGTACGACTGATTGTTGTCCTATGAACAGATCTTCCCACCTCTGTAGATCTCTGCAGTTCATCCAGAGTGATCATGGGCCTTTTGGCTGCATCTCTGATCAGTCTTCTCCTTGTTCAAGATGAAAGTTTAGACAGTCTAAGTATATTTGCAGTGGTCTGATACTTCTTCCATTTCAATATGATCGCTTGCACAGTGCTCCTTGAGATGTTTAAAATTTGGGAAATCTTTTTGTATCCAAATCCAGCTTTAAACTTCACCACAACAGTATCTCGGACCTGCCTGGTGTGTTCCTTGGTCTTCATGATGCTCTCTGCACATGAAACAGAACCCTGAGACTATCACAGAGCATTTATACGGAGACTTGATTACACACAGGTGGATTCTATTTATCATTACCAGTCATTTAGGACAACATTGGATCATTCAGAGATACTCACTGAACGTCTGGAGTGTGTTTGCTGCACTGAAAGTAAAGGGGCTGAATAATATTGCAAGGGGGCTAAATACTTTCACAAGGCACTGTTGATTTCTGCAAAAAACAAAATTGGCAAAATAGTCTCGTATTTTTTTTAGTGAACTTCACATTGAAAAATTAATAACTTAGCCTAATTAATTAGGGCTAATTGTCATGTGGTTCCGCATCATTTCAAACTGCACATCTATGGCCAAAATACAAGTTTGGAAATTCTGCAGCAGAGCTGGTAGGGAATTAATATATATCAGAATTGCCTATTTTCTCATGGTTTTGAGCATACCTAAATACAATACCAAAAATGTCAATACTTACTGCTGCATAATCAGCAATTTTTGGAAGTAAGATGCAAATGAATAGAGAAAGACTCTTCTGTGTAGCCACATCTTTATTCCTGGCAGCTACATAGAGATGAGATAAAGACTAATCTGTGGATGTGCCACAAATGACCCAGATGAGCTAACCTCTTGAAACCAATTAGTAGGAAAAAAATTGTTCCACTGAAACACACATGAAATACAGATGTATGTGGACCTCAACACTCAAAGTAATAGATACTTGAGCAATGAATACTAAAAGGAATGGATACTTAAAGTGTAACCACCATGTAAATTTT
Source organism: Allobates femoralis (assembly GCA_033576535.1). Taxonomy (NCBI): domain Eukaryota; kingdom Metazoa; phylum Chordata; class Amphibia; order Anura; family Aromobatidae; genus Allobates; species Allobates femoralis. Next base: position 473,617,241 of record JARQOC010000002.1, on the reverse strand, counting down.
TATTTAATAATAATGTAGCGCAAATGATTTTAATAAACTTTCCAATATACTTTATAAGAGAATTCTTGTTGAAAACCATTCATAAACCTTCCACATGGTGACCCTACTGCACTTTATGAAGCAGACATTTGTTCATTATCAGTCAAATCTGTCTTCACACTGAATATGATGCCTGTAACCATATAAGGGATGATGCAGGGTCTACACTGTTTGCGAGCTCCTGACTGAAGCTGAGGCGACAATGTATCTGATTACTTCAGCCTACAGCAAAGCACTGAGCAATGTCAGAATGTCAGGATCACTGCAAACTCCTCTTTCATTGGCACAAGCTTATGATCTATCATCTGGCTCCTCACAGCTCAGTCGGGATCTCTGTTAACCCCTTCTCTGCTGTCACATTGCACAGCTCCCTAAACAGATGATGGCCACACCCACACGGCCATAAAATGCAATTATTAAAAAAGCACTGCCAAATGTGAGAAATTATGTAATGTGGCACAAAAAATCACTATCGTAGCTGCTATGTGACCCATCATTAACAACCAGTACAGTAATGTGTTTTTATTTATTTTTTTCAATAAAATTACATTTACACTTTAACATCATGGTGTCTGTAATATTGTACAGTGTTTACCAAATGAATTAAGCTCCCGATACTCTGCTTTCCTCCACACAGGCATATAAAGTCTGTGCCAAATTTACAATAAGGTCCAATGGAAGCTGTATGGTAGGTATAGAGTAACATATGACCTAATTTGCAGTTAACAATAGCGGTATCCAAACTCAGCATGCTGATAAGCAAAAAATGAACTCAAAAAGGAAATATTTAATTCTACATAGAACTACAGTTATTCCTAAACTAAGATTCATGTGCACAGATGTGGAACAAAACCTGTTAGAACACATCCTTTCATTAAAGAGTAAGCAGTAATGCTCTGTTCCTATACCCATTAGGAGCCTCCATCGGGGGCTCCATCTGTTATGCTAGCATGCTGCAGTCTGCAATGCTATTCTTGCTGTCAAAACGACCAAACCCCAATGAAACTCCACCAGAATGCATTTAAGTCTGTCAGTAACCATTTTAATCTGTCAGAAACAAATTCATGACAGTGTCATCACTTCCATCTAAACAAAGTTACTTTGCTATTAGGAACAGATCCAAAAAGAAACAAGTAACAGTCTTTGAATACAATATTGCATTGTATCCATTATCTCTATCACTTCCTTCCCCACCTAAAACAGGAAAAAGGTGATCTGCCTAATACGCCATGCAAACACGCTCCAACTATATATGTTTATCTGTTAGGGTAACGTCACACCTGGACATATCGCCCGCGATTTCTATGGCGACGCTAAGGCGTGACCTGTCGCCGGCGACATCGCCAAAGTGTCGCCTAATGTAAATGGGCGAGGGCGACACATCTGAGTGGTCGCCTGGTTTCACATCAGAGCTCTGAAACCAGGCGACTATTCTTGGGCGATGTGTGCTGATCGCCCTGTGTAACGTCTCATGAGCGATGTCAAGAGCGACAGCACCCATCGCCTAAACCATTCCGGTAGGCATTTCTGGGCGTATTTACTAACTCTGCCGGTCTGCGTGGATTGGTGGCAGCTCGAGCGTTCCGATTGGTCGTCTTGTTCCTTGGCGCCATATTTGATGATGTGTGCGGCCAAAGGTGTATTACCCAGGAGCGTACATACTGTACAGTAGCGCATTGATCTGGCCTTTGTGTTTGCGGCTGTGTTCAAGAGTGCAGAGATGTGCGACGGGCAAAAATGTGTGTTAACATCAACACAATTGTCATTACATGTCAACTCATGTCTGCATCAGAGCGCTGTAGTGGCAGCCTTCTTGTTTAAACATAGCGGAATTGACTGCCTTTGTTTGACGCACATGCGTTTAGTAACGCATTCATTATTCATTCATATTATTATTATTATTATTCATTATTATGAACCTTTTGGTTTTTGGTATCTTGAATGCAGAGTTGCTTCAAAGGCCGTGCCTGAATTACATTAATGATGTTACAAATACTGTGTGTTTATTTGTCCCAGTAATGAGTTGCATGTACCAGTATGATGTACCAACAACGTATGGTGACATAATGTTTGATTTATAGGGGTACATAAGCATTGGGGACATATGTACGGGACCCAAGGACAGGCCTTTGTGGTGACACTGCATGGTGCCTGTGTGTGTTTCCTCCATATACATGTATTTTATTATACATATTCTGTACACACACATGGTCAAGGAAATGTTAGGTGATCAATACATATGGCCCACATAACTGCAAACACACAAATATCTGTGCGCACACATACTTTCAAGGCTCCAATATTCTCCTGACCAACAAAGCAAGAGTGATTTTATTAGCCAACGTATTAGCACAACACACATTGCATTAAAGCACCATACGGCTTCACTATACAATTAATCGACATGCGAGCGTAGTGTTTTGCCTTGTTGGCCACGCCAATGCGTCTAGCAATAATCCGCGACACATCACACGAGAGTTGAATGAGCTCCGAGCCAATACGCACATGCATGCTTTAATTTTACAATGTGGTGCTGCGAACAAGGACACAGTTAATTGGTGTTTGTTTGCAACCAATCACACTTCTTTGAGGCGTCACACAACATAATGTGAACGCCTACCTCGGAGACGCGGGACAAAACAACGCCGACATCGCTAATGTGGTTGCTCTGGGTGACGCCGAAGCGGCCACCAGCGACTTGATCCCCCCTGGGGCTTGGGGCGACGTACAGGCAACTTCCAGCCAGGCTCATAGCCTAAGCATCGCCTGAGTTGTCGCCACGTGTAAATAGGCGATGGCGATGTTGGGCGACACGCAAAACCGTGCGATATGTCCAGGTGTGACGGTACCCTTATAGAAATATAGTAGCTTGAAACAACCAAAAGCTGTGCTTGAAACTACCCATGGTTATTATGTTCAAATTTCTGTTTTGTTATTTTATCATTGGAAATCAACTGGGATTGAGGAACAATCTACACCTACCAGTCATAGCCCAATGTCAAATAATTAACATATCTCCTCGAGGTCCATGAAACTAAAGAATAGCCACAGACACTCTCAATGCTCCATAAGTTGGACGAAATAAAAAGTACTTCTCATGGGAGAAAAAAAAAAGAGATATTTGTTTATATTTCAAACAACGTAGACTTGAGATTGACTAGTTTAAGATAAAATCAACATGCCAAAATCGTTCAAACATAAAAACTCTGAATTGCTGTATGCTTTGCTTTCTTTTAAAGTAATGTTTTGGGGAGGTGAAGTAGCTTGCCCAAGGTCACACGGCTAGAGGATGAGCAAGAAACAGTACAAATTATTTATGTTACAAAACCAAAGAGAATTCTCGCTACCTTGTTTTCTTTTACTCAACATCATTTCTTTAGCTTTACCTGGCAAACTTTGCCATGAATTATTTCTTTAAAACTTTCACAAGATAAATAACAAAATGTAAGTGAAGTCTACTTATAACTGTGTAATACTTCTATAGAAAATCTTGCCTTTTCAGTTAACAGAAATTGGCTTCTAGGCAGAGCACATGTTCCTATTTATAGTAAAACATATTCAGCTCTAATCAACATCTCTCACTTCTGTAACAATGTTTTATCTAGTTGGCTTCTTTATCAGGAAATTTTTTCTTAGTTCTTTACAAGAGTTGGCGGGAACCAATTGTAGTCTGTACCCTCATGATGTGCAGAGACAGTCAGGGAGTGATGCTTTCAGTGTCTACATCATGTATTGGGGAAAACTGGGAAGTAGAACTGATTGAGTCTTCAAAATTTACATCAAGAAACAAGGAGCCTGCACTATCTGTGCCTGAAATAATTGCAAAGAGAGACAATGTTTGCATTATTGTGCCTACAGTATAATCACAGAAAAATAAACAGTCTGGTATGGAGAAATTCTGGTTTGTTGGCCTGGTGCTCCCAGAAATATTTCAGAATCCTTATTCTTTGAGAATTTTATTGGACTCAAAAAAGGGTATAAAACAATAGACATATGTGGGTTCACATAAAAATCACAACGCGTTTCAGCTACAATATCAGACAAGTAGCCTTCCTTAGGCTTAGACCTGAGGAAGGCTACTTGTCTGATATTGTAGCCAAAACGCATTATGATTTTTATGTGAACCCACAGATGTCTATTGTTTTATACCCTTTTTTGAGTCCAATAAAATTCTCAAATAATAAGGATTCTGAAATATTTCTGGGAGCGCCAGGCCAACAAATCGGAATTTTTCCATGCGAGACTAATTGCTATTGACAGATCCACCCAGGATAGTGTCTGATATTCTGGAACCGAGCTGCAAATCAGATCTACACAAGAACCACTGAGGTCTCTATTTTGCCTTATAAAGACCTGAGAAAGGTGAGCAATAATAATTTATTTTTAATATAATTGAATTCAAACATCTGCACTGAGATCTGCACCCACACTCTCTCCTTTATCTCCCCATATTCCAAAGCCTAGTTGAAGGGCTCACTTTCTACACGTAGAAAAAAAAAACAGGAGTTAATTAATAACTGTGGCCACATCATTTGTAAATAGAGACAGGGAATGAAATCATAGGATCGGGCAAAATTCTAATTCACCAATTAAGAAGAATTTTCTGGGAAATATCACTGATGGTGAAGTTGTTCTTTGCAAATTTAATGTCCTTTATTAAATGTTCCAAAATAATCATAAGACGTAAAATAATGAAGCGCTGCTATATACCTTATCACTCACGTCTCCATCCCCTCACTCCTCTGTCACCAGTTTGATCCTTGATGGATTTTCAGGTCACCACTGCTTGCAGTGAAATCTCCAGTCCTCTCAAACTGGGAAGGGACTTTCGACTGTGAGGATGCCCAATAAGAGGTTTCGGCACATGCAAGCACATGGTCATGGCCATGACAACATGACCTTTTGTACACCTGCACAGAATCCTGTTGGGCCTTATCAAAGCTAGATGTCCTGGCCCAAAGTGAGAGGCCTTGCGAAGTTAGCGCAAGCATCAGTGATCTGAAGATGCGGCACAGGCTGGATTGGTGATGTCCATGGGGTTGGACATGAACACAAGGTTTTTTCCATTCATTAATATTTCAATGGCCTATTACAATCAAAAAAATTTCCAACCAGTTGATGCCATTTGTCATGGGTGTTCCCTGGTGCTTCGAGGAACTCAAGTAGCCACGGCTTGAAACCATGTTGACGAACACTTGCAGAAGTGAATTACAGAGAATCCACAATTTGGTGAATGTTGATTTTTGGAAAATTATAGTAGATTTTAGTTTCGCTTTGCTCATCTCTGACAGGGAAGGATTATTATCATTGTCTACATCGTTATATAAAAGAGAAAGGGAGGAAGTGATATGTAAGCCTACAACTTTACAAGCCAAGACAAGGAAGTAGAACTATCTGTGCATAAATAATTTTGAAAATAAAGTAATGTATTTGCTCACTTTAACCTAAAAAGCACAATATTGCATTAAAATAAAGGCAACACTACTTCCAGTTTTTCTGTAACTCATATTTAGCGTAGGCCACAATGCAAATAAGATACAGCTAATTACTACAGCAGTCTCTTTCATGTTTTATATCTGTAATAACTACCCATCTGTACTGGCACAAAAAAAGAAAATGTGTTCTTGCCAGGGAATAACACCATAGCTCCAACTCATGTACAAAGTTCTGTGACAGTAGATCTGCAAGCTGAAAACGTAATAATGTTTTCATTTTTATTTCAAATATGATAAAAATTGTAATTATAAACTAAACAAAATTAGAAGTGAAGTTATAATATAAGTCTACCCAGTACTAAAATGACAAATTATTGCAAGGGAAGACAAATAATAACCAGAAATATATTTCAGCAATATTACATTACATTTGCCTGGCAGCTATTAACTGTAATTATATAGCAGAACTTTTTACTAGGCCCATTTTAGCTGGCATGAAAATAAAGCAGACTACTTTCTTACTGCTTTGTATGTGTGAAGTTCAGAAATGCATTACAAGAAGGAGGTATAATTCTCAGATTCAATATAAATTGCACTTAATTGGAAGGCAATATAGAAGAGACTGAATAGTTTGACATTGAATATTCATTAATTTAAGATAGGCACTGATTAATGCTATAAAGGGAATCTGTTACTGGGTTTTGCCATCCCATCTGAAAGCCGCATAATATAGAGATAGAGACCCTGATTCCAGTGATGTGTCACTTACTGAACTGCTTGTTGCTTTCTGCCATTTTGATAAAATTACTGTATTCTCGGCTGCAGATTTAGCAGTTCTCTGAATGTGGAGCTCTATAACCTGCCCACACCACTGATTGGCACTTATCTGTACACTATAATTAGTGGTAGGGTTGGGGTCATACAGAGATCATGAATATGCTGGACTACCAAGTAGTCCTCTAGTGATGATCTCTTGCTGATTAAACAGTGAGTTTACCAAAACTACACTGAGCAATGTTTCAGCCATGTGATGAAAGCAAATTAACTGGAGAAGGACATGATGCTTGGTCTGGCCAGTGGGAGTAGAGGTAGCAGAAGACCTAAGACTGATTGCTGGACACTATCATGACAGGCAAAGGAATGAACATCAGAGAACTAAAAGATGCTGGCACAGACAGAGAGGCTTGGAGGCAAATGGTTCACATGGTATCCAATAGTCAGATACAACTAAATTGATGAAATTGGAATTGGACACTGAGCAACCCTGTAAGTGATACATCTCTGGAATCAGGATCTCTGGCCCTACATTATGCTTCTCTCAGATTAGGTGACATATTAATTTTGTGGTGTTCTCCATGATTTTAATGCAGTATTCAGCACAATATTTTCCACACTACTGCAGTTATGTTAATATCAAGTAAATGGTGTTGCAGTTATGCATTCGTTAAATGAATGGGACAGGACTGCAGTACTTGGCATGGCTCATGGACAAGAATACTTCAATGTTGAGTTCACAGAACACAATAGCTCCTTCTATCTGAAAATTATAATGATTTCTAAGTGTTTTATCTACAGATGAGTGGATCTTTTGAATTTGACTTAACAAACTTTTCCAAAAATTTTAGATTTCCAGGGAATATATATTGAACAAAAATATAAGCACAACACTTGTTTTTGCTCCAAGTTTTCAGGAACTGAAAACTAAGGGCACATGCCTAAAAACAATGAGCAGATGTCATTAAGAATATAGCAGTGGGTCTATCAAAAACAGTGACTCGGTGGTTACGTGACACCACATGACATAATAGTCACAGAATGCAGTGTACAAGTGACAATGCTGCAATAAAGACAGAGTAATAGGTGGTTTAAGTTAAAGATGAAGCTATCATGTTACCGAGTTAGGCAAAAAGAGAAAGGATTACTTGGTTGCCACAAACAGAAGCGACTAAACAAGAACATGAAAAGGTGCATGCGCATAAAATGACCAACTGAGATGACAAGAGATAACTGACATCACGGTAAATAGAGAGCTGTAAGGGTGCCTTCACATTTGCGTATGGGAAAGCAGCGTATGCTGCGTTCCCATACGCAGTCAAACGCATGCGCACTGCGGTTCCTATGTTTAACATAGGAACGCATAGTGCCTGCGTTTGCTGCGTTCGGGTGCGGATGCGGACGATATCTGCTCCTTCCGGTGTCCAGCATCCGCGCCCGGGACGCAGCATGTTGCATTTTTTGTGCGCTCAGGGAGCTTGGAAGATCAGCAAGCCGTCCCCAAGCGTACAAAATATGCATTGTCTTCAATGGGTCCGCAGTGTTCAGCGCTTGACAGCGCTGGAGAACGCTGCGGACCCATTGAAAAATCTCCCGGTGGCCGCCGGTGATGTCACAGGAGCTCACCGACGGCCACCGGGAGATCAGCTCAGCCTCTGCTGTCCTCCTCCTCCCCGCCGCCGGTAAGCACCGGGACCTGTCGGCGGGGAGAACAGCTGATGTGACAGCTGTTTGAATCTTCCCGCGCCGACATCTCCTCACAGTGTCGGCGCGGGAAGATTCAAACAGCTCTCAGATCAGCTGTACTCCCCGCCGACATGTCCCGGTGCTTACCGGCGGCAGGGAGGAGGAGATCTCCGACGCTGAACTCCTCCTCCGGCCCGCCCCCGGACAGCGCCGATTGGCTGCCGGGCTCCATAGTGATGTGTCCGCAGGCGGACATTATCCGCTGCGGACACATCATTTCAACACTGCTTTTGACAGCGTTTGTGTCTGCATGCCATCAGCATGCAGACACAAACGCCAGTGTGAAGCCACCCTAACTGTAACCAGTACATACTGAAGAGGAATTGAAAAGCATAAACCTTACAATTTATGAAGAAAAGAGAAGGACTGGGGAACGAAATAAACAAGCATCTCCATTGGTCCACCTTTTTGTGCTCTTGGTTGGTCACATCTGTCTCTGGTGTGGTGCTTGCCAGGTATTTCTTTCTACCAACCAGCTTTGGGGTTCTCCATTTAGGAACACAGAAGCTGAAGCTTTGTTGAAACACATGGGTAAGAACTAGTCCCCTTTCTGTGTCCGGTAGTCTAGTAAGGGTGGGAGAATATTTATGTAGGCAGATCCTCTTCCCCTAGTGACTTAATTACTCTATATCACTAGATAAACTTGATTTTTACTCCTTGCCACTCTGCCATATTTCTACCCTGCACCCAGATATAGTGAGATCTTCTCTGTAACAAGGCACTGTTTTATCCTCGCACTGTTTCACTACCAACCTTACTTTTGATGTATTTCTAGCTTCCTCATTAAAGTATTGTTAAGGTGCTCGTATTACCTGTACCTTATGGGAAAATGTACTGTTCCTCATTTTGATCTGTATCTATGAATTTGTACTTGTATTATTTGAATAGTATTTATAGTCCCACACCCTTTTGTGTATCCTTGAAGGCCACAATACCCTTAATAAAAGTTATGTTTTACTGCATTGAGGGCGTGATGTAATTTCTAATATATCAAAAATGGGCGACAACTCTTTTAAACTGTTATGGGATTGGTTTAATACAACTCTTTCTACCTCCACTTTACTTTATCTTGTGATGGCCGCTTGATCAACTTAGACCAGACTATTGCACCAAGTTGATTACAGCATTGTGAAACAGTAGTCACCTGTGCACGCATCATTTGACTAGCTTGTCATGTGGTGCAGTCATGTGATTTGTAAGAACTCTGTCTATCCCAGGCATTCAGGAGACGAATGATGCATCCTACGATAGTCTCCTGCATGTCAGGATAAGACAGCACTCTATTACCAGCTGTTTATTATAGATATGAGCAGATAAAAGAACAAGTGTTGTTCACTGTGCAGATCATACAGAGCAGGGAGGAACACCAGGTACAGAGCAGGAAGGGAACACCAGGCACAGAGCAGTGACAGCAGGTACAGAGCAGGAAGGGACACCAGGCACAGAGCATAGACAGCAGGCACAAAGCTGGAAGGGACACCAGGCACAGAGCAGGAAGGGACACAAGGCACAGAGCAGTGACAGCAGGCATAGCGCAGAGAGGGACACCAGGCACAGAGCAGGAAGGGACACCAGGCACAGAGCACAGACAGCAGGCACAAAGCAAGAAGGGACACCAGGCACAGAGCAGGAAGGGACACCAGGCACAGAGCAGGAAGGGACACCAGGCACAGAGCAGGAAGGGACACCAGGCACAGAGCATTGACAGCAGGCACAGAGCATTGACAGCAGGCACAGCGCAGAGAGGGACACTAGGTACAGAGCAGGGAGGGAATAAGAAGAACAGATCAGTTCTTGAAATGAGTGTCATTATTATGCATTTTTTCAAGGAGGGGACAGATGCTGTGGTCAGTTCTACAGTCTCTGAAATCCGACAGCACTTCGTTTGAGTATACCAGCATGCACGGAGATCACAAATGAATCGACATCAGTCAGGAACTAGTAAAAAAATAGAACAACATAGTGTAGTTAGGGAACTGTAGGCAATTATTATACAAGCAGAGCTGCCCCTAACTGGCAAAATTTTGGGCCCCCCCCCCGAGACTCCACCTTGCCTCCACCCCGGCTCCACCTCCACTCAGGCTCCACTTTCAAACATTCAATAATATATATATATATATATATATATATATATATATATATATATACATACATACATACACACAGTTGTGGTAAAATGGTGACAAACATTGTTTTTTGGCAAACAACAAATTAAATCTCAAAATGTTTGAATATTCATAAAACTACAGATGTGGCCAAAAGTATTGACACCCCAGCAATTCTGTCAGATAATACTCAGTCTCTTCCTGAAAATGATTGCAATCACAAATACTTTGGTATTATCATCTTCATTTAATTTGTCTTCAATGTAAAAACACAAAAGAGAATGAAGCAAAAAGCAAAACATTTATCATTTCACACAAAACTCCAAAAATGGGCCGGACAAAAGTATTGGCACCCTCAGCCTAATACTTGGTTGCACAACCTTTAGCCACAATAACTGCGATCAACCGCTTCCGGTAACCATCAATGAGTTTCTTACAATGCTCTGTTGGAATTTTAGACCATTCTTCTTTGGCAAACTGCTCCAGGTCCCTGATATTTAAAGGGTGCCTTCTCCAAACTGCCATTATTAGATCTCTCCACAGGTGTTCTATGGCATTCAGGTCTGGACTGATTGCTGGCCACCTTAGAAGTCTCCAGTGCTTTCTCTCAAACCATTTTCTAGTGCTTTTTGAAGTGTGTTTTGGGTCATTATCCTGCTGGAAGACCCATGACCTCTGAGGGAGACCCAGCTTTCTCACAGTGGCCCTACATTATGCTGCAAAATTTGTTGGTAGTCTTCAGACTTCATAATGCCATGCACAGGGTCAAGCAGTCCAATGCCAGAGGCAGCAAAGCAACCCCAAAACATCAGGGAACCTCTGCCATGTTTGACTGTAGAGACCGTGTTCTTTTCTTTGAATGCCTCTTTTTTTCTCCTATAAACTCTATGTTGATGCCTTTGCCCAAAAAACTCTACTTTTGTCTTATCTGACCAGAGAACATTCTTCCAAAATGTTGTAGGCTTTCTCAGGTAAGTTTTGGCAAACTCCAACCTGGCTTTTTTATGTCATTGAAGACAAATTAAATGAAGATAATAATACCAAAGAATTTGTGATTGCAATCATTTTCAGGAAGAAACTGAGTATTATCTGACAGAATTGCAGGGGTGTCAATACTTTTGACCACAACTGTGTAATATATATATATATATGCACACATACATACACACACACACACAAGATCACTTTGGGCTGAATACATAACAGCTGTATATACAATAGAGAATACACAATAGAGATTGCTGCTGGCTACATACATTATAGAGATGGCTGCGGGCTGAATAAACAATGGAGAATGCTGTTGGCTATACACACAATAGAGAATACACAATAGAGATGGCTGCAGGATGTATAGACAATGAAGACAGCTGCAGGCCATATACACAACAGAAATGGCTGCGGGCCGTATAGACAATGGAGACTGCTGCTGGCTATACACACAATAGAGAATACACAAAAGAGATGGCCATATAGACAATGGAGATGGCAGCAGGCTGTATAGAAAATGGAGATGGCTGCGGGCCACAGACAATGGAGATGGTTGTGAGCTGTATACACAATGGAGACTGCTGCTGGCTACACACAATCGTGAATACACAATAGAGACTGCTGCTGGCTGTACACAACAGAGAATATACAATAGAGACTGCTGCTGGCTGTATACACAATGGAAACAGCTGTGGGATGAATGCACAATGAAGACGGCTGCAGGACAAATGCACATTAGTGACTGCTGCAGGACATATGCACATTACAGACTGCTGTGGGACATATACCTAGAGACTGCCGGACATATGCAGAGACTGCTGGCTGTATATCTTGTATACACAGCACTACTGTTTATACAGGTCTACACTATATACATACAGTATAGAGATACACTAATACATCGTGTAGAGTGGACCTGTATATAAGAGTATAGTGCTGTGTAGTGACAGACACACAGAGAGACACACAGATAAACATACAGGCAGACATACAGACAGATACACAGACAGACATACATACAGACATACAGACAGATGTACAGACAGACCTACAGACACACAAACAGACATTCATACAGACAGATGAGCATACTCACTAGCACTAGCAGCAATAGCTCTGTCCTGACTCCATTGCATCCTACCGTACAGGTGCCTGCATGACTTCCTGTTTGCAGGCTGCAGCGGCAAACAGGAGACGTCCTTCATGCCTCTTTGCAGCACTGAGTGACGTCAGCAGCATAATCAGCTGATCAGCTGATGACGTAGCCCTGACCCAGAAGTGACTGCAGTCAGGGTTTCATCATTAATTATTGATGTGTCTACCTGCCTGCTAGTCCTGGAGTATCAGCTTTGGGCCCCCACCAGTATGCTGCTGGGCCCTGCCCCCTGCTTAACAAAAGGGGCAGGGTCATGTCACGCTCTCCAGACCCCCGCAATCCACCGGGCCCCTAACTGGAGTTAGTCCACTAAGGTCCTGTTGACGACCCTGCATACAAGTAAATTAGAAATTAGCTTAGATTATAGCATAAAATAGAAAGGAATTTGGATGAAATTTACTTTTGGCTTTGGATGACTTCTTTAAGAGTAATAGTCATATAATTGGGCTGCTTTGTAATTTTTATTTTCAGTTCTTTGCTTAAAGAGGACCTGTCACTCCCCCCGGCGCATGGCATTCTAAATGCACCACTAAATGCAGCGTGTCTGCTGCATTCAGGGAAGGGGTCCCCCATGGCTTTATCCTCCCCCTGTATCCTAAGATATATACCTTAGAAAGCTTATAGAAAACTGGTCTAATGGGTGGGATCATTTTAGCAGCTCTTTGGCACTGGCAAAGTCATCCAGCCTGCTCTGTGGTTGTTCCTTCCCCTCCAGGTCTCTGCCATCACCTCCTGCTCTGCCCTCAGCTTCTGCTGTCTGTCAATCATGCTGGCCACATAGAGCGGCCATGAATGACGTCACTGGCTAAGCCAACCCTGCTTGTGCTGTATTCAAATAGCAGGGCGGTAATCTTGCACCAGATTCCCACCCTGCTATTTGAATAAAGCCTGTCAATCATGCTGGCTATATAGAGTTGCATTGCGTGATGTCACCGGCTGAGCTCACCCTGCTTAAGGCTTTATTCAAACAGCAGGGCGGGAATCTGGAGGCAGATTCCCGCTTTGCTATTTGAATACAGCACAAGCAGGGCGGGCTCAGCCGGTGACATCACGCATGACCGCTCTATGCAGCCAGCATGATTGACAGACAGCAGAAGCTGAGGGCAGAGCATGAGGCGGTGGCAGAGACCTGGAGGGGGAGGAACAATCACAGAGCAGGCTCGATGACTGTGCCAGCACCGAAGAACTGGTAAAATGATCCCACTCAATAGACTAGTTTTCTATCCGCTTTCTAAGGTCTATAACTCAGGGAACTAGAGCCATGGGGGACCCCATCCTTGAATGTAGCAGGCATGCTGCATTCAGTTGTGCATTTAGATTGACATGCACCAGGGTGGTGACAGGACCTCTTTAATGTTCTCCACTTATTTTGATTGCGAATATGGCACTTGTACCATTTTCAAAATTCATAGTGAAAATGCCCCTATGTCATTTTCAGTGTATAGCCCTATATTATTGCAAAACAATATGTAATATCTTTAGGTTTTATTAATAAAATTAACAAAATGGAAACATTTCCACCCTTTTGCAGTTCTAATATCTTTGTTGTTAATTCACCACCCAGGAATTTTTCCTTTTTCTTTTTCATATTTTTCTTCCCTGCTTCTAAGGGTACTTTCACATCAGTGTTTTTTTTAAATCGTGGCAGATGCGGTGAAAAAAACGCATCTGCCGCGATTACCGCATAACCGCTGCACTTGCGGCACAGTTGCGGCAAGCCTCATACAATGTATATGCGGGCTTGCGGCAGGTGCGGCAAGTGCAGTTTTGGCACTTACCGCAGGTGCGGCCACGAAAAAAACAGCGGTCAGACGCGGTTTTTCGCGGCCGCACCTGCCGCAAGTGCCAAAACCGCACTTGCCGCACCTGCCGCAAGCCCAGATATACATTGTATGGGGCTTGCCGCAACTGTGCCGCAAGTGCAGCGGTTATGCGGTAATCGCAGCAGATGCGTTTTTTTCACCGCATCTGCTGCGATTTAAAAAAAACGCTGATGTGAAAGTACCCTAAGAGCCATAACTTTTTTTGTTTTTCCGTCAATATAGACATATAATGGATTGTTTTTACCGAAACGAGTTGTACTTTCAGATGCAATCATTTATTTTACCATATAATGTACAGGGAAATTGCAATTACATGTTTGTTTTTTGGGTTTTTTTAGTCGCCATGTTCATTATATGGTAAAACCGATGTGACTGTGTGATGCCTTGAGTCGATACGAGTTTGACTATACCAAACATGTATACCTTTATTGGTACCTAAGTGGTGAAAAAAATTCAGAAACACTTTTTGCACCATGTTCTGCGAACCATAGCATTCTCATTTTTCGGGATCTGGGGCTGTGTGATGGCTTATTTTTTGCGTCTTGAGCTGACGTTTCTAATGATACAATTTTTGGGTGCATTTGCTGTTTTGATCACCCGTTATTGCATTTTATAGCTATATTGCAGCGACCGAAAAAAACTTAATTTTGTCGTTTAGACCTTTTTTTTCCATTACGCAGTTTATGGCCCTCTTTGATTGATTTTATATCTTGATAGACCGGCGTTACTGAATGCAGCGATACCTAATGTGTATTTTTACATTTTTTTAATACTTTTATTGTGAATGGGGGAAAACAGGGGTGATTTCAACTTTCATGTTTTTTGTTTTTTTTACATGTTTTTAAAAACTTTATTTTTAAACGCATTCTTACTTTTATACTGCCCCATAGAGAGGCACTCTGCTCCACTGTCCGATTGCTTCTGGCAGATACGGATGAGCTGCAGCACATCAGTATCGGTCAGAATCACGCGGAACAGAGTGTTTCTCGCCGCAGCACCTTTGGTTCCCGCTGTCAGTGATTAACAGCGGGTCCAAAGGGTTAACAGGTCCGATCGGGTCCTGGATCTGATCGGTGCTGAAAGCCCGACATCTCAGATAATGAAATCAGGTGAATGATGTGAATTTCACACTGGAGCTCACATCAAACCCCGGTAACCGGCCCATGACGTCCTCCTACGTCATGGGTCGGGAAGGGGTTAAGAACGGCTAAGCCTGTAGTGCTTATTTTAATGTCATGTAGGAATTATATTAAAAACTTGGAGGTCCTAATTATATATCATACTATCAGGGTTGACCCACTTAAAAGTAAATCTTGTGTATCCGCTGTTGTGCAAAGATGACATGTCACCATTATTGATGATACGACGACTCACTTAAATATAGAGATTTAGACTGTACAACAAACACTGCATCATTTACTATGAGCATCTTGTGCATAGAAACTATATAGAAACTACTTTTCAGGCTTTAAAGAGAAAAAACAAAACTGGCTGTGATATCAATATAAATGATTCCCCTATAATTTAGTGACAACAAAATTCTAGTCTGAAACATGAGACATGATAGTATGTGTTCAATATAAGACTACTGCCTGTGAAAAAAATTCCGGAGGTTAAAAACCAGTCAAATGATTTCTATACATTCACAACAAACGTTACCATATAAAACATGTTGCAAAGAAAAAGGATGACACATGGCTATAATGCATACCTTTAAAGGATAGGATGTGGATTTCTCTGCTTGAAGCTGATAGCCCTTAGACAATACACCCTCCACATGTGGCCTTTTAGCTGCTATAGCATCCTCTGTTTCCTACAGCAGAGAAAAAAAACATTGAACATTTCGAATTACAATAATATTATAATTGCAGAAATTATTATAATGTGCCTTCAATATAACTGATTGCCGTGAATATAAGGTTGATATCACATGCATAGAATCTACACACTTTTAGCATTAAAAACAGTAATGTGCATTCTTAGTAAGTAAAAGGATTAAATAAAGATAGAGTGACAGAGAGAATGGTGTGTTCTTGAAATCTGAGCACTCTAATATAACCTAATTCTTTGCTTTCTGCAATTAAAGATCTTCAAATGCCGATGTAAGAACAAATCAAGTCACAGAAGATGTATCACCAGCAATTTTGTACATCTTAATTTGTCAAAGAGAAACATTTTAAATACATAAAACATTAACAAACTTTAATAATAGATTCTTAAAAGGCCATTTGCCAGTGTGAAGTAGAAATCATGACAGATTTCGCCTGTCAAGCAGCCGTTTTTCCAAAGGTCTACAGAAAAATGTGACAGTGCATTAGTATTAGGACATTAGCATAAGACTTGTATTCTACATCAACTGATCTGGATGTCTTGAGAACGTTTCTTCTACTCTGCTTTGTTGATGGAGCATTACTGTACATGTTATGGTAATTAACAGCAGGCTCCGGGACTGCCTAACTGAGGTCAAACTGCATGACATCAGCAGTGACGCCCTATCAACAAGGGAAGCCAGATGTGAAAAACCTTCTCTGTTGACATGACAATAAGTAAAGCTGTGGAATCACTGGCAGGAGTGGTTCTTGACCAAAATGACCAAGAAGAGATTGACCCAAGGCAGAATAAACAGGTATTTGGTAACTAACTGCTTTGAAGTTCTTACTCTCAAATCCACAAAAAGCCTGAATTCCTGGATAAACACTTTAAATAAATGGTGCTCACAGTGGCATACAGTCATAGGTCCCACCAGACCACATCAGTGCTGCTAAGTACAAACAAATCATAGGATCACATAAATTAGAAGAAAAGAGATCTACTAAAACAAGCAGCCAATGTAAGGCTATGTTCAGGTGTTTTGTTTTTGGTCAGTTTTTCACATCAGTTTTTGTAAGCCAAAACCAGGAGTGGATGAAAAATACCTCAGGGGGTGTCATCTTTCTATTATACTTTTGCTCCAATTGTTCCACTCCTGCGTTTAGCTTCTAAATACTGATGTAAAATACTGACCAAATACTCAATGTGTGAACGTGGCCTAATAGAAACATGTCCCCACTTCTGTATTTTTCATCCACTCCTGGTTTGGCTTACAAAAACTTATGTAAAAAACTGATCAAAAAATTAACATGTGAACATAGCCCAAAATAAGTAATATTCCGAAGGGTCAGCATTATACAGTCAGTGTAATTCACTGAACATAGGCATTGAATGATTTGGCTTTATAGAGCTGGGTGATGTAGGAGTAACGCACTAACCACTCACCTACCAACCCGTGCTTCTTAATCTATATAATTCCTATTCCTTCTTGCCCAGAAAGCCAGTAAGTGGCTATCAGCATAGTATGCTTGTCTGTCTGGTCTTCCCTTTCTTTTTCTTGTGAGCCATAAATGCTATATTGTGTATATTTTACTTTTAGGTTAAGTTGACACTGGAAGTTTTTGATCCGTTTTTGGTGCTGCGTTTTTTTTAACTGCACGAAAAATGGATCAGTCACTGCATCTGCCAGCAAAGTGAATGGGATTTTCAATTTGCTTTCCCGACATCGGCATTTTTGACTGTTGAATTAGTGGTGCAGAAAGTGCATTCAGAAAATAATGAGCATGTCAATTAGTGCTCCATTTTTCTGGTGCGCTTTCCATACCACCAATGCTCCATTACTTACCCTCCCCAGTGATCTCACAGCGAGCCCCGGTGATGTCTTCCTTCTTTGCATCGGCAGGATCTGGGGGTATGGTATTGATAGGACCTGACCATGTGACTCAGCTTGAGACTTATGTTGCCAAGGTCCTGCAAGTACTCATACTACTCACAAGTCTTTCCAGTGCCCTAAGGAAGACATCATCAGGGCTCGCCGTGGGATCACCGGGGAGGGTAATAAAGTGTGTTGTGTGTGTCTGTCTGTGTCCCCTGAAAATGGAGCAAAAAAGCAACACAAATGGATGATGTGTTTGTGTTGCTTTTTGCAAAAGAGGATGCATTTTTGGTGCATAAACTGCACCAAAAAAATGGATCAACAAAAATGCTCTAAAAACTGAACAATGCATGGACATAGCATCCTTCATTTTAAAAAAGTAGCACATAGGACAGCAAGTCCACTGCAATATATCAGAATGTTTTCAGACTCTAAAATCCCATGTAAATTGAAGCAGCCAACAAATGTATTCTTCAAATAGAAATATTTTGATCCAATGAAGTGCAGAAATGCAGTCTAGCAAGGATGTATACAAAAATATAGCTCACTTTTTGGGCATACTGCTGCCTTAAAAGGACAACGTTTTGGGCTGCGTTTGCAAATGCACATGCATTTTTACATGCATTTTTGCATGCGTTTCCATTAAAATCAATGAGGACAAAAACTCATGCGTTTTGATGCATTTTTTTGTTAAAAACGCATGGAAACGCAAATGAAGCAAAACGCAGCAAAGCATTAGATGTGAAAGGGACCTAAAACTAACACTACACAAGATCCTGAAAATACTATCTCCACCATCACACACAGTGATGGAAACATCATGATGTGGGAATGCTTTTCTTCAGCAGGGACAGGGAAGCTGATCATAGTTTATAGAGGTAAGAGGTAGCAAAATACTTGAGACTTGGTAATATGTTCACCTTCTAGTAGAGCAATAAACCTAAAAATACTGCCAGAGCTACTATAGAATAGTTTAGATCAAAGTTTGTTCATGTGTTTGAATGGCCCATTTTGTCTAGACCTAAATACCAGTGAGGCTATGTGACCAGAGTTGAAAACTCCTGTTCACACATGCTTCCTCTCAAATCTCACTGTGCTAGATCTATTTAGCAAAGAAGAATGGTCAAACATTTCAGCCTCTAGATGATGAAGCTGGAAGAGACATAGCCCAAAAGACCTGCAGCAGTAATTGCAGAAATCTTCTGCAAAGAGAAACCTTTTGGATTTTTATGTTGGACTTGGAAAATCCAAAGGAGAATTGTAATCTTTTTTTATCTCATTATGTCAGTTAGATTAATTTATTTTATGTTACTTTTAATGAGGTAAAAGGGGTTATTTGAACTTTTATATATTGTCATATTTTTTCCCATTTTTACATTTTTTTTCACTTTTTATTGTACTTATTAGTCTCTTTAGGGACCTTCAACCTGCAATAATCTAAATACTTGTACTATACATAGGCGTGCATTAGCACTGCAATGCAAAGCAAATATCACAGTCTCCTATGAACTCCAGTTAAAGGGATCCTGTCACCTCCAAAACACCTCCTAAACTAGCAAAACATGTCTCTGCAGCATATTATCACTAATCTCACACTTCTTTTGTCTTCTAAAAGCATCCTGTGAAAGTGCATTAAAACGTTTTAATACTTACTCATTAGTGATTATAATTAGCAGGGGCTATATTTTTTAGCCCTTAGGGCATGTTGTTTTGTAGGCTCCAGGATCCACCTTCTCTCTGTCTGTGTGCTCTGCTTGTGCAGGCTTTACCCCTCCCCTCTCTATCACTCACAGAATGCAAATCATTAGTCCTGCCTTCAGCTCCACATCACAGCAGCACAAACAGAGAGAGGGTGGATCATTCATGGTGTGAAAATGAGCACCTAGGGAGGGCTTAGAGTTTCACAGGAGACGCCCTGTGAGACTTATTCAGGGACAAGAAGTCTCAGATTTATAAGTGTATATTGTTCATTTTTCCAATGTTAC
Organism: Allobates femoralis; assembly: GCA_033576535.1. Lineage (NCBI taxonomy): Eukaryota > Metazoa > Chordata > Amphibia > Anura > Aromobatidae > Allobates > Allobates femoralis. The sequence goes on along the minus strand of JARQOC010000002.1, from coordinate 473,597,506 downwards.
AGAGCGCTTTTTGGTTATAGAAAAGGAGCACTAATACTGATATGTTAGGGTGCTGGGACAGGTATTAATAGGGTTGGGGGTGATTTGGAGGGGTCAGGTTCCCTTTAAACTTTGGCTTTCATATGACAACCACAGAGGTCTTCATCAGACACCCGGCTGTCATGAAAACCCGCTGGCGCCCGCGATTATGTCACGAGCTTGTTTATGGGTGCATTGAACGGCATGTTCCCATGCCAATGTGTGTTTAAGACTGTTGTCAAGTATTGAAAGTGACGCACACCAGGGGCCAGGGTTACTCTCGGTTTATACAGGCGATTCTTCTCCTTCCTTGTCACGGGTGGACCGCGCCTGCCGGTAGTGGGGCCCGGTGTAGTGCAGATCAAAATTGAGGTCGTCTTACGGGAACAGATTAAAAGGGGTTTTAATTTGTTTTCTTCGTGACGCCACCTATGGGTAGATTCGGTAAGGACTACCGACGCTGCGGAACCTCCCGGGGTGATGGACAGCAGCAAGATGTTACGCTCCCCACAGGCTGAGCGGTGATCCCGGGGGCTGGAGCTGCTCAAGATGTTGTGCGGCAGCTGCGGTTACCTTCAGTTAACGACGGACAGTTCATAAGGAGACACGGACACAGATAGTCTCTGCAACGGTTCTTTACTGTAACCAGCAGGCAGTACATGGCTTACAGCGGTTGAGTAGAAGACCGGGTGGACTCAGCAGTGATAGTGCTCCTCAGAGATCCGCAGTGTACCTCCTCTCTACCTCCTTAGCTTCTCTTGCCAGCGTCGCCCAGGAATACCAGATCGGGTACGGGGAGGCTGCTTCAATGCCCTATCCATGATGTACGTTCTGGATTCTTTTGGGGAGCCTTGGGTCCCTCAGTGGGTACACCGCTGGTTAGACGACTGGAAACTGGCTGGTGGTGGGGTGCTCCTATAAAGCTGCTCCTCCACGGGGCTGGTTCGCGTGGCAGAGGTGAACTGCTGCCAGCTTCGGTACCAGTGAACCGGCTGTGAGTTGTGGGCACGGGAGTCTTTTGGGAACCCGTGTAGAAATGCCCACTCCCGGTAGTTAAGGCCTCAGGTGCTGACACCCGACCGGTGACGGCCCAGGGGCCCGCACGGAGTGCGGAGCCCCCGCTCCACTCCAAGTTCTAGTCTGCTCTTGTCAGGTTCTAGATTCTGTTCAAAACTGTCTAGATTACTGTGTGTTCTACTTCACTACCCTAACACTCCACCCACCAGGACCTATGATTGGTCCTCTGTTCTAGGTGTTGTATGTTGGGTTGGATCTCTGAGTTAACTATTGCACTGCTTTGTCTAGAGAATATTGCGGCTGCAATACTCCCTTGTGACGCACTCGTTGCGGGGCGCCACACTCCCCTTGGTTAAATCAGCTTGTCCCCAAGCGTCAAACTACTCACATTACAGAGGTTTTTACATTTTTATACATATATGACACACTTTTATTAAAATAGAAAAACAGGTAAAGGTATGCTTTGGTGTTATAAGCAAAGAAACAGGTAATCACTTTGTGCGGACCCGGCGGGCGGTCGGCTGTACTTTAACTAGAGTCCAGGCTGTAGCCGCGAGATCACACAGTCAATGATTAACGGGAACAGAGTCATTGATGAAGTTCAAGTTTTAAAGTCACTGGCTCTGAGGGTGATGGCGCACCCGGATAGCGAACCACCCATCTGCACAAGCATAGCGCTCGTAGGTGATAATATCGCCCCGGTATAGGTCGCGATCGGGATGTCCTCTTGGCAAGTTTGACTCAACGTCCCGGCGCCCCACAAACACCTCCTCATTCAAACCCACCTCCCAAGCGAACCCCCACCCGGTATTTAAGTTAAAGGTGGAAATTCTACCTTCACGGCGGAGTTCATCAGGCAGCGGCGGCTGGCGGCGAGCCTCGGCACGGGCCTCCATGTTGGCGCGTTCTCGGGCTTGCCACTCCTCTCGTCGTCTCTGGCGTATATCTCCGTCGTTACGGCTCGGGGTGTAGAGATGAGTAATGGAGCTGGTGGTTTGGCGGGAAGCTTGAACTTGGCGGGCTGTCTGTATCGGAACCCGGTGGAACGGCACAGGGGAAGGTGTCGGCAGTGCACCCGACCAGTGTACCCGAGCTGTGTGCCCGGAAGGAAGTTCCTTGCTGTCTCCCCAAGCGAACCCGGTGTCGAAATCCTCAGCGGTGCTGTGGGTCTCGTCGTCATCCTCTCCGACCTCTTCCTCGATGATCACATCAGGCTGCTCGATGATGAAAGACGTTAAAGCTTGTTCCGTTGTACAACAGGGCGGTGGTGCTGCGGATCCTTCCGTAGGGACGTCCTGCAGGGCTTCCAGGCTGCCTGCCTCTTCATCTGTTTCCGCAGGTAAAGGTGTTTCAATCCCGGTTACCAGGTAGGCCTCGGCAATAGCAAGGGAAGCCTCCGGTACGGGGATAAAACAGGCGACAGTCTCTGTAGTGTGGAAACTAGTCGCGGGTTCCGCAGGTGGAACCTGGTAGAGATCGAGTTCTTCCATGGAGCGTGTTATGAGCTCCGGCTCAAGAACGGAATCGGTTGCGATGTTGGTCGCTTGAACGGGTCGAGTTGCGGCCTCCACCGGAATGACACAGTCTATTGGCTCAGGTGACGGAGCAGGACAGGTGGTAGGCGAGGGTGAGGCGGTCGAGAAGCTGGTGACGTCGTCTGGGCTTGGAGAAGCTGCACCCGGTCGGCTCTGCTGCATCGCATGGTGTAGTCGTCTGCCTAGGGTCGCGCTCCAGCTACGGATCGTCCATTCCACTGTCTCTAGTAACCGCACCCGGAGGTCTTGTAGAGCCTCTAGCCAGAAGTCGGGGCTGCCATCTATGGTAAGGGCAGGATCCGGACCCGGTTGGCTGACGGCTGCTCTGGCCTCCGCCTCGACCTCCCGCATCAGGTCTTGGAGTCTCATGCTGGCCATTCTTCTTTGGAGGGAAACCACACCCGATCAACCGGTAAGGCGTTCTGGTAGAGCTGGTGAAGTTGTCTTCTCTCTCTGTCGGTGTGTCTAGGTATGACACTCCCATCTCCTCTGGGCTTTTGTAGTCCAATCGTGGGAAAAGTCTTTGGGGTCCGCCCCCATGGTTGATTCGAGCAATCAGGGCGGACAAAGAGTTTGGCGCCTTTTGTCTTTAGCCCTCCCACGATGAGGGGGGGGGTTGACTCACTCCTGGGCTTCACGTGGCGGCTTCTTGTGGCGGGAACGCCATCTTGGGCGCCATCTTGACCCAATGGTGTAAAGGCGGGAAAGTTCTTTTAGGGACGAACAAAGTCCAATTGTAGACAATAAAGTCCAGTTTAAGCACAACATACCCGTTGGGTAACGGGCCTGCTCGTATCCTGTTCGTGACGCCATTTTCTGACGCACACCAGGGGCCAGGGTTACTCCCGGTTTATACAGGCGATTCTTCTCCTTCCTTGTCACGGGTGGACCGCGCCTGCCGGTAGTGGGGCCCGGTGTAGTGCAGATCAAAATTGAGGTCGTCTTACGGGAACAGATTAAAAGGGGTTTTAATTTGTTTTCTTCGTGACGCCACCTATGGGTAGATTCGGTAAGGACTACCGACGCTGCGGAACCTCCCGGGGTGATGGACAGCAGCAAGATGTTACGCTCCCCACAGGCTGAGCGGTGATCCCCGGGGGCTGGAGCTGCTCAAGATGTTGTGCGGCAGCTGCGGTTACCTTCAGTTAACGACGGACAGTTCATAAGGAGACACGGACACAGATAGTCTCTGCAACGGTTCTTTACTGTAACCAGCAGGCAGTACATGGCTTACAGCGGTTGAGTAGAAGACCGGGTGGACTCAGCAGTGATAGTGCTCCTCAGAGATCCGCAGTGTACCTCCTCTCTACCTCCTTAGCTTCTCTTGCCAGCGTCGCCCAGGAATACCAGATCGGGTACGGGGAGGCTGCTTCAATGCCCTATCCATGATGTACATTCTGGATTCTTTTGGGGAGCCTTGGGTCCCTCAGTGGGTACACCGCTGGTTAGACGACTGGAAACTGGCTGGTGGTGGGGTGCTCCTATAAAGCTGCTCCTCCACGGGGCTGGTTCGCGTGGCAGAGGTGAACTGCTGCCAGCTTCGGTACCAGTGAACCGGCTGTGAGTTGTGGGCACGGGAGTCTTTTGGGAACCCGTGTAGAAATGCCCACTCCCGGTAGTTAAGGCCTCAGGTGCTGACACCCGACCGGTGACGGCCCAGGGGCCCGCACGGAGTGCGGAGCCCCCGCTCCACTCCAAGTTCTAGTCTGCTCTTGTCAGGTTCTAGATTCTGTTCAAAACTGTCTAGATTACTGTGTGTTCTACTTCACTACCCTAACACTCCACCCACCAGGACCTATGATTGGTCCTCTGTTCTAGGTGTTGTATGTTGGGTTGGATCTCTGAGTTAACTATTGCACTGCTTTGTCTAGAGAATATTGCGGCTGCAATACTCCCTTGTGACGCACTCGTTGCGGGGCGCCACAAAAGCAGCATTTAACATGTTAACAGCTGCAGGGTAAGCTCTTCTCCATATGCAGTTGTAATAGGCAAATGATGGCCAAATAATTCAGCCATTATCTGTCTGGTAAAATACAGGCTCGGATAAAAGTCAGAAATATGACTTAATTGTATGTCTTATGTCATGAAGGGATTTACAGTATACAATTTATAAAGTTGCATTTACTTCATAAAAAAAAACACAATTAAGATATTTTTGCCAAATCATTTAGAAGTTTTCTAATATGCTCATTGAGAAGTTACTTGAATGTCCTACTTGGTTGTTCCTAGACCCTAATGGCCACTTTATACGTCCCAACATCGGGCCGATGTTGGATACAATGACGCGGGAGCACGCTTTTTCTGGGCAGAATTCCAAGATCGCATAGGAGATGTTACACAGCGCGATATCGGCAGGCAACGCAACTGCGATGTCTACGCCACCTTGTACGGGCAACCCAGGAACGACCATTTAACATGGGAGAGAATAGGGGAAGTTGTACTCCAAATCATTGTTGGGCTTTCACACAGCACGATCTGGCCACATCGTCCATCCAATATCGGGCCGTTGGAGAGCAGGCTCATTTCTTCCTCAATATCGTTTTGGCATCATTCTTGCATCGTATTGGACATATACACCATACAACGCACGAACGATATCGGGGCCAATGCACGAACCACGTGACTTTTTATCGGAGTTGGACGCCGATATCGGGACGTATGAAGTGGCCATAAAAGCATGATAGGTTAATTGGCTTCTTATGAAACTGGACCTAGTACATGTGTAAAACTTAGATAGGGAATTTACTGTATGAGCCAACTGGGGATCGAGGCTTATGTAAATACTGGAAAGCTTTGAATAATTATAGAAGCAATGGAAAAATAAAAAAAAGTTTAAATAAGTTAAGACCTTTGTTACAATGAGGTTTTATAGTTGCATCATTAATGTTTATTAAAACATCAGATATTGTGCTAAGCATATCTAGTGAAATATGCTGGGCGTTTTTTTGTTTGTGATTTCTTATATTATAACAACGCTCTATTGTTTGCTGGCTTGTGTTCATTTTTCCATTCCAATGTCAGTTTACACCAAACATACTACTAAACGTGTCTTCTAACATACATGGCTATAGCATATGTAAATGGCAATTATTGAACTTTACTTCATTTTTGTCGAAAGCTCATTGGAGTAAATTATATTGTTTTTTTTCTTATTTTCAAAGAAATAAGACAAGTCACTTCCAAGAAATAAAAGGAACACCTAAATAGTTAAGCCCCAGACTTATCTGTCAGTCACCTACCTAGAAATTAAGGCTGATGGATGAAAAAGCAAACATTGTGCATGCAGTTACTTTTTCTCATTTCCATCATGCTGGGGAATTTTCTTTTATTTATCGACAATTAGGTTTACCAGACCCTATCCACACACCTAATTCCCAGCCTAAGTGCAAACTGTCAGTTCCTTAATGAAGTGATTGACAAGAGAAGAAAACCTATACAACTCTACGATGAAAGAATTTATCTGAGCATACTCTTCTGTGTTCCACCCAACAAATGCTCATAAGATAAAGTATCCATGCAGCTTGGTTCATTTGAATATTTATTGCTAAACTTTAATAGGTGGGATATATCAAAATCAACAGAAATGTTTTTTTTTTCTTTTTGTCTGTCAGTGTTAAAGTTTATAATATATATATATCTTTAACACCGACAGAAAAAAATAAAAAAATATATATATAATAATATAAGAAGTGATATAAAAAATATATATATATATATTTATATAATTAGGACTGTTTATTGTTTGGTGAGTTTTGCTTTTAGAAGGAAATTCCCAATAAAAAAAACACAAGTTCTGTGTTTTTTTTTTTTTTTTTTTTAGAAAACATCATTTTGTATAAAGTATTAACAATTAGATAAGTATTAATTTTAAGTATTCAATGTTTGTTTCACACCTTTGGCACAATATAATGCCTTTGATAAATAGTTTGTTTTTGTGACTATTTCCTTAAAGGCATCATTTATTTTTGTTTTCTATCAATGGAGCTGTGCGAGTGCATACTGTGTGAGGCTTGGGTGGGTAGTGAGGTTTTGAAGCTTTAGTTTTCATGATACCATGTTACTATAACATTTCATCATTTTTTAATTGGTGACTATTCTTGGGTCGTGGCTGCCACACAATGCATGGACCCGCAAAATCATGTCAAAGAAAGGTACAGTGGTTAGAATTACTACCTATTTAAAACACCATACACACATCTCTCTCAGTGTACAGCACCATGATAATGCCTAGGCAGCAGGCTTGCTGTCTGAGTGTTATGTTTCACACTGATCTTTCCTTCACCTCCTACATACAATCTCTCGCCCGCTCTTGTAGCTTTTACTTGAAGAACACCTCTAGAATCCACCCCTTTCTCACCATAGAAACAACAGAAACCCTCACTGTGGCCCTGACCCACTCCCGCCTTGATTATTGCAATCCTCTATTAATTGGCCTCCCTCTTATTTCCCTTTCCAGTCCTTAATGCAGCACCCAGGGTCACTTATCTGGTTAATCATTACTCAGACGCTTTTGTACGGTGCCAGGCTTTGCACTGCATGCCCATACATTATAGGATCCAATTTAAATAGCTTGTTCTCACCCATAAAGCCCTTTACAGTGTGACACCTCTTACATCTCCACCCTCTCTCTATGACCTTTCTGGTTCTCTATGCCCTGCAAGTGACTTTTGACTAACATCTGCACAAATTGGAACCTCCCACTCTTGGCTCCAAGACTTCTCTTGAGCTGCACTAATTCTCTGAAATTGTCAACCAAAGAAATTAGGACTATCCACAACTAACCGCTCCCTAAAGGTACCTTCACACACGGCAATATTGCTAGGCAATTTCACTAGCAATTTGCTGGTTGCAGTGAAATCATGGACACATTGTTCTATTTTGTTGCTGTGTACAAATGGAACAATCTTCTATATAACCATTGTCATTAGTATATTTTGCAACAATAAATATATGAAGGTGTTGAGACAGCTGAGACAGACTAGTTTTACCCATCATGAGATATTTCTTTGCTCTTGGTAATGAGATATCTTTTAATGAGTCATCAGTTGAACCAGCTGATATTATTTTTCACTAAGTGGCAGGATTGCTTTGGTAAAAACTGATTTAATCTGGTGTCATGACTTTCCAACTTTTGCTTCTTCATATAGTCAAAACTTTTTCCTTGTGTCATTTCTTATTATTACACATAACTTAATTTATGGACATTTATGATTTGATTCCTTTGCCTATGTGGATTGGATGGGTTGTTAACGTCATCGGGTGAGAAATTAATAACCAACCTACTAATCAATATAACCTTTAAAAATATTTTTATTTAGCAAATTTGTGACACATTTGATACTTATTTTACTCACTGTAGGTAGAATCTTTAAGAGGTTCATTAGTTGCAATATTTGTCACAAGTTTTCTGCACAAATTTGGAAAGTTCCAAATTGTGATGGAATTTCATATCTGCGTTACTTAGAATTTCTATTACTAGGTGTACACATAAAGCTTATACTTTCCTGAAAGCAGTATTTTCTAACCCTCAAGAGAGCCACAACTTTACTACATTATTGTAATGCAAGGCTGTGATATTATTTAAAAATAAAATGTGTGTTAAATTTGCCATAAATACTAATTTAAGCACATTTATTTCTAATTTATGGGTAATTATAAATGAAATCCCTCAATATGGAGCTATTTGCGTATTAACAAATGTTCAGTCTGCAATTTATGCAAAAACAAGCTAATTAAAATGAATTTAGGAAAGTACAGTGTGCTCCCTAATTAATGTAGAAAAAAATGTGAAAGTTAATATTATATACATGAAGTAATATAGTTTCCTAATATATTTAGTGCCGTTATTTTGAAACCGTTGAAGTTGTAAATATTTTGATTCATTCAAACAATCAATCACTTTAGTTTTTGTGACAAAAATAAAACTTTAAATTAGTTTGAATAATGAAAATGTAAAATAAAGACATTAGAATACTTAAAGCAATATTGCATCAGTTTTTTCATTGCCCAGCTGAAGTGGTGTTTTAAATGTAAGTCTCCTGCCCCCTAAATTATACTCACCCTCTGGTTTCATCATCTTTTTCCAGCAAGGCTCCTGGCGGTCTCCTGTGATTTGTGATCTGTTGGCTGCTCCAGTGTTTCATTGAGTGCTCCAGAGGTCACAGCACAATTCAAGTCTATAAGAGTCTCAGTATGGCTCCCATAGAAGTTGCTTTGAGATCTCATCATGTAACGTCTGACTTCTTGACAGTCATTAGCTATGGGCATAAGATGGTGCCACTGGATTAGAGCAGCGATGGTAAAAGGTGAAGTCACCAGAAGGTGAGTATATGACAGGTAGCAGTGGACTGAAGGCTGGGTTACACTTAGCGATATCAGTAACAATATCGCTGCAAGGTCACAGGGTTTGTGATGTTTCAGCGAAGTCCCTGCACGTGACATTCCGCAACGACCAGCAATGAGCTCGCTGATCGCTGGTCGCAGCTGAATGGCCAGGACCATTTTTTGATCACTGGTCTTCTGCTGCCCCGCATGCATCAGCATGTGTGACAGGGGCAACGACCAGCAATCCCCATGCTGCGCCCGAGACACCTGACAGATCCCTGCAACATCGCTGGGGAATCGCTGGTGTGTCTCCCTGTCTAGCATCTCACCAGCGATCACATACCGATGTTCCAGCGATAATGGTCTGGTCTGATCGTTGGTCGGGTCACTGAAATATCAATATGTGTAACCCCAGCTTTTGATTAAAAATGCCACTCCAGCAATAAAAAGAAACAAAAAAATTGCTGAAATTCTGATGATCTGTAAATCCTAAAACTCAAATTGAACTATATAGACCTTAATATTACTGACTTGAGCCCTATATGAAATACTTGCACTACAGATTTTACTAATTTAATTTAGTAGAAATGGTTTAATTAGATATTTAAACAAGAGAGTTTAGATGCACCATTGTCAGTGTCAATTACAGCTCCCTTCACTTTATTGTGTTTGACAATGCTCACTTTGGAGCACTGCCTGATCTAAATCCACAACCTTGCATGTACTGAAACTTCAAGTGTTGAGCTCTCAACTTGTTGGAACAGAGGGGCGTCCAGACTCTGATGTAGGCTTCACATCAAGTTTTATAATTTTATTACTCCTTGATCTTTACCATATATTACATTCACCACATGCACTTTTCCATACATTTTTTTGTGTAGTACTTGATAATTTTTGGTGATTTTATCTCTTAATTTTGCTTGGTTTATACAATATTTTCCCAATTGTGTGAAGTCAAACTCTTGTGTGTAGTGGCTGATTAATATGCACCAGGTCACACAGCGACTCAGGGCTTGGGCCTTTCATAACAGTGTGAGCACACTGTGTAATGAGAGCTGGAGAAACAAAATGGAGCACAATAGGGTCTTATACTTATATGGCAAATGGGGGATATTAATGCACAAAAAGGTGCTCACCTGATGAGGTTATGTGATTATACTAGCATAATTATCATCTGCAGGAAGTCCACAATGAAAATTTGATGAAAAACAGTAATGTGAGAAATGGGTTTGTGTACACATTCTCATTTTTTTTCAGAGTGAAGTCATCACTTACTACTTTACAATGAGATGTCCATTGGGGCCAAGAGAAATCACAGCCAAAAATAAAATCTTTGACATGGAAACAAGGTTAAGAAGCTCAAGTAAGTATGAAGATGTAAGATCTAAGATAGAGACAAATGCCAGAAGTACAGTAATCTGTGTCTGTAGACAACAATGAAGCATAGTGGAGGTTCCTTGAAAGTTTAGTGCTGCATTCTAATAATTCTAATACATGGATTTGGGTGTTTGGTTAAGACTAATGGTTTTTATTAAGCTGAGACTTTCCAGGATGCAAAATCACCAGGGAGGCATCTGATTGGCTCCAAACCTATATAGAAGCAGGAAAACGACCTTAAACATGCTAATGCCATTAGGAACTACTTTTACCATAAAGAAGAATGAGGACTCCTAAAACTAATGATATAGCCTTCAAAGATCCCAGCTCTCAACATCAGTATACTGGGATTACATGAAGAGACAGTAGGATTTATGAAAGCCTACATCCACTTAAGATCTGTAGCTCTCAAGGACATTTAGAAAAATCTCCCTGGATTGTTTTTTCAAAAGCTGTGTACAAATGTACCTGGAAAAAGTTTTGAAAGCAATGAGTATTTACACCAATAATTGGTTTGATTTAGATTTTTCTTGTTTATTCAGTAATTAAACCTATCTGACGGCTGTCCCGGGACCCAAAAAGAAACACATCCGATGGACTGCTAGTACCTTAAGTCTGATAGCCATTCAGGTAGCTGGTAGCGATCAAGTGGTGCGACGGCATACACCACCTGATAGCTACTGGCCATCTGATTGGCCATCAGACTTAATATCATAGCACCCCATTGTATTTGTTCTGTTCGGGTCCTGGGACAGCCGTTGGTTAGGCAAGTATGTTATGTTTTTAATTTTTAACACCTTTTATTAATTTTTGCAGTGTATAAAGATACACTGCTTAAGTAATAGTATTTCCCATTGACTTATATTGGACTCGTAACGAGTACCTGAGTATTAGGGCCTACTTGTTATGAGTATAGCAAGTCTGAAAATTTCACTACTCGCTTATCCCTAGTTATAATATTTACCATGCACAGCTCAGGACACAGCACAGCACATATTCTAGAACTTCATCACACAGACACAAGCAGCATCAACATGGAATAAATTACACAGCAGTACTAAGCTATCAGGATGTGAATCTAGCTCTGATCTGAGTGATATGATTTTGAGTGCGCAGTACGATATTTCACTGTCTTGTTATTCCTGTTGTTTTACCACTCCTCTTTTCGCCTCTCCCATGCATTTCCATAGAGTATATTGGGCTAAATCATATGACAACATAAGGAGCTGTCAGTCTAAGGCTGGAATTAGCCTTGTATCACATCACTCGGCAAGGTAGCCCACTCTCCAAACAGGAGCGTGCAGCTGTACAGAAATACATGCAGCTGACCAGCTCCTGTCCATTGATCATGCTACCATGCCATGTAATGTTATGCAAAGCTTGCAGAAATCAGCCAGCCTTATAGATGGATCTGTGTTGATTTTCTCAAAGAATTAGAAGTTCAGGAGCCAGTTCAAGGAATAAGTGGCTAATAAATGGGGAAGAAAGCTGATATATCTAACAAGATATGCTATATTGCTTCTTATATTTGCCTGTATTTCTGACTGCAAGCCTGTGAAAAAAAGGAGTTCAAATCTAAGGTCTTTTAAGGCCCATCGTAAAGATGTTAATATGATCAGTTCAGATCATTTTTGCCAAGTAGATCCAATGAGAAATAAAAGTAGACTTTGTAAATCAGTAATGCTTAAATGTTTTAATTACATCTTTGAAGGACTTTCCTGAAAGTTTAGTTCCAAACCTTCCAAGTTTATTCATTGTATAAAATGAAGGATGGTGGCTGACAGCTTAACTTTAATTTTTTAGCGAATCATTTGGTTTTCCCTTTGTATTAGTTAATAATGAGTACACGAGTTCTTCTAAACATAACTGTAGGGTGTTGATTAATCAGTGCATCACATTAGCAGAACTTCCCCTGATAGTCATTTAAAAGTCATTTCTGAATATTGATTTGAATTTGAAAGCAGTGTTTATCTAGCGAGATCTAACACACATATCTTTACTTTGATTACACCCATTATTGTGGAGACCAAAAGGTTACATATATGACTGCATAACCAATCACTTAAGCATACAAATATGATACGGGAAAAGTTCCTCATTACAAGGATGAGCCTAATCTAATATTATAGAAGATTTTTAATAAAGCAATCATTAATGGCATAACTTGAAGCTCATGAACCTCAATGTGAAAGTTCCAAATTTCTATACACCAAGGGAACTTTTGGGTCCCCCTAGGCTCAGGGCCCAGGTGTGATTGCAACCCCTGCACCTATTGTAGATACACCCCTGGCAATCATCACTACAATATGGCAAGATAACATAAAAGAGTAAGGCAGTAGACCAGGGGATCTTTATAAAAGTCACGGAACTGATTGTAAATTTTGATATTTTTAATAATTTATAATGGTGATAAGTTTATTTTGTATAAGCATTTCCTTTTTTGAAGTGTACATTTAAAATTGTACTATATATAGATCAATAGTATCATTTGAATAAATATTAGAAACTTTGTAATGTAATCTTATTATCTATATGTGCTTCTGTCTCCACTGTCTGATTGTTTTTATCTTGAGCTACTTGAGTGGTGCTTTAAATCTTTGCCCCCTGACCCTTGTCTTATACTCAGCCCTATGGCTGTATGTTCGGTCAACTCCTCTGTGGTCGGTCAGTGGGGATTTATGATCTTCTGGCAGCTCTAGTGTTTCATGGAGAGCGCCATGGTCACAAACCAATACATCCCTAGGTGAGTGTCGTTCTGGCTCTGTTACAGATACAGACAGTGCTGTGCAAATTAATTGGGACAAAGCAAGTCTTTACTTGTTTTTCTTGCATTAGTTTTACTATTTATGATAAGTGTTTTATTAGTTCTTGATGTCATTTTCCTTTTTCTTCCACACTTCCCTTTTCGTTTTGGAGAAAACGATCCAGTTTCATTGAGTGTGCGAATTATTCTTGAAACGATAGATTTTCCAATACCAACGATGGAAGCGATTTCTCCAAGGGCTCGGACACACTCATCCGAGTTTAACGGACGAGTCTCGGAAAGGGCTGGAGCAGTGACCCTGAACGGCCTCTCCCTCTCTGGATGGGGAGTGTGGAGCTGCACTAAAAAAAACAAGCAGCCGACAGCCTCATCCAGACAGAGAGAAGCCGTTCAGGGTCACTGCTCCAGCCCTTTCCGAGACTCGTCCGTCAAACTCGGATGTAACTAGGAGAGTGTGTCTGAGCCTTTACAGTCAAACTTGTATGTTCATTAAGAGTAATAATTCTAGACCTGTTCCATGGAATAACATCCATTTTTACAGGCACGAATCACACAGAGAAAAAGTACACTAAACCACTCCTCACAGAAACAAGCTCTCAACTGAAGCTGATGGGGCAGTATTTTCTGACTAAAACCAGTCAAACCACATTTTGTTACTCAATGTTGTACATTCACACCTGTTTAAAGCAGTTAAAACTGGTTTGAATCACTGACTGGTAACCCCAACTTACGATTTTACTTAAACAGGACCTGTCAACCCCCCATTGATTAGAATCTAAGGGCAGCACTGAATGCAGCATGTCTCCTGCATTCAGGCAAGGGGTCCCACATCGCTCTGTGCTGCTGCTACCCTGATATATAGGCTTATAAAAAATTACAGTAAAAATCCATGGAAGCGGGCCACCTCATAGCACAGGGCCATTACACATCCCCTGTGTCTCTGTGCCACCCATGTCCTCATGCCAGTCATGAAATCCTCGCTCTGCGCGTCCTTGTGTTGGTGACGCAGGTGCAGAGCAAGGTATTGCTTATCGCCACCCCCAGCCACCTGTCCCACCTCCTGCTGTGACATCAGAGCCTTTCCCCGCCTTGCTCCGTGTTATGCTATGGAGCAGGGTGGGGGAAAGACTCTGACATCACAGCAGGAGGCGGGACAGGTGGCTGGGGGCAGCAATAAGCAAATACCTTGCTCTGCACCTGCGTCACCAGCACAAGGACGCGCAGAGCGAGGATTTCATCACTGGACGAGGACATGGGCGGCACAGAGACACAGGAGGAGTGTAATGGCCCTGTGCTATGAGGTGGCTGAAGCACAGGGGACCACCTCCATGGATTTTTACTGTACATTTTTATAACCCTATATATCAGGGTAGCAGCCCTACAGAGCCATGGGGGACCCTTGCCTGAATGCAGCAGAGATGCTGCATTCAGTGCTGCCCTTAGATTTTAATCCATGGGGCTGGGGTGACAGGTCCTCTTTAAAAATTGCTTTGTCCCAATTAATTTACACAGCACTGTATATTGAGCACTTATGATAAACTTTCGACTTCCGGACAGTAAGAAACTACAGTCATAATATGGTGATGCAGGACCAAAACTGTTTAAAATGCTAAAGGATAGGTATATTACAGTGGGCAGTGAACTTAGATTGAAAGCAACACTCCAGTGCTGAAAAAAAATAAAAGATAAAATCTTTGGAATAGTGCTCTAGTTGGGACAACCCTCTGTAGTCTGTATGCCCAAGATAACCTTTTGGTGACTCTTCCATACTTTTTCTGTGCCAAAATCACAACATCTTACTGTTCCAGAAAACTTTATCAGGTTTATAGAAATCTTTTACATCTGCAACATGTCAATATCTCTTACGTACGCTGACTTTTATGTGTAGATTGTCCCTATAGAATTGCATTATGTGCAGAAAAATTACATTTTTTTAATATATGCACAAATACTACAAAAATTCTCCAACATCAAAAACCATCAAGGGAACGTAGTCTAAATAGGACTGTATAATCAAAAACCCTGCTGTAAATCATTAAAAGCAAATATTATATAAGAAAATCCTCCTCATCTCATATACTGATGTGCTTAAGGCTCACTCACACTTGCATATAAATTGGATGAGTGCACTCACTGTGACAATAAAAGGGATTGCACTCAGACTAATGATATTCAATGAGGTAGAACAGATCTGAGATCTGTTCTCATGTGTATTCGACCTGAGGAAACTAAAATTGCTGCATGTTGCGAGTGAATATGTAAATGTGACGTACTCACCTATGTCTATGAGTGTGAGAAAAAAATCAAATGCTACATGGACCATCCTGGTGAGATCCGTATTTTACAGTTACATTACCATTCATTGGCATACGACACTGTAAATGATCCTTTAAATGATTGTAAATGAATATTAGCTGCTGAAAATGGAAAAATAGATTGCATACGGACAGCCCACAGACAGCACGTGGATGATAAGTGAGAAAAAAACATCTTATTTTTCTGTGTGAGTATCATTCGATGGTATATGCTAATGACATGAGATAAACATTGCTGCAAGCGTGAACTGACTGTCATTCTACTGTGCTCCGATTGGCTCACATGTGAAAATTAGACTACAGGTGCAGAGAAAATTTAGAACTTAAAGGGAATCTGTCAGCAGGTTTTTGCTATGCAAGTTGCTATGCAAGTTAAGGACAGTATGCTGTAAAGGTACCTTTACACGCCGCCACAACAGGATGGATACCAACTGCTACTTCACGTGCACGAGTACGGCCAAACGGTTACAAACGGGAAACGCACCCTCTTTACACGCCGCCACAAGGTACGCTACATTTACAGCTAGCTACATCGCCGGGTGTCTCAAGTAGCCATCTGTAGCTCAGCGTACCTCATTTACACAACGCTACAACAAGCTAATATGGGCGGACCTGGTGCAGCAGGGACAGCACATAGGCGTGCCACAATTGTGGATTACAAGACGTCCGTACGGTGATAGGACAAAGCCAGAACATCATGATTGGCCAGGCATCGCAGGAGGCTGTTTAATACATGACGCTCGAGCAATTGTGTAGTGTGGCTGGTCAGCTCCTTAAATATGCCGCCCTATGCAGCGACTACCAATCGTCATGCAGGAGCTTCCACCAATGATCGCAGATGGGGCGCGGTAACACGGAGCCTGGGTGACGCCTTAGCTACATTGCAGCTACATCGCCGGATGTCCAGAGTTCCCTTCTGTGGGTTCTTTACACGCCGATACAGCTCGCTACAATCGGCGATGTAGCCATCTGTTTATGGGCAGTGCACGGATACAGATGTATCTGTAGCCGGCTGTGTCGTCCCGTCTTCAGACGCCGCTACTACGGGCGATATTGGCGCCACAAGCTACATTTGTAGCCTGTAGCGGGTTGTATGCATCCTGTTGTGGCGGCGTGTAAAGGTACCTTAAGAGTTAAAAAAACAAAAGTCAACTGAGCCTCTTTTGTCATGGTCTGTGCTATTGTTTACTTCAACGAAAGGCTCAATCACATGGTGATAAAAAATTACAGAACTACAATGTCAAACACATGGTGGTCCGACACGCCCCCTGCTGTGACTAACACATCACTGTTAATGCACAATCTCTATTGAGAGCCTGGTGTGGGCAGGGCAGCTATCTCAGTTCTGCTACATACCTTAAACTAAATGGTTTGAGTTAGAACAGTTGGAGCCAGTAATCTATATGATACCTTGTTGGATTCACAGCTTCTGTGCCTACATTATGTTGCTGTGAGATGAGGTAGTAAAAACTTGCTGACAGATTCCCTTTATGTTCTTCATCATCTCCATTGCCTGCTCCACTGTATATAGGACTGTACTCGAATGAGTCACACACATCCATAGACTTGTATAGGTGCACATGATCTGCAATACACTGCCAATCAAAGCACGCAGCCACTTATTTCTCATGCCAAATCGGCATGTGAAAAAAACACTGAATAGTAATGCTCCATAATATTGGAATGACTTATACAATAAACATTTGATAACATTCGCCCATATTATACGTGGTGTGAGTGAGCTATAATACTCATAAAGCCCTAGCAATCTGTAATAAAGCATTTGCAATTGAAAGTTTATAACACAACATAAAATGTTAATGTGTCTTTAACATGTGAATAGATTTTTTCACAAAATGATGGTTGTCTTATTCTTGTACCATGCATTGTAAGTCAATAATGCAGTACACATTAAAATGATCTAAAGATTTAGCGAGTCTACTAAGCCATATGCACTTGAAACAAGCAAATGCATTTTCATTAATGAAATTCAATCTACCAGCATATTGTTCCACACTTCCCATTTAAGTCAATCTAATTGCTGTTTTAAATGTGATAATAGAGTTTGTTGTCATGCTATTCATTCTAGCCTTGAAAATGTGGAGACATCTGGCTCATCAGATATTTTAGTACAATTCAAAGAAATAATTGGTATTGGGAAAGAGTATGCAGGATCCTCTATTCCTAGTGAGACTACCAGGCAAATATTCATACCTATTCTCACAAGACCAATGGTCTGCTGATGATATCATCAGTCAAATTGGAATCTGATGAACTGTGTGCTGTATATTTAGAATTAACTCAAGTTCTTATAGAGCCAGCACAGGGGACTAAGGGCATGATTTGTACTAGACAGTTGTATATTGCTCGTAACCCTACTCCAATGCTATAAAATATATTTGATTGTTATACAATATATAGTTACATGGAAATATCACTAAGGATCCTTTTACATCAGTGCCTTTCCCTGAATGCGGCAGAGCCGGCAAATTTACCACATCTGTCGGATCTGCCTCCTAAAGCCGACTTGCGGTACACCTGTCTCCTTGTTTAATTTTTTAGTCTATTGAAATCGTCACATATACGTTTCTTGACCAGTAACAAGGTACAGTTAAGATTGTACATTTGGCATGATCCCCAATCAGTGTGGGGGCTCTATCAATAAAAAGTATTATCTTTAATATGAATTGACTGTTTATGGTTGAGGTTAATTCAAATAATTGTATGAGTGACCTTATGGAATTTAACTACCGACCTCTTGTTCTTAGACGAATATAACATCAACTCCAAGTCTTCTTATGAGCCCCGTTGCATAACACGGGGGAAACACGTAAAGCAATTGGAGAAAAAAAATCATCTGACGAGAATAGCAATCATCATAGATCCGCAGGGTTCCACTAGAGGACTTCATACCGTGACTATTGGACTAGTTCTAGTTCTAATAAACAACCTACAACAACCCTCAATAAAAAAAACAGAAGGACTATTAGGACAACCATAAAAAGCGATTACCGTAAATAAAATTAAGAAAGCCCCGGAACCTGGATTAATCCAAAGTCTTCATTACCACAAAGCCCAAATGGAGCTATTGAGAAATCTGGAAATGTGATTTATATGACCCCAAATAGGGGTATAATAAATCGACCACCCAGTTTCCCTGAGAAACAGGGAACCATCCCAGGTGGATACAAGATCAAAAGATCTAAATGGATCAGTAACGGATGTTGAAAGTTCCATTTTAAACTTCTCTTTTCTAACACTACACCCAAATGCAATACCACCAAGTGGTGTAATGCAGATGCAAGCATTGGGTAATGAACAGGAATTGAATTTACCCTGACTGCCCCCCTTAAAGCCCCTCCTCCACAAAGAACAATAAATACAGCAGAAGATCTTTTGACTGTAGCGACGGATCAAATACACAAAACCACAGTTTGCTCCAGGGAAATTAGTCAGGAGAAAGTAATAACAGCAAAAAAAGAGGGCTACGGGAAACCACCATCATCCAGTTTTTTCGGGTGGCCCCAGGCAGGCACTCCAAATGAAAAAGCAATATAAGGGATGGAGGGGGAGCTGTAGAAGTAAACTTAGATCAGTCAATTCAATTGGACCCCAGTCTGAAAAAGAACAAATCCCATTAACCCATCAGAGTAGGGAATGGCCACAAAAGAAAGAACGAATGAAGGTTAAGATAGTAAATAGTGACCCTGAGAAGTTGGGAATATTCAATATCTCTAAACATACCTATTAGAGGCAGAATGTCTCCCTACTAAGCCATGGGCTTTCATTTTGTCCGGTAAGACCAAGCAATACCTTTGTTTCTTGACTTGAACAACTTCTTTTGTAAAATTACAATTAAGCAACATTTCTTCATTGAAGAGAAACGAAAATTGACCACAACAAAACCCCTTTGGAGGATAAAAACCCATTAGATTCCTTTGTTCATGTTCCTGTGAGAAATAGTTCAAACTTTAATACCCTGCACCACAAGGGCAATCACCTTGAAACGTTCCAGCAATTGATATTGAAAGACTTGAGATCCTTTACACAGGATAGAAAATGTGACAACTTGAGTCTGGCCGAAAGGGGAGCTATAACTACTCTAAGTCAAAATGGCAAGATCATTATCAAAGGAGCTGACAAAGGTAGGGGAATTGTGATCATGGACCAGGAGTGGGTTTTAAACTAGAGGGCCTAAGGATATTAGTTGATAAGGAATACTATGAAAAGTTGGGTCAGGACCCATCTCCACAAATACTCCTTTCTTATAGGGAAATGATTGCAACAGCAACCATGAGTGGCATATTAAATAAAAAAGAAAAATAATTTTTGAATATACAATTCCTCCAAACACCTTTTTTTATTTTTTGCCGAAAATTCACAAAAACAAAAATAATCCTCCGTTCGTCCAATAATCTCTGGAATTCACTCTATTACAGC
Organism: Allobates femoralis; assembly: GCA_033576535.1. Lineage (NCBI taxonomy): Eukaryota > Metazoa > Chordata > Amphibia > Anura > Aromobatidae > Allobates > Allobates femoralis. Next base: position 473,577,716 of record JARQOC010000002.1, on the reverse strand, counting down.
TAATTTACACATTATTTAGATTTATTTTTACAAAAATATGTGTTGGAATTAAATTCCCATCTACGGGATTCCACTCATCTGTTAAAGATTTTGAAGAGGATAGATTGCAAGAAAAACTATATCTTTTTTCACTTGATGTAGGATCCCTATATTCAAATATTACCCACACCTTGGGCCTGGAATCAGTTCAACATTATTTGTCCAAGGATGACGCAATTACCAAACAAACAGAAACGTTTCCTTTTATGAGGTTTGGAGTGCATTTGGGAAATAATATTTTCTCCTTTGAGGGCACAACTTGCAAGCTAATTGAAAGGTTGTGCCATGGGCACACGGGTAGCGCCCAGTTATTCCAATTTATTTATGGGTCACTTTGAGACCCTACATATCGAGAACAATCCCTTTGTAATTGAAAGGATCATTTTATATAAACGGTTTATTGATGATCTGTTCCTAATTTGGTCAGGAACTATGGATGAATTAACAACCTTCATCAACCAATTAAACTGCAATATATGTGGACTTAGTTTTACACCCACAATTTCCCAGAAGGTATCCAATTCCTTGACCTGTTCATCCGTAAGGGGGAGAATGAGCAAATATGTACTTCCACTTTTTTTTTAAAACGGTGGATGTGAACAGCTACTTGGCTTTTGATAGTCACCATCTGCCCAAATGGATTATGAATGTACCATACGGGCAATAGTGGCGCATCAGAAAAAACTGTACCTTTGACTCTGATTTCCAGGAAGAATCGCTGATCTTGAAAGAGAGGTTTAGGGAAAAAGGGTACCCTAAGTCGATTTTGGTAGATGCATTTAATAAAATTTAAAATGAAACCCAGGAATCATGTCTGATAAAAATGGATAACAAAAATAGCAAAAACAGTGAGTACTAAAAAAGGGGAATTTAGTATAATAACTACTTACAACAGATCAACAAAAGCGTTCAACAATTTGTTGAAAAAGTAGTGGTTTATCTTAAGAAATGATCATGTGTTGTCAAGACATCTGCCCGATAAACCCAACATCATCTATCGACGCAATTTCTAATACAATTCAGACTAATGGATCTTTTAGATGTGGCATTCAGAAAGTGTCTCTGTTGTTCATCACTAACACATGGGGCCACAACCTTCACTTCCAAAACGACAGTTGAGTCTTTTACCATTCAATTCAACCTAACATGTCAATCATCATATGTGGTCTATGTCATGGAGTGTACTTGTGGCCTTCAATATGTAGGCCGCACTATCCAGGCCATGCACCAACATCTCAATAAACATAGACAAAACATCAAAAACAGATTCCTTCAACATAGTGTGTCTAAGCATTTTCTGTTGGAATATCAGAGGGACTATAGACAGTTTAAATTGAATAATATTGACCACATCCCTGAAACGAATAAGGATAGATATATGAGTCTAATAAAAAGAGAAAATTATTGGATTTTTAAGATGGGTTGTTTGTATCCAGAAGGCTTCAATCTGACGCTTGAAAATGTGGCCATGTAAATTGGATGGATGTTTGATCTACGATCCGCTTAATTGGATCCTCCTATTGAAATTTTACGTTTATATGTTTTTACTATGTTCTATGTGTTAAACTGTGAAAGGAGTGGGAGAACACTCCATTTGGAATATTAGTTACTATTAGTTGTAACACCAATTTTAGGGGTATTAAAATACCGATGCGATGAGATACAAATAAACATATACGTTTTTAATATAATTTCAATGTGGTTATTAATAAGAATTTTTATGAAATAAAGATGTCTGATGTAATCATTGTTTTAAATTAAATACAATTTACATATAATCATACTTGTAACATCAGCCTTACACGGATCTGAAATGGATTGCTCTCTATTCCTAATGGATTTAATCTGTAAGGATGTTAGGACATTAAGGGGTTAATAGTAATGTGTGATGTCATGAGCTGGCCTTATAAATACCCACAATGCTAGGAATATTTCATCACCTGATGAAGGCGGAGGATTCCGCTGAAACGCGTTGTGATTGGCTACAATAAAACAAATAAGATCCTTGATAACTAATTTGGCTCCCTCTAACCTAGCTGAAGCGCCCTCTGAAACCACTATACTCTTCTTTTCTGCCTGAGAAATAGGAATCATCATAGATCCACAGGGTTCCACTTCATAGCGTGACTATTGGACTAAAAGTTAAGTCTGAATCAGGACTATCCTCCCTTCTGCCTTATAATACTGTTATTGCTTTTAAGGGCAATTTAAGGGCAAGCCAAGAGTGAGTGGGGACACCATATTTTAGGGTGTATAAAATCCTCACTGGTAGGCAGGGGAAAAGGACAGGGTCTTGATAGGTATTTCCCTGCGTTGATCTATTATACATGTATTCCTTTTTAACAATGCGTGTTGTTGTTCACAGTGTGTTACTCTTTAAGTCAAAGACCTTTTTATAATTTGTGTAATAAAGGAGAAATTTGTATAATTAAGTTGGTAATCCAAACAATTTACTTTAAAAAACAAACAACTTTTACCATCATTTAAAAACATCATTGCGTGCATGTTATTGGCGTCAACAGTGTGCTGCTATAATTTTGTATATTATAATATATATATATATATATATATATATAATATATATATATATATATACAACCACAGGAATTCAGGACTGGCAAGTAGAAGATAAATATCAACAATAACTATTTAAAATGATTTATAAGAATGTTGTGCACGGATACTCAGGTATGTCGTAGAGAGCCAACTTACAGTACAAAAATAAACAAATAATGAAAAAAAATAGTTACAAGAAAATAGGTAATATTGAAAAGGTAGGGTCAAGAGGTTAGAAATGGAGAGTCAAATGATCCAGGAAAAGAATAATATTAAATAGTTAATGACCTGTAAGTATGGGAAAGATGTAAAGTGCACAGTAGCATATGAGTCAACTCACCAGTCTGGAATAACTTGTAATGCATTCAATGTGACCTATATCATCTTTTTAGTGAAGTCAGTTGTAGTCTGTTGTAGTCATACTGGATTTCCTCAATCTGGATAGTGATTCTGCTTGGTTGCCATACACATTAGTGTATGTGGACCAACCTGTCATCATAGGGTGTTAAATAGATAAATAATTAAAAAAAAAAAAGTGTGGGGCTTCACAGTATTTTTAATTCTAGCCTGATGAAAACAGACAGCATTGAGTTGCCACCCTCAGCTGCCTAATTTTACCTTGGCTGGCAAAAAAAAAAATATGTGGGCTCCACCCTATAATTAATTGTCAACCAAGGTAAAACTAGGCAGCTGAGGGCTGGTATTCTCAGCAGGGTAAGAGCCCATTGTTTTAGGGCCCCCACGCTAAAGAATAGCAGTCCGCAACCACCCCTAAAAATGGCGCATTTATGAGAAGCACCATTTCCAGGCGCTTTACCAGGCTCTTTCAGCGGCTCTGGTGGCAGGTGGCATGCTGGGTAAGTGGTAATACCAGCTTTGTTTAACCAGCTAGTATTAAATCCGGAGATTCTTAATGTCAGGCCAAGTTAGTTACACCCAGCCTTTAAGAATCTCCAATAAAGGGTTAAAAAAAGGCACCACACAGAGAAAAAGTTATTAGAAATAAATACACAGACACATTTACAGATGCCATCTTTATTACTCCCACGCACCCCTCTACAATCCTGATCTTCTGTCTTCTGTCTCCTTCAACTGATGCAGCTCTGCTATATCAGTGAGCATGGGGAGGAAGAACACTTCGCTCCCCGTGCTTGCTGATCACTCAAAGAGTGAGCAGAGACTGCGGCATGGTAAGTGGTGACGTCACCACTGCTAGTGTTGCCATAGTAACCGAACGACCAGTTACTATAGCATTGGTGATCTCCAATCACTGCTGTTGACTACCTGATTACCAGCGCCCCTATTCATGCAGCTCCGGAATAAGCTGGTTCATGGAGGAGCTGTAGGAGTTAACTCTTTGCTTACTGGTCCTGCTATGCACGCAGCTACGCAGCTCCTATTCGCACAGCTCATTCAAGAACCTTTGTGATAGAAGCCCGGTAAGCAGAGACTAAAAAGCGGTGATTGGAAATCACCATTGCTTTAGAAACTGCTTTTTTATTACTATGGCAATGGTGGCAGTGTGAAATAGCAGTAGGAGACTTCGAAGCCACATCTAGCTATTCTACCTATCTATCCATATATCTGTCTATCCAGCATGCGAAAGCCCATACTACAGACTTGCAGTGTGCTGTCTGTGTGTGATTTTTATTGGCCTCTCGTACGTGAAACTCACATACAATCACAGAATGCTGCGATTTGACTTGCATTTGACTCGAAATGTGAGTTCAGTGAGGAAAAAATAACAATCTGACCTGACAGATTGTTTAACACTGGTCTGAGTGCGATGCAAATTTCTCTCGCATTGCACTCGTGCAACATTGATGCCAGTGTGCCTGCACCCTAAAACTTGCATAATATTTATTGAAATCTCTGGTTTATATACTGATATATAATACTATTGATTCATTTATATAGCACTATTAATTCATTAGCACTTTACATACATTTGCAACACTGTCCCCATTGGGGCTCGCAATCTTAACATTCTATCAGTATGTCTTTCAAACATGGGAGGAAATTGGAGAACCTGGAGGAAACTCATGCAAACACAGGAAGAACATACAAACTCCTTGCAGATGTTGGTGAAATTTGAACCCAGAACCCCAGCGCTGATTAGGCAGATTTACTGTATGACTGTGCCTGCAGAGATAGCTGTCGATAATGAGTAGAACCACGCACAGACTCATATACATAGAAATAGTATGGATTTCAGTAAATAAAACACAAATTATACTAAAACATTTTCTACAAACCTATATATTAATCTGTTCAGGTTCTCCTTCTCTATACTACATTTTCCTCTTATCAGGATGCATGTACAATGTGATAGGTTCCTTTAACTGTGTACTGTGACCAAACATGATCATATACAGAAATCTATTATACGTTTCCTTTTAGCTGCTTTTAGGCTTATCGTATTTTTCTATCAACATTTACTATATATCCTACCTGTTTGTAGTTTAATCTTAGTCTTGAAACTAGGTGCAGCATATTATCCTCTGAAGGTTTCTACAGTTATATTAAGAGATAAAAATAGTTTGTAGATTATAAATCCATATCTTATATTTTTTTAATATTATGTGTCTGTCCATTTGTACTCTGGTATAGTAGAAATTAAATGGCTGCAACAAGCATTACAAATCACTTACAATAGATAACACAACAGGTCATGAGGATTCTGCTACTGGAGCAGATTGACTGCTTATCTCAAATGAACATGTGCCAATCCTGGGAGTATTCAAAGAGTTGTCTATTGGAACAGGTCAGAATTGTACAATGAAAATGAAATGTGACTCTAATAATGGAAAATTGTAAAAGATAATCAGATTGTATCTGTGAGAATTACCACTGCTTATGTTTTCGGAGAAATAAAAAATACTTGTGGTGAATAGAAATCACAACACCATTGTATACAATATATGTAAGCCTTTCAGAGGAATGTATATTGGCTATTTTAGTCTGCAGTATATTGATTAAAAACAACTTTATATCATCCTTAAAGTCCAATCCTATTCTTTTCAATGTAAAACATGGCTATTTCAATGACTTAGACCAGGGATCTTAACTATGCAGCTGGATGCGGGCCCTGAGTCTGCTTTATGTGGCTCACAGGCACTGTATACCTCTTAAGGTACCGTCAAACAGGGACATATCACCGGCGATGTTGCCGGGGATCGCGGGAGCGCGCATCTCTGACAACATCACCGGGGAGATGTCAGACGGAGCAACTTACCAGCGATGTCGCCGGCTAGTTGCCGTGGCTATCGGTCGCTGGGTTGCCCAGCAACCCAGCGAGCGATAACTCGCAATGTTCTAGATAGGCGGAATCGCCCGCAACATTGCAGGTTGCCGCGTTACACAGGGCGATCAGGCATGATCGCCTGAGCAACATCGCCAGATTTCCCAACATTGTTGGGAAACCTGGCGATGTGACTCAGGCGATTCATCGCCTGATTATCGCCCTGTCACACGCGGCAATTCGCCGGCGATGTCGCCGCAACCTGGCCACGCCCCTCAGTTGCCGGCAACATCACCGGCGATATCTCTCCGTGTGACGGTACCTTTAAGGATCATGGTCTGGTTCATAGGGCTACCAATGTTAACGTTTCATTTCAGCTGAATGCTTGTTGTTGGATGTACATTCAGTTGAAACATATTGCATTACAGAGACCAGCTTTCTGCACTGCAGTGCCAATGTCAGCCTCCAGCCAATCAGAGGCTGGAAACTGATGTCGGCATCACTGCCATGTGGCCCCAGCTTTGAAGAAAAAAAGCTGCTGAGGGAATGAAGGACAGGTGAGAAGTATCTTTTTTTTTTTTTGTGTATGTGAAGAATGGCACAATAGGGGACATCACTGCAAGATAGGGAACAGAAAGGGGACATTTCTACAAAATGAGACCAGTATGAGGATATTAATACAAGAAGGGAGCCAAGATGGGGGACATTACTAAAAGATTTTTACCAGGATGGAGGACATTACTACAAGATAGGGACCAGGAAGGGAAAATTACGGCAAGAAGGGAACCAATATGAGGAACAGTACTACAAGATCGGGACTAAAGGGGAGATTAATACTGGATGGGGACATTACTACGAGAAGGGAAGCAGGATTGACACATTACTACAAGAAAGGGACCAAAATAGGCACATTTCTACATGAAGGGAACCAGCATGTGGAACATTACTGTAAGATGGGATCCAGGAACAGGTTATTACTACATGATAAGAACATTACTACAGAATAAGGTCTAGGATGGGGACTTTACTACAAGATAGAGACCAGAGTGAATACATTATTACAGGCTAGGGACAAGGATGGAGAAATTAATGCAGGATAGAAGCAAGGATAGGTCTATTACTACATGAATCAGACCTTGATGGGGAACATTACTGCATGATAGGGATCAGGAAGGGGACATTGCTAGAGGATGGTGACACTACTACAGGATAAAGACCAGGATGGGGACATTACTATGAAATGAGGACCAGGATGTGGGAAATTAATATACCATAGGGACCAGGATGGAGGATGGGGGGCATTATTACAATATGGGGACAATGATGGCAGATATTTCTAGAAGTAGAGCTGGATTGGGACATAATTAATAGGAGAAGACCAGGTTTACTAGAAGAAGAGTACCAGACATTACTGCAAGATAGAGATCAGAAAGGGACATTATTAAGTGAAGCATAGAGTCTAGGTAACGTGAAGCAATTATCCACCTCTACTGCACTTTAGTCAGACCTCATCTGGAATACTATGTCCAGTTCTGGGTACTACATTTAAAAAAAAAAGGACTTTGAAAAACTAGGGCAAGTTCAGAGAAGAGCTACTAGGATGTTGAGCAAGCTATATTGTGCGGGGAATGGTTAAAGGATTTTGGAATATTTAGCCTGCAAAAAAGGCTAAGACATTTAGTCTATTAATATCTAAAGTGATGTCACAGTGCAGAGGCATTTTTATCCTTATACGTATTTGCGCATAGCATCATGAGAAGCAATGGCAGGAAACTGAAAGGGAAAAGTAATGGCTTTCTTCTGGCGAATTGACCTTGCAGCCCATTTTTCTTCAAGTGCTTCCTTATTGTGAATCTTGAAACAGCCACATCACTAGTTTTTAGGGATGGGCGAGTCTACTCGCTAGGACTCGGGACTCGGCGATTCTGAAGGTACTCGCAGGACTCGTTACTCGGCGAATCTCCCAGCTTGGACTCGCACAGTGACGAGTCCAATGAATTCAATGGCAATAAGCTTGACTCTTCACAGATACCCGCTGTCAGCAGCGAGTCTGAGCGAGTCTACGATTCCGAGTCCTACGAGTCTACGATTCCGAGTCCTGTATACTGTATTCGGGAGTCGGACTCTCGAATACAGAATATGATTATGTTCCGAGTCAGCACAGCGTGCGTGTTAGGTCAGAAAACTTGTGAAGATAGCCAATCATAGTCAGTAATGGCATAGCAAAGTTGGTTGTGTCAGGACTATGATTGGCTGCTGTCCATCGTGATGCCTATGTCATGTATGACAGGCAAGGCAGTATATAAGGCTTGTCCCCGCCATTTTGGCCACATTCCTGAGACGATCTGACCTAGTATAGGGAGAGAGAGATATATGCTGGAGCAGATCAGGGATTGTCAGTGTAGGGAAGATTCCTTATATTAACCCAAAAAGCTCTTCTGAGAGCTAGGAGGAGGACAGAGTAGTGCTGTGTAGGCAGGCAGGCAGGCAGGGAGGGAAGGAAGGAGAAGCCTTACAGTGCACACAGGACGGACCTCATAGCTTAGCTTACTCACTCAGCTTTGCTAACAGCTGCAGTCAGAGGCTTAGCTGAGGTGCTGTTTCCTTTTTGTTTTTGCACCAGATCGATTTTTGTTCCTAATAAGCCATAGAGCGTTATTTTTTCTGTGGCAGACCAGTGCGTTGCTGCTCTCCTACCTTTAAATAGCACGTACACCACCTTAGGGCCCTTTCACATCAGCGTTTTTTTTAAATCGCGGCAGATGCGGTGAAAAAACCGCATCTGCCGCGATTACCGCATACCGGCTGCACTAGCGGCGCTGTTGCGGTTTTCGCCATGCAAAGTATAGGCGGACTTGCGGCAGGTGCGGCAAGTGCGGTTTTGCACTTGCGGCAGGTGCGGCCGCGAAAAAAACCGCGGTCAGCCGCGGTTTTTTTCGCGGCCGCACCTGCCGCGAGTGCAAAACCGCACTTGCCGCACCTGCCGCAAGTCCGCCTATACTTTGCATGGCAAAAACCGCAACCGCGCCGCAAGTGCAGCCGGTATGCGGTAATCGCGGCAGATGCGGTTTTTTCACCGCATCTGCCACGATTTCAAAAAAACGCTGATGTGAAAGGGCCCTTAGGGAGTGTAGTGTGCGGCTTCACTGCCAAGTGTGAGCGCGCACACTTACCCCGCCAGCAAGTGACGCATACAGCAACACCAAACCACATCTCGGTGGCTGTGCGCACTTAAAACCAATTTTTTTAGGGAGTGTAGTGTGCGGTGTGTTTGGACTCGCACACTTTCAGAGACACATCAGCGAGTTGTAAATGTCATTATTCGCTATTACTCGGTTCCCTATTCATTAACATTGGACTCGCTGGACTCGCAACGAGTCCCGAGTCCTTGACTCGGACTCGTTGGGGTCTTGCGATTCCGAGTCTTTTAGGACTCGCCCATCTCTACTAGTTTTCAGCGAGTCCTGTATTTCAGCTAATATTATTTGTGGGTTATTTCTTTGCAACCCGAACAATTTTCCAGCAGTTGTGGCTGAAATATTTCTTTGTTTACCTAATCGTGGTTTGGTTTTTACAGAGTACCCTGATTTTCCATTTGTTAATCATAGTTTGAACACTGCTGACTTGTATCAATTCCTTGGATATCTTTTTGTATCCCATTCCTGTTTAATACAGTTCAACTATCTTTTCCCGTAGATCCGTTGACAATTATTTTGCTTTCCCCATGACTCACAATCCACAAGAGCAAACATAGCAGTTTCACAATAAATGGCTTCACCCAATCACAAACCATGAGTGGAGCAAAAGGCAATGTGTTATCATTCATATTCTCTGAAAAAAAAAAAAAAAGGCCGAGAAAACAAAAAATCTGCGGGGGTATGTATACTGTTGAGCACAACTGTGTATCAGTGTGCTCCATTGGCACCAGTGGCATTAATCCTATAATAAATGCAGTGTTATGGTTTTCATTATAAACTCTGACCATGGTAAAAAGCCTTTTTCATGTTTCAATGCAGTGTTTAATTCTCTCTATAGTGATAGTTCATTACTCAGTGCTATTCTTACTGGATAGAAAATCTGTGGCATGGTACTAAAGCTCATAGATTTTGAAAGGGATGAACAAATTTATTTTTTAATTAGTGGTTACAATCTTGTTAAAAGCTCTACTTAAACTATTCTCAAATTTGACTAGAAATACTTGAAATCTTACCTTAATTTTTTGGTGACTAAGAATTTTTTTTTACTTACTAAAAGAGTGTGAACTTCAGTGAGGTGAAGATATGTTAATGATACTTTGTTGAAAGTGTTTTTTAAGTTTTCTAAAGTAAATAAAAAAGAAAATATGTACATGCGGCAATACAGCTAAAGTGGGTAAGTGAATATGATCACCCTAAGGGTATGTGCTCATGGTCTGGAGGAGCTGTGTGTTGGACGCAGCTCCTCCGGACCTGAGTGAAGCCGCAGGTGGCTGCAGGGAGACCGCAGCCGCCCTGTACTCACCATGAGCGGCAGTTGCGAGGCGGCTTCTCCCTGCAGTCACCTAATGGCAGCCGCTTTCGACTCCGAAGCATGAAATGAACATACTGCGGAGGAACGGACTGCCAGCAACCCGCACCGCAACTCCAAACACGCTGCGGACAGGTTAAGCATAGTGGGGATGGGATTTCTTGAAATCCCATCCACTATACTTATACTGTACTATGCAGCATTTTGGACGCAGCGGCAAGACGCTGCATCCAAAACGCTGCATATACTCACCATGAGCACACACCCTTAAACTCCCCCGTATTGCAGTGATGTATCCATGAACATCACTGCTAGTTTTCTATTTATTTAGAGTTGACATAATGCATAACCTGCTTGACTACATGAAGTAATTTACTGGTCTTAGCAGTGTAAAACACAAGATTGCTAAGGACTACAGAGTCGGCTCCAGGTTTTCTGGGGCCCCTGCAAATGAATATCAGTGGGCCCCTTTAACACATATCATGATTTATGATTATGATATAGAGACTACAGGCCCTATATATGTAACACAAGGCCCAAAATATAATCCTACCTCATGAGCTCTCTCCTCATAGTGCTCTCTGTGCCTCCTTGTGTGCTGTCTTTCTACTGTGCGCTTTATTTTCCCCATGCACTGTCTCTCTTGCCCGTATGCTGTCCTTTCCCCTTCTGTGCTTTCTCTCCCTGTGTTCACTCTCCCACTTTGTGCTCTCTCCACCTGTGTGCTCTGTGTTGCAAAATGCATTGCACAACCCAAGAACAAAAGACTGCATTCACTCCCACAAGGTATTCCCATAGACACATTTTAGTTTTAGTTGCCCTTTAAGATGTTTATAGACGTCTTCAAAACCTTGCATTGCAGTGATATTTAGTGCATTGAAGCTTTTTCAGATCATGACATTTTATGTTATATTCAATGACAAAAAATAAATACTTTTCTTAGCCACAGCTTAACAATCTTTACTTTAAACATATTCAGTTGAGCCCATTCAAAAGAAATAAGTGCTCAAGAAGAAAAGCACTCATCCAATTTGTTGTTACAGATCCATTCCTCAAATAAGTGTTTCACAGCACGCTGAGCCACCACTTCAGATTGCTCGTAGTACCGTGGTTAAGTGAAATGGCAATGAAGATATAATCAGGGCACACAAACATGCTTATTACTAGATCACATGCTGCTATTTCTTAATGATCCACCCTACATGATCTTCTGAGAACATTGCATGACGGCAAACAAAACAAAAGACACAAAAGAAAATACCTGACTTTGAACACTGTGCTATTGGACTGCATAGGTGCAATAAAGAGAGCCATGTTTGGCAAACTATTGCAGTCTTAGATAAAATGTAAAAAAGATCGGTTAATAGAGGTTTTTACTTAAAGGTTTTCAAAGTTTTTTTTACGTCTTCTGAACAATATTACACATAAATGTCCATATTAGAAAATAGTTATTTACTTTAACTTCAATTTAGTGTCTGTCACACAGCAATGCTCATTGTTCAAAACCATTATTAAGCATATTAGGGCTCTACACTGGTGATCTATGAGTCAAACAGTGGTATTAGGTAGGGCAGTGTTGTGTTGCCATTTTAAGGTTAAGCCCCCTGTGGTTGATAGATCAGTACAGTATTTCTGTCAGGTTCAACAATGAGTATAACCTATTATTAAGCTCTAAAATGATAGAAACCATCACATAACCTTAAGTGACTTTATTATAATTCAATGATGTTTTTAGATGTCATTAATTTTGTTGCAAATATAGATATTGCTTTATTGTGGTCCAGAGTAAGCCTCTTACTTTGTGCCAACAAACCTAAGTTTTGGTTCACTTCTCTTACCTTTTAGGAAAACTTTTTGCAGGAATGTGCCAAAACTCTGACTATTTAAAAAAAATGTTATGCATTTTAGACTTTTCTACACCTCAAAAAAGCTGCATGGAATAATAAAATTGTCCAATTTTAATTGTGAGGTACATCTGTATTCTTACAGGAAATAATTTGGTAAATTAAGAAGTGGTGCAAGTGAGACACAAGTGTCACACTTATCATATAAGAAGTGTGCTACAGTAATACATTTGGTGCAGTTCTGCCTATATGATCTAATTTTACACTTTTTGACAGCACATGTGTCACATTGTTTCATAACCATAATGTATTGAATCACAAAAGTCAAAATTGTGTGTATCAAATGTAAAGATACACCTGTATAAATTGAAAATTCAATATGCAAATAGAGTCTGTGGAGCCTCAATTAGAAGTCTCAAACACAGGACTAGCCAGATATCCCTCAAGGGAAGGACCCAGCCAAGGGTGGCTCCTTGCGGAGAACACCATAACCACCATGTTAAGTGGCCCTTTTAGTCAATATCCAGCTCTTTTACAAGCTTAGAGATATGACAAGGGAATACTAAGGCCAGGTATCCATCCACAGACAGCTGTTTCGGGGTGTTGCCCCTCATCAGTGTGGAGTAGGATTCTGGCTAGGTGGAAGCAAGGCCTAGTAGACCAACATCACAAAGCATTCACTGATCTCAGGGAGACCAGTCCAAGAAAACACTGTGGGCAGCTGGCTAAAGCGCTCAAGACAGTGAATTCCTAGGGCATTGCCCCTTGGGAATTATGAATATGCAAATAGAGTCTGTGGAGCCTCGGGTTAGGAGTCTCAAACAGGACTAGCCAGATATCCCTCCATGGATATGAAATATTTCAAATGAAATATAGAAAAATTATAGCTCTCAAAATATGGTGATGTGAAAACTGTGTTTGTAATAAATTGCTGCCTGTTTCTGGAAAACACCAATGGGATCAAAATCATCATTAGATGAATGTCCAAAGGTTTGCAATTTCTAAATTGGGGTCACTTGAGGGAGAGGTCTCCTCTTCTTGCATTTAGAGGCTTAGTATATGAAGTCTGCCATCTATTCTAGGAAACCCTGTGCGCTAAAAGTCAAATAACACTTCTTCCCTCCCTGATATCTTCATATAAGATTTCCCTAAATCTGAAATCCGATATACCGCTTCTTCTTTCTGAGCTTTGTACCGAGCATGCCTAGTAGTTTTTGACTATATACGCGCTACTGCTGTACTCAGGAGAAATTGCATAATACTTTATGAGGTTAATTTTTTCCTGTCACCCTTGTAAAAATTAAAAATGTATGCATTCAGCATCAATTTGGTTGAAAAAAAACTTTTTTCATTTTCATAGCCCAATATTATAAAATTCTGTGAAACACTAATGGGTTCAAGATGCTCACCACACCACTAGATAAATTTCTTGAGGTGTGTAGTCTCCAAAATGGTTGACACCTTCTGCTGTTTTTGAACCTCGGCAACTTTGCAAATGTGACATGGCGTCCACAATGTATTCCACAATCAAATTATTATTTATTTATATAGCGCCATTAGATTCCATGTCGCTTTACATATGGAAAGGGCAGACAAGAACAAGTATAATATGTATGGACAATCAAATCGTAGAGGTACAGGAGGGGAGAGGACCCTGTCCGCAAGGGCTCACAGTCTATGAGATGCTCCTTCCATTCTGATCTCTGCCATGTGCCCAAACAGTAGTTTTCCACCACATGCAGGGTATCAGCAGGAGAAATTGCACAATAAATTATATGATGCAATTTTCTCCTGTTGACCTTGTGAAAATTCAAAATTTGGAACTAAAACAACATTTTTGTTGGAAAAAAGTAATATTTTTTATTTTCACAGATCAATGTTATAAAATTTGGTGATGCACATGGGGGTTGAAGATGCTCATCACACATCTAGATATATTCCTTGAGGGGTCTAGTTTCTAAAATGGGGTCAATTGTGGGTGTTTCCACTGTTTAGGCACAACATGGGTTTTCCAAATGACATATGGTGCCCAAAATCTATTCTAACCAATTTTTCATTCCAAAAGTCAAACGGCACTCTCTCCATTCCAAACTCTACAGTGTGGCCAAACACTGGTTTTCCACCACATATGGGGTATCAGTATACTCAGAGGTTGCACAACAAATTATGTGGTCCAATTTCCCTGGTTCCTCTATGTAATTGCAACATTTGGACCTAAAACATTATTTTTGTGGGAAGTAGCTTTCCACCACATATGGGGCATCAGCATACTTAGGACAAATCACATAGCAAATTGTATGGTGCATTTTCTCCGGTTATCCTTGTGAAAATGCTTTGACAATAAAGCTCTGTAGCAAAAAGTAACATTTTTATTATTTCTTTCCATATTTCTTTAGCTCCTGTGAAGCACCTGAAGGGTTAATAAACTTTTATTGTGGGTTTGAGTAGTTTTGAGGTATGCAGAATTTTGAATGGTGTCATTTGTGTTTTTTCTGTCACCTAAGCCTCTCACAGTCCCTTCAAATGTGATTTGGTCCCTAAAAAAGTGGCTTTGTAAATTTTGTTGGAAAAGTGAAAAATTGTGGTACAAATTTGAACCCTTCTAACTTCCTTACAAAAAAAAATTGTTTCACAAATTGTGGTGATGTAAAGTAGACATGTGGGAAATGTTATTTATCAACTGATGTGTGATATAACTCTGGTTTAACGATATAAAAAGTCAAAGCTTGAAATTTGCCAAGGTTCAATACACTGAGTGCACAATTATTAGGCAAATGAGTATTTTGATCACGATACTTTTTATGCATGTCTTCCTACTCCAAGCTGTATAGGCTTGAGAGCCAACTACCAATTAAGTAAGTCAGGTGATGTGCATCTCTAATGAGGAGGGTTTAGCGTAGTGCCATCAACACCCCATATAAAGTGTGCTTAATTATTAGGAAAATGCCTTTCCTTAGGCACAATGGGTCAGAAGAGAAATTTGACAGGCTCTGAAAAGTACAAAGTTGTGAGATGTCTTGCAGAGGGATGCAGCAGTCTTGAAATTGCCAAATTTTTGAAGCGCGATCACCGAACAATCAAGCGTTTCATGGCAAATAGCCAACAGGTTCGCAAGAAGCGTGCTGGGCAAAAAAGGCGCAAAATAACTGCCCATTAAATGGGGAAAATCAAGCGTGAAGCTGCCAAGATGCCATTTGCCATATTTCAGAGCTGCAACGTTACTGGAGTATCAAAAAGCACAAGGTGTGCTATACTCAGGAACATGGCCAAGGTAAGGAAGGCTGAAAAACGACCACCTTTGAACAAGAAACAAGACAAAACATCAAGACTGGGCCAAGAAATATCTTATGACTGACTTTTCAAAGGTTTTATGGACTGATGAAATGAGAGTGACTCTTGATGGGCCAGATGGATGGGCCAGAGGCTGGATCAGTAAGGGGTAGAGAGCTCCATTCTGACTCAGACGCCAGCAAGGTGGAGGTGGGGTACTACTATGGGCTGGTATCATTAAAGATGAACTTGTGGGACCTTTTCAGGTTGAGGATGGAGTGAAGCTCAACTCCCGGACCTACTGCCAGTTTCTGGAAGACAACTTGTTCAAGCAGTGGTATAGGATGAAATTAGTATGGTTCAAGAAAAACATGATTTTCATGCAGGACAATCCTCCATCACATGCATCAAACTACCACAGCGTTGTTAGCCAGTAAAGGTCTAAAAGAGGAAAAAATAATTACATGACCCCCTTGTTCACCTGTTTTGAACCCCATAGAGAACCTTTGGTCCCTCCTAAAATGTGAGATCTACAGTCCCTGACAAAAGTTATGTTGCTTATCCATGTTATGTAAATAAAAGCTTATAACCTGACGTTAAATTCATCCATTGGTTGTATAAATTACTCTTTTGAAAGCTGAAACCCTCCCGAATGTGGTTTAGGTTAAGAAAATAAATTGGCATCAATGCTGAAATATTGATCATTTAATGAACACAGAATGGTCAGATTTTGGCAAGTCAAAAGTTTTGTCGCCTATAGAAAGTAATGTGATATTCAAACAAATAATTAACTGAAAATACAAATATAAGTTGCATAACATTGGTGGGTAAAGTTATGGTGCTATTAGAGTCATATTTAATATTTTGTGTGACTTCCATGAGATTGAAGGACTGCATCCATGCGGTTCAACAATGATACATGCAATTTATTAATGAAGGCATCAGGAATAGCAAAGAATGCAGTCTTACAGGCCTCCCAGAGTTCTTCTACATTCTTTGATTTTGTCTTCCAAGCTTCCTCTTTCATTCTACCCCAAACATGCTCAATGATGTTCATGTTTGGTGACTGGGCTGGCCAGTCCTTGAGCACCTTGATCTTTTTTGCCTGGAGGAACTTTGTGGTAGAGATGGATGTATGAGATGGAGCACCATCCTGCTGCAGAATTTGACCCCTTTTATGATTTGGAATGTAATAGGTAGCTAATACTTCTTGATATTTTAGGTTATTGATATTGCCTTCCACCTTGCAAATGTTTTGCACATCCCCATACTGAATGTAACCCCAGATTATGATCTTTCCACCATCAAATTTGGATCCATACGAGCTCCACTAGGTCTCATGCAGTATTGCGGCAGCTGTGGTGTAATTCTACTGAAGAACCATCAGATGAATCCACCTTCTGCCACTTTTCCAGCGTCCATCTGATTAGCAGGCTTTGTGACTTTGCAAATGCTACACGGTTTTTTATTTGCCTTTTGTTTAGTGCTGGCTTCTGGGCACTAATTCGACCATGGAGGCCATTTCGAAACAGAACCTACAAACTGTCTTAGTTGACACATGGACTTGAAGTGACCAGGCCTGTTGGAGCTCTGCTACAGTGAAAGAGGAGCATGCTTTGGATTTTCTAACCAACAAACGTTCCCTCCTGAGCAGTTGTCTTGCGGGGTCTGCCGGACCTGGGATTGTCAAACATCTCCAGTCTCTTCAAATCTTTTTTAATTCTTTGTACTTGACACTGAGATATATTAAAGGTGCCAGCCACCTTTGCAGTGGACCTGGTCTTCAGCCTCTTGATAATCAAAGCTTTGGTCGCAGGGTGGATTTTTGGCATGTTGTCAGAGCTCAAATTGCAGTTGAAGAGAGCTCTGGGGTGCTGGTTTCTTTATATACACACCCAGTAACTAAACGATCATTTACAGAGCACAGGTGAGGATGTAAACTAAGATTGGGTGCATTATATGACCAGGCGACAAAACTTTTGTCTTGCCCAAATCTGACCATTCTGTGTTCATTAAATAATCAATATTTCAGCATTGATGCCAATTTATTTTGTTAACCTAAAGCACATTTGGTAGGGTTTCAGCTTTCAAAAGAGTAATTTATAAAACCAATGGGTGAATTTAACTTCAGGTTATATTTTTTATATCATATAGATTTTTATATTTTTATAGCTTTTATATTTTTATAGCTTTTATATTTTTTTATATTGTATAGCTTTTATTTACATAACATGGATAAGCGACATAACTTTTGTCAGGGACTGTACAGGGAGGAAAAACAGCACACACCCCTCGGAACAGTATCTGGGAGGCTGTGGTGGCTGCTGCACGCAATGTTGATCGTAAACAGATCAAGCAACTGACAGAATCTATGGATGGAAGGCTGTCGAGTGTCATCATAAAGAAAGGAGGCTATATTGGTCACTCATTTTTTTGAGTTTTGTTTTTGCATGTCAGAAATGTTCATTTCTAAATTTTGTGCAGTTATATTAGTTTACCTGGTGAAAATAAACAAGTGAGATGGGAATATATTTGGTTTTTATTAAGTTGCCTAATAATTCTGCACAGTAATAGTTGCTTGCATAAACAAATATCCTCCTAAGATACCCAAATCTAAAAAAAAAACCACTCCAACATCCAAAAATATTATGCTTTGATATTTATGAGTCTTTTGGGTTGATTGAGAACATAGTTGTTACCAATAATAATAATAATCCTCTAAAATACAACTTGCCTAATAATTCTGCACACAGTGTATATATATAAAAAAAACAATCTCGGAATCACTGGGATTAAACTTTCCAGAGATATCTACTCTATAATTGCCGTAGGCATTTTCGTGTCGGCCCCCGAAAACGCCGTGGCTATGTCACGCTGTGACGTCACCATGCGCGAGCAATGGCCGCGAAGCGGCCATTGCGAGTCGCTGGCCGAAAATAGAACCAGAGGCCCGGCTACACAGTTAGCGATTTACCGCTGAGGTAGCGCGAGCAATGGCCGTGAGGCCATTGCGAGTCGCTACGTCAGCCGCCGCAGGTCCCCTTATACTTTGAATGGGGATCCATGCGAGTCGCTGTGTAGTGCGAGCAATGGCCGCGAGGCCATTGCGAGTCGCTACGTCAGCCGCCGCAGGTCCCCTTATACTTTGAATGGGGATCCATGCGAGTCGCTGTGTAGTGCGAGCAATGGCCGGGAGGCCATTGCGAGTCGCTATCACACCACTACTACTACTACTACTACTACTACTACTACTACTACTACTCAGCCCCCCCCCTCAATGGCCGCACAGACCCCCCCTCAATGGCCGCACAGACCCCCCCCCTCAATGGCCGCACAGACCCCCCCCCTCAATGGGCGCACAGACCCCCCCCCTCAATGGCCGCACAGACCCCCCCCCCTCAATAGCCGCACAGACCCCCCCCCCCTCAATGTCCCAAAGTCAGCTGTGACCGCCTGGCCCTTGGACACTGGCTGCCATGCACACATCAGCTGGTAGGCTCCCATCACTTACCCACTGAGGACGGATCACTTCCATCACCTCTTCACATGGCAGTGCTCTGAACTTCTGAATCGTCCTCTCCTCACTCAGACACCTGGCAGGTTCCTATCCAGCCTACTCACTCCCAGCTGCAACCCAGTGAGTCAATCAGCACATCTTCACTCACACACAGACCTGACATGTGATTAACCCCCTGTGCACCATTCAGGTTTAGCCCAGCAAAGCACTCATCCTCACAGGTTCAGCCACTCATTAGGCTCATGAATGTATCGGATCTTCAGCACTCACACTCAGCTGTTTTACTCAGCGAGTCGCTGGTCGAAAATAGAACCAGAGGCTCGGCCACAAACTTAGCGATTTACCGCTGAGGTAGAGCGAGCAATGGCCGCGAGGCCATTGCGAGTTGCTACCTCAGCCGCCGCACCTGCCGCAAGTACCCCTATACTTTCTATGGGGATTCCCGCAACCGCGCCGCAAGTGTAACGGTTGCGGCGCGGTTGCGGTAATCCCCATAGAAAGTATAGGGGGACTTACGGCAGGTGCGGCAAGTGCGGTTTTGCACTTGCGGCAAGTGCGGCCGCGAAAAAAACCGCAGTCAGCCGCGGTTTTTTTCGCGGCCGCACCTGCCGCAAGTGCAAAACCGCATTTGCCGCACCTGCCGCAAGTCCCCCTATACTTTCTATGGGGATTACCGCAACCGCGCCGCAAGTGTAACGGTTATGCGGCAAACGCAGCAGATGCGGTTACACTTGCGGCGCGGTTGCGGTAATCTCCATAGAAAGTATAGGGGGACTTGCGGCAGGTGCGGCAAGTGCGGTTTTGCACTTGCGGCAAGTGCGGCCGCGAAAATCTTAAAAAAAATTTAAAATATTCTAGACACCCGATGCATTTGCATCGGGCTCACAGCTAGTAATGTCATAAACTGACACTGGTCAGAATTGGGAAATTTAGTCAGCTACGTACAAAGTGGGTTAAAACAGTGACTTTACAGGTGAAGTGAAAGATGACATTCTCCCAAGCAGAACATGTTCGATCATCATCATCTTCATTATTTCTGGTGAATGGAGCACATGTTTTATTGTAAAAGATACCACACAACGCCACTGAAACAGGCTGCTCAAAAGAGTTGAGGGTAAGGGCGGCTTCACACTGCAGTGTGATCCAGCCCGGGGCTGTCTGTGATAAACCTGACAGCCGCGGACTGGATCAGCACACAGAACTGGAGGGCTAATTTGCCCTCCGGTCCGGTGTGCAGCCGCATGCAGCTCCCGCTGCTGATAGGTCAGGACAGTGGCGCCGCAGTGCTGACCTATCAGAGGCTGCACACTGGACTGGAGGGCAGATTAGCTCTCCAGTTCTGTGTGCTGATCTAGTCCGCGGCTCTCAGGCTCATCCTTGACAGCTCCGGACCGGATCACACCACAGTGTGAAGCCGCTTTAAGAATGCTCTGCTCTATTAGCGTGAACATTTTCATTGCTCTATTTATACAAAGGAGTCTGGATTTTTCTTACTTAACTGGTATGCAAATCCAATCACTACTGCTACTAGAAAACAACATTTTTCTATCTCTCTTTTAAAATGTCTTACATAAAATTATTGTGCTTTTAATCTATACTTCTTAAAAAAACCTGCATTGATTTTAAATAGGATGATCCAAAGTAGCTGCTCAATGTATAGGTAGACAGAGTTCATGAGAACACAAAGGGATGACTGCAATGTGAAGACGCTTCATCAAGCATCTGACACATTTCCAATCTTCCAATCTGGTATAATGACATAAAACAAGTGGGGCTTCTTACCTTGATGTTAAAGGCTCCTGGTCTTCCTACTTGATTGTAAAATGATATCTGATCTTTCACAGATGAAACCCACAATGTCAACTGGTTTAGCTGGAGTTCAAATAAAGATACATTCTTTAACTGGTCTTCAATTTCATTTTGCTTGTCTTGTAGATCTTTAGACACCTAAAACCAATAAACAATCACATTGTATATGTCAAGCTTTCTTATTGAATCAGACATCATCTTGCACAAAAAAATTGTAGTCTCCCATTTTGAATACTGAACAATTACATCATAATAATCCTATTTATGATTTCTAATGTTTAAATACTAGACAACCTAAACATAATAAGAATGCCAATCCAGAAAAGTGAAATCTACAATATCCGGTGCTAGAAAGTTAACATTTCGGGATCGGTCTTTTTAGTCAACATGTTTTGCAAGTGTTTTTGAGTGTTATGACCCATAATATATGTAGGTTCCATACAGTGTTTAATTAAAAGTCTGTTATTCAGGTGGTGACATAGTATATTTTAAGTAGGCAATGACTGTATAGCTTTGTTAAGAATCTCATTATTGCAATAAACAGAATTTGAGTGTGTAAATATCATGAATTCATAGAAACACAGATAAAATTATTTTTTCACCACCTCTTGCGCTGGTAAGATTGGAATACACCACAGTATAAATATTAAGTCATAAATATAGGTGGCCGTTCATTTAAGTAGATAAACTATACACAAGTTTATTTATTTCAACACATTATATAGAGTCATTACAAACAGAGTGATCTATTTCGTGTGTTTGTTTCTGTTAATGTTGATGATTATGGCTTACAGCCAATGAAAACCCAAATATCATTATCTCAGAAAATTAAAGTAGGGAGGATATAGGGTTAAAGACCTCGCTGCTGTATTGCAGGAGACATCAAATGGTGAATATAATACTAATTTATTAGTCAAACCGTTGCATGACTATGAAATGCCCTGAAACATGGCAATATGATATTGATTTGTCCTGAGGAAATCCCAGGGAGACCTGAAATGTATAGACTAATAAATCAATATTATGTTCACCCTTTGAAACCTCATGGAATATGGCAGCACTGTTTTTAACCCTTCATTCTCCCTTCTCTATATGCACCATACTGGGGACTGCAGCAGCTGTGATATGCTTTTATAGTAGTTGTGACTCTCACAACCTCACAAGGTGAAGCCTCTGATACCTATTTAGGTAATATTTTATCTCTCAGACCCTTTATCCTCCCTACATTAATTTTCTGAGATAATGACCTTGGAGTTTTCATTGGCTGTAAGCCATAATCATCAACATTAACAGAAGTAACACTTGGAATAGATCGCTCTGTTTGTAATGACTCTATATAATATATGTGTTTCACTTTATGTATTGAATTATTGAAATAAATTAACTTTTTGATGATACTCTAATTCATTGATGCATGTTTTCTCACTATCTGACAGAAAATCATAATAAACCTTTCCAGTTTTAGGTCAATTTTTATTACCATAATTATTTATATTTGCCAAATGCCAGAATAAGGAGAGAGAGAGAAAATGTTTAAGGAATTTTTAATACTTTCTGCAAAGTCACAAATTTATATACACTTACTATGCTTTTAAACAATTTGGGACAGCCCACATGATTATGTCATGTGTTTGAAAACTTCTGATAGGTTTATTGGCAACATCTGAGTTAATTAGAGACACACCTGCAATTTCCAGATACCTGAATATGCCTCAAACAAATAATTATACACAAGCACAAACAAGATGGGAATGTCCAACCATCAGGAAGGAGTTGGGCTCTATGTCCCATAGATGAACTTGCTTTAGACCGACATGTGTAAATCAACCCAAGAATAAAAGCAAAAGACATTGTGAAGTTGATGGTGGAAGCTAGTAAGGTTGTGTCATTATCCATAGTGAAATGAGTACTGTATCAACATGGATGAAATGCCACTTTGCCAGGAAGATGACATTTCTCAAAAGAAACAAAAAAGTCAGAAAAATATATTGCAATCTGAGAGTCGTCAGTGGTTGATACCTTTTAATGGCTAACTGAAAAGATGGTAAACATAGCAAGCTTTCGGGACACTGTGGCCAGCCTGACAGTTGTCAGATTGCAATATATTTTTCTATCTACTGGCTAACACGGTATAAATATTCTTTACCTTATTAAAAAGTCAGATTAATGTTTACATATGCACACAGCAACAGAGATCTTAATTTTTGGAGACATGTTCTGTGGTCTGATGAAACTAAAATTTAACTCTTTGGCCATAATCACCATCCTTATATTTGGAGGGAAAAGAGAGAAGCTTGGAATCATAAGAACACTATCCCAGAGCAGGAGGGTCTGGTGCACTTCACAAAATAGATGGCATCGTGAGGAAAGATGATTATGTAGCTGTACTAAAGTAACATCTCAAGACATCGGCCAGGAAGTTAAATCTTGGGTGAAAATGGGTCTTCAAAATGGACAATGACCCAAAGCATACTTACAAACTTGTTGCAAAATGGCTTAAGAATAAAAAAGTCAATGTTTTGGAGTGGCCATAACAAAGCCCTGATCTGAATCCTAATAAAATTATGGGCAAAGCTGAAAAGGCAGGTGCGAGCATGGCTTAGTTACACCAGTTCTGTCAGAAGGATTGGGTCCAAATTCCTACCAAGTATTGTGAGAAGCTTGTGGAAGGATATCCAAAATGTTTGACCCAAGTCATACAGTTTAGGAGCAATGGTACCAAATACTAATAAAATGTATGTAAACTTGTGACTTTGCAGAAAGTAAAAATAATACATTTGCCCTTTAATACTTGGCCTACAATGGGAAAGGTTTATTTTGAGTTTATCAGATAGTGAGAAAAACATGCATGTGTGTTTTTTATAGTGTATGTAAACTTCTGATTTCAACTGTAGATGACCAAAGGCTTGTATTAGACAGAGATTGGACAGGTCTCGGAGAGGACCACCTGAGATTGAGTGACGGGTGGGTGAGTACCAAGGAAAACAGTTAGGAGAGGCCTGACTTACGTGAAACTGTCAGAGATATAACAGGCATGAGTATAGTCCTCACTGAGACCTTGAAAAAGAGCTCTGTGTGTATTTGTACAAGTGATGCCACTTGTCAAGATGCACTACTGAGAAAAGCAACTACTGAGTCAAGGCACTGATCAACAGTGTAATGGTCATCAGAAACCTGTACAGCTGCACAAGAGGGCAAAGGGCTTGAAGTGCAAAAGAGATTGAATCCTTATTTGTAATATTGTTGTAAATTATCATTGTGAGAGTGAGCATCACAGACGAACAAAGGAAATAATTTGGAGTATTAAGGGTATAGACTGTAAAACCATCAGTGAGTGTGATTGACAAGTCCGGGACAAGCAACCTCATTCCTAGGTGCCTGCATAGCTGCAATGAGAGCTCCGGTACAGCTGAAAAGTAGAGACCAGAGAACGTACTGACTTGTGGAAGAGTTTTGCTGTTGTGCAATATTTAAAGTAAAAGTGCCCCCACATTGGACATTTGTAAATAAATCCATGGATAATTATTGCCGTCAGTTGGTATGTTGTTGGGGAGAAAGAGTATGCTCCAAATACTGTGTATCCATGAAGTCTGCCTCTCTTACAGTATTATCAAGATTCAGTATTCTTGTGATATGGATAAGGTTTAGCAAGAAGTGTACATGCCTTAATTCTTAGATTTCATTTTGTGGGTCAAATATAACTCTGTTTCATATTGCCTCTAAGTTGGTTGTAATCTTAATTTTTTCATTTTATTACCGACTTCACTTATATCTATCAAATAACGATAGCTTTTTATGTATCAGTTTTTGCTAATGCAGATTTGCAGTAATTATTTTTAGAATACAGTGCTTTGCAAGTTCCTAATAGGATTATTAGAAGGATTTTTTGATTTAATAGGATTCAAAATAATTCATTTTCCAGCATTTATGGAAAAAGACTGTGGCCAAAAAGCAGATTTGTACATTATTAAAGTGTCACTTGTTTTTCATAAACCCACTGTCTGGATGCAAGTTGCCTTTTCTTCCCTTAGACTGATCTTTTCTTGGCTAACAGTTACAAACTTTAGGCAAACATATTGTCTGGCCTGTGCAGCAAGCTACTGTATATACTCGTGTATAAGCCGAGTTTTTCAGCACAAAAATTGTGCTGAAAAGTGCCCCCCTCGGCTTATACACGAGTCAGCATACAGCAGCCCGCCCCCCTGTTCTATATACAGGCCCCCCTGTGGTATAATACAGCAGCCCCCCCCCCGTGCTATATACAGGCCCCCCGTTGCTGCCGCCGCACACCTGTAAAAGAAGAGCTTTCATACTTACCCTCCTGTGACCGCGCGTCATTACCGGCGCGCGGTCACGTGGATGGACGCCGGGTAGAAGCAGGAAGGAGAGTGGGGGATGCGCGCGCGGTCACAGGAGGGTAAGTATGAAAGCTCTTCTTTTACAGGTGTGCGGCGGCAGCAACGGGGGGCCTGTATATAGCACGGGGGGGGGGCTGCTGTATTATACCACAGGGGGCCTGTATACAGTTAGGGCCAGAAATATTTGGACAGTGACACAAGTTTTGTTATTTTAGCTGTTTACAAAAACATGTCCCGAAATACAATTATATATATAATATGGGCTGAAAGTGCACACTCCCAGCTGCAATATGAGAGTTTCCACATCCAAATCGGAGAAAGGGTTTAGGAATCATAGCTCTGTAATGCATAGCCTCCTCTTTTTCAAGGGACCAAAAGTAATTGGACAATGGACTCTAAGGGCTGCAATTAACTCTGAAGGCGTCTCCCTCGTTAACCTGTAATCAATGAAGTAGTTAAAAGGTCAGGGGTGGATTCCAGGTGTGTGGTTTTGCATTTGGAAGCTGTTGCTGTGACCAGACAACATGCGGTCAAAGGAACTCTCAATTGAGGTGAAGCAGAACATCCTGAGGCTGAAAAAAAGAAAAAATCCATCAGAGAGATAGCAGACATGCTTGGAGTAGCAAAATCAACAGTTGGGTACATTCTGAGAAAAAAGGAATTGACTGGTGAGCTTGGGAACTCTAAAAGGCCTGGGCGTCCACGGATGACAACAGTGGTGGATGATTGCCGCATACTTTACTTGGTGAAGAAGAACCCATTCACAACATCAACTGAAGTCCAGAACACTCTCAGTGAAGTAGGTGTATCTGTCTCTAAGTCAACAGTAAAGAGAAGACTCCATGACAGTAAATACAAAGGGTTCACATCTAGATGCAAACCATTCATCAATTCCAAAAATAGACAGGCCAGAGTTAAATTTGTTGAAAAACACCTCAAGAAGCCAGCTCAGTTCTGGAAAAGTATTCTATGGACAGATGAGACAAAGATCAACCTGTACCAGAATGATGGGAAGAAAAAAGTTTGGAGAAGAAAGGGAACGGCACATGATCCAAGGCACACCACATCCTCTGTAAAACATGGTGGAGGCAACGTGATGGCATGGGCATGCATGGCTTTCAATGGCACTGGGTCACTTGTGTTTATTGATGACATAACAGCAGACAAGAGTAGCCGGATGAATTCTGAAGTGTACCGGGATATGCTTTCAGCCCAGATTCAGCCAAATGCTGCAAAGTTGATTGGACGGCGCTTCATAGTACAGATGGACAATGACCCCAAGCATACAGCCAAAGCTACCCAGGAGTTCATGAGTGCAAAAAAGTGGAACATTCTGCAATGGCCAAGTCAATCACCAGATCTTAACCCAATTGAGCATGCATTTCACTTGCTCAAATCCAGACTTAAGACAGAAAGACCAACAAACAAGCAAGACCTGAAGGCTGCGGCTGTAAAGGCCTGGCAAAGCATTAAGAAGGAGGAAACCCAGCGTTTGGTGATGTCCATAGTGATGTCCATGAGTTCCAGACTTAAGGCAGTGATTGCCTCCAAAGGATTCGCAACAAAATATTGAAAATAAAAATATTTTGTTTGGGTTATGTTTATTTGTCCAATTACTTTTGACCTCCTAAAATGTGGAGTGTTTGTAAAGAAATGTGTACAATTCCTACATTTTCTATCAGACATTTTTGTTCAACCCTTCAAATTAAACGTTACAATCTGCACTTGAATTCTGTTGTAGAGGTTTAATTTCAAATCCAATGTGGTGGCATGCAGAGCCCAATTCGCGAAAATTGTGTCACTGTCCAAATATTTCTGGCCCTAACTGTATACCACAGGGGGGGACTGCTGTATACTACCACAGGGGGCCTGTATATACCACAGGGGGAGGGCTGCTGTATACTACCACAGGGGGCCTGTATATACCACAGGGGGGAGGGCTGCTGTATACTACCACAGGGGGCCTGTATATACCACAGGGGGAGGGATGCTGTATACTACCACAGGGGGCCTGTATATACCACAGTGGGGAGGGCTGCTGTATACTACCACAGGGGGCCTGTATATACCACAGGGGGAGGGCTGCTGTATACTACCACAGGGGGTCCTGTATACTACCACAGGGGGAGACTGCTGTATACTACCACAGGGGGAGACTGCTGTATACTACCACAGGGGGAGACTGCTGTATACTACCACAGGGGAGACTGCTGTATACTACCACAGGGGGAGACTGCTGTATACTACCACAGGGGAGACTGCTGTATACTATCACTGGGGAGACTGCTGTATACTACCACTGGGGAGACTGCTGTATACTACCACTGGGGAGACTGCTGTATACTACCACTGCGGAGGCTGCTGTATACTACCAATGGGGAGGCCTGTATACCTGTGCTGGGGTCCACCCTCGGCTTATACATGAGTCAATAGGTTTTCCCAGGTTTTGGGGGCAAATGTAGGGGGGTTGGCTTATACACGGGTCGGCTTATACACGAGTATATACGGTATATAAAATGTTGCTGGAAGTCTAAGTACATATAATTCTTGAGTGCTGATTGTAGAATAGGCAGAATCATGAGAGTGGGGAACAAGTAGGTTTGTTCTGCTTTTCAATCAAGCTAAAATTCCACACTGTAAAAGTCAACATACACATTAGGCTAATGTTTGTCAAATTATAATATTTTTTCACTTATATAATGTTATTAATTACACAACAGCTTACAAAAATATATATTAGATTCTGAGAGTCCTCAGTGGTTGATCCCTTTTAATGGCTAACTGAAAAGATGGTAAGAACAAGCAAGCTTTCGAGACACTTTGAGGATACCAGAATGTTCCGAATTTTTATGGATTTGAAGAGCATACCACAACAGTTTACATAATTTGGCAATTCGGCCCCATTGGGGCTCCCAATCTAAAAATCCTATCAGTATGTGTTTGGAGTATGGGAGGAAACTGGAGAAAACCCATGCAAACACGAGGAGAACATACAGATTCTGTGCAGATGTTTTCCTTGGTGAGATTTGAACCAAGGACCCCAGTGCTGCAAGACTACAGTGCTATCCACTGAGCCACTGAATCTGCCAATATCAATGTCAGTTAATATTTATTCATTTATATAACGCTATTAATTCAATAGCACTTTGCATACATTTGCCCAACATTGGAGCTCACAATCTAAACATCCGTGTGTCTTTGAAATGTGGGAGGAAAATGGAGTGCCCAGAGAAAACCAATGCAAACACAGGGAGAACATACAAACTCCTTGCAGATGTTGTCCTTGGTGGGATTTGAACCCAGGACCTCAGCACTGCCCTAGTGCTAACCACTGAGCCACTGTGTCACTCACATATATGTATATGGGGGCCTCAGACTCGTTACTAACAGACAAGGAGTCTGGCAGCAGCTTTTTCATGAAATCAAAAGCATTAGTGCTTATGTGCATAGGAGAACTGGGCGAGATAGCTGCCAGCCAAAACATCAGCCAAACCATTACTCAGGTGAAAGTTATGTAAAGTGTATGAAGTTTTTAAGTTGTTGTGAAAATTGCACGGTTTCCTTTCTTTCATTCTTGAAAAATAAGCATTTGGATTTACATGCAAATGAAACTGCAGATCTAAAGGTCTTGTCACTCCAGCTCTAACCCAAGCTCAGCGTCACCTCCTCCTGCTTGACTGACAGCTATTTTGTCTAAAGTCACACAGCACAAAGGCTGTCAGTCAAACAGGTGAATGTAGCATTGGAGGGGAATAGAGCTGGAGTGACGAAAGCTTCAACTCTACTACAGACATTTACAAACCTAATTCAAATGTGGATTTCCTAGTAATGCAGGGACATAAAGGAATTGCTGGACTTGTCTTTAAAAGCAATACATGTACATATAAATAGTCTTGGGTGTGAGATACTGCTGACAAATTCCCTTTAAACTTCAATCCTGCACTTCGTGCTAACCGAACCTGATAGATCAGCTTTACTGGATCTAGTAAAGAGAGAGTGAAAGTGCAGGAGGGCATTATATGGTAATATTATTTAGGACTCTCAGAAATAAGTACTTGAACCCTATATTATTACGTTATAGGAACATATATTGTACACCTTGGTATGGGGTTATTTGTTGTAAGAATAAGATGCACCAAGTACCCATGAGCAGCCCAATGTATTAAAATGTAATTCCCATCTTCATTTAGAAGAGGGCAACATGGCACTGTTCAAACTTTTAGAATCAACATATCTGATGGCTGATTTACAACCTATAACGTACATTTTTGTCATAGATCAGGAGCTACCGTATATACTCGTGTATAAGCCGACCCGTGTATAAGCCGACCCCCCTACTTTTGCCCCCAAAACCTGGGAAAATCTATTGACTCGCGTATAAGCCGAGGGTGGACCCCAGCACAGGTATACAGCCCCCAGCAGTGGTATACAGGCCCCAGCAGTATGATATACAGCAGCCCCCAGTGGTATATACAGCAGCCCCAGTGGTATTGCAGCCCCTATATACAGCAGCCCCAGTGGTATTGCAGCCCCAGTGGTGTATACAGCAGCCCCTATATACAGCAGCCCCAGTGGTATTGCAGCCCCAGTGGTATTGCAGCCCCTATATACAGCAGCCCCAGTGGTATTGCAGCCCCAGTGGTATTGCAGCCCCTATATACAGCAGCCCCAGTGGTATTGCAGCCCCAGTGGTGTATACAGCAGCCCCTATATACAGCAGCCCCAGTGGTATTGCAGCCCCAGTGGTATTGCAGCCCCTATATACAGCAGCCCCAGTGGTATTGCAGCCCCAGTGGTATTGCAGCCCCTATATACAGCAGCCCCAGTGGTATTGCAGCCCAAGTGGTATTGCAGCCCCTATATACAGCAGCCCCCAGTGGTATATACAGCAGCCCCAGTGGTATTGCAGCCCCTATATACAGCAGCCCCAGTGGTATTGCAGCCCCAGTGGTGTATACAGCAGCCCCTATATACAGCAGCCCCAGTGGTATTGCAGCCCCAGTGGTATTGCAGCCCCTATATACAGCAGCCCCAGTGGTATTGCAGCCCCAGTGGTATTGCAGCCCCTATATACAGCAGCCCCAGTGGTATTGCAGCCCCAGTGGTGTATACAGCAGCCCCTATATACAGCAGCCCCAGTGGTATTGCAGCCCCAGTGGTATTGCAGCCCCTATATACAGCAGCCCCAGTGGTATTGCAGCCCAAGTGGTATTGCAGCCCCTATATACAGCAGCCCCAGTGGTATTGCAGCCCCAGTGGTATTGCAGCCCCTATATACAGCAGCCCCAGTGGTATTGCAGCCCAAGTGGTATTGCAGCCCCTATATACAGCAGCCCCAGTGGTATTGCAGCCCCAGTGGTGTATACAGCAGCCTCTATATACAGCAGCCCCAGTGGTATTGCAGCCCCAGTGGTATTGCAGCCCCTGTATACAGCAGCCCCAGTGGTGTATACAGCAGCCCCTATATACAGCAGCCCCAGTGGTATTGCAGCCCCTATATACAGCAGCCCCAGTGGTATTGCAGCCCCTATATACAGCATCCCCAGTGGTATTGCAGCCCCAGTGGTGTATACAGCAGCCCCTATATACAGCAGCCCCAGTGGTATTGCAGCCCCAGTGGTATTGCAGCCCCTATATACAGCAGCCCCAGTGGTATTGCAGCCCCAGTGGTATTGCAGCCCCTATATACAGCAGCCCCAGTGGTATTGCAGCCCCAGTGGTGTATACAGCAGCCCCTATATACAGCAGCCCCAGTGGTATTGCAGCCCCAGTGGTATTGCAGCCCCTGTATACAGCAGCCCCAGTGGTATTGCAGCCCCAGTGGTGTATACAGCAGCCCCTATATACAGCAGCCCCAGTGGTATTGCAGCCCCAGTGGTATTGCAGCCCCTATATACAGCAGCCCCAGTGGTATTGCAGCCCAAGTGGTAGTATACAGCCCCAGTGTAGTATCCAGCAGCCCCAGTAGTAATAAACAGCCCCCCCTCCTTATCACGTCCCCCCCAGGCTGCGGCAGCTGTGAAAATAACAAACACTTTATACATTACCTTCCGGCGCAGCTCTCCGCTCCTCCGGTCCTTCGCTCGCCGGCTTCTTCTTCCTTGATGTGCCGACTTCTGAGACCGCGCGCAGGAAATGACGTCATCTCCTGCGCCCGGTCACATGACACCGGCACAACAAGGAAGAAGAAGCCGGCGAGCGGAGGACCGGAGGAGCGGAGAGCTGCGCCGGAAGGTAATGTATAAAGTGTTTGTTATTTTCACAGCTGCCGCAGCCTGGAGGGGACGTGATAAGGAGGGGGGCTGTTTATTACTACTGGGGACCCATATTAAGGAGGGGGGCTGTGTAGTGCAATATGCACGGCATCCCCCCGCCGCTGATGGACGGGGGAATGCCGTGCATATTCATTGCACTAATGAGGCGGCCCCACGTGACCGCCTGCGGTCACCGCGGCCCCCTCCTGCCTCCTCCAGCCCCCGGTCACAGCCCCCCCCCACAGCATACCGTATGACCCATGTATAAGCCGAGGGGGGACTTTTCAGCCCAATTTTTGGGCTGAAAAACTCGGCTTATACACGAGTATATACGGTAATTTGGCTTTATATCAATCGCATGCTGACTGTTATATACCGACATCTTCCTCACTGAAGTGACAATTTGCATATTTCCCAGAGGAGCATTGCGGATATAAGGCCCCATATCAGCTTATCTGTCTCCTTATGTTGGCAGGCAGATTCCTCTCCATGAGGAGAATAGCTAGTCCCTAAGGCTGTGGGTAAACACCAGAAAGAACAAAAGTTTTGAAATGCCAGAAATTATATTTTTTGGGCATCACTGTTTCCCAAAAAAGTGAAATAAAATAAAATAAAAATATACCTAAAAACACAATGAATGAAAACATCAATTCTGAATGCAAAAAACAAGCCCTTACACAGCTCCATAGACAGGAAATGAAAAAAAAAAAGAATACGGGTCACAAGAAGTGATGGTACAAATTATTTTTTTTTTACAAATTTCAATACTTTTTTCACTACCAAAATAACAAAAGCCTAGACAAGTACATTATTGACATAATCAGTCTGACCTGAAGAATCATGTTGCCAAGTCATTTTTGCCCAAACAATAAATAATGTAAAATGATGCTTTAAATAAGATGGTGTAAAAATATTTTGTTTTATTTTTGCATTATCAAAGCATTTGCAATAGTGTCATTCAAAATTATGGTTAGACCAGGGATAGGTAACTCCAGGCCTCAAGAGCTGCACACAGGTCATGTTTTCGGAATTTCCTTAGTGTTCGACAGGTGATAGTACAGGGTGGGCCATTTATATGCATGTACCTAAATAAAATGGGAATGGTTGGTGATATCAACTTCCTGTTTGTGGCACATTACTATATGGGAGGGAGAAACTTTTCCAGATGGGTGGTGACCATGGTGGCCATTTTGAAGTCGGCCATTTTGTATCCAACTTTTCAATGGGAAAAGGAGCATGTGACAGATCCAACTGAATGGGAATTTCATACGAAAAACACAATGGTGTGCTTGATTTTAATGTAACTTTATTCTTTCATGAGTTATTTACAAGTTTATCACCTCTTATAAAATGTGTTCAAAGTGCTGCCCATTGTGTTGGATTGTCAATGCAACCCTCTTCTCCCACTCTTGACACACTGATAGCAACACCGCAGAAGAAATGCTAGCACAGGCTTCCAGTATCCGTTGTATCAGACGCTGCACATCTCATATCTTCAAAGCATAGACAATTGCCTTCAGATGAGTGATGAGGCAAACTTTTTTGTGAAGTTAACAAGCAGAACCACCAATATTGGTTTGACACTAATCCACAGTGGATAGATCCCTCCAAGACTGTTGGAACACAAAAATTGATGGTATGGTGTGATGGTATGTGGGGTACAAAGATAGTGGGGCCATTCTTCATCAATGGAAAACTCAATGCAGCTGGATATCTGAATCATGTAGCAATTTCAGATATCCAGTGGCATTGCGGTTTCATCACCATCAGAGGTACCTCTGGGTACAGGGTCACACTAGGGACCCAATTCTATAGGGTTAGATGGGCTACCCAGTTTACCTAGTCCATTATTTCCATTTTGCTTACATGCCATCATCTGCTATACCACAATTGTTACACCCAAATTACTATAGATTTGGTGATTCGTACAGCCTTATTTTATTACATACAGTATAAGCTTTTTGTGATTAATACTTTTAATAGGACCCAAAAGTGTGTTTTTGTTTTCCCCAACCCAAAATCGTAATCTCCGTATGGATGCCAAGTTGTTGATCACTGGTATTTTTATGCAGGCTTCCAGTTTACACCTTTACAAAGAATAGCATGAGAATTTGTCTGAAAGAAAAGCCATTTAATCATTCTCACATATCACTAAATCTACGTTTTACCCCTCAATGCATGAACAATCTAACACTTCAGCTACTGTTGCCTTCCTTTTCCAACAATTCTAATTTAAGAAAACATCAGCGCTATATTATTGTGTCACGGACGTGAGGTACTACTGACGAGTGCCATCATACTAATCCTCGACCATAAGTTATTTACAGAAGAGAGTGAATCTAAATCTGTCTGACAGAAAAGCAATGATGGTTACTGTGGCAACTGAAAAAATGACAAAAGAAGCAGAATAGAAGTCAGGGAAACAAATAAAATATACTTTGTTTTGCTTCCTCAATTATAACTTTGTCTAACTGCAGTCTTCTGAAAGCTTATAATAAGAAGACATTAAAGACAATGAATAGTGTTCATCCCACATTTAGAGCTGTCCTTGAAATTTTTATGGAAAAAATTACTAAAGCTATAATTTATAGTTGACACAGTTAAAACCATTCCTAATCTACACCTTTTGTTAAATGGTAGTAAAATTATAGACAGTGTCATTTATTTACATAGGATAAAGAAATGCATTACAAATACCTTGCAAGCTTTTAAAGCGTGATCATTGTTTTAATTTTTATTTTATAATTCATTTGTACACATGAAAATAAGAAACTCTGTAATATATCTTATCAGACAAATCTGCTTGTTTCTCCTCCCAGACTGATCATTCATTCTAAGGGTATGTGCACACCATCCGGAGACACTGTGTGTTGGACACAATGCCTCCGGACCTTAGAGAACGTAGGGAGACTGCAGCCTCCCTGTACTTGTGTCGCCCCAGGGTATTGGGTACTCTGGTATCAGGCGGCAGAAGGGGTTAACTGTGTCACGCGGAATGGCGGCCGCACCTGATCCCATATCCGGGGGATGGTTCTCTTAAAAAGGGGTATTTACAGGGGATTATGTACAAGTTTGTCGTGACGCCACCTGCAGTACCTGGTGAGATATCACCAGTGCCGCCACAGTCCTCTGGAGGTTGGCGATATTGCGGCTGAGGTGTTGTAGTCCTCCGCAGGCAGGACTGGGACCTCCAGGGCAGCAACGTATAAAGGGGCAGCTTGGAGGGGAGCTGAGATAGTACAGGGAGTGCTGGTACAGTCTATGAGGGCCACGGTGAGTGGAGAAGAAGGATGCACGCACACAGAAGTCTATTTTACTTTTACTGATATTTCGCAGGTAAATACGACCAGGGCACCGACGGGTGACAGGGTTGCACAGTGAGTCCCCACAGCAAGTGGGTATAAGGTCTCCTCTGCTCTGTAGTGTGGCCTGCTTGCAGCCAGACCTGCCTCCTATCTCCTCCTGACTGTAGTGTCTGCCTTCCTCCTGTGTGGTCTCCGGGATACCCTCGTTGTACACTGTTGTGTTGTCTGCTGTGTCTGGCTCCCTCTCTTGACTCACATGGGGGAACAAACTGGGTAGCCGAAGCCTACACGGTGCGATGGGGTTTTCTGTGGTCCTATAGTATCCCACAGGTGCGGATCCCCCATACCCGGTGATTCTCTGGTTGCAACTCTTCTCCAAGTTCCTCGCTCCCCTTAGCTCTCTCAGCTCCTCACCTTCAGTCCCATTTAGGCTGGCTGGACGTAGAAGGGCCACCCTGGGTCATTGGTTCGGGCCTAATTCGCAGCACCGACCACCAGGACGTCCTTGCATCTCTTCTAGTGTCTGCACACACTCTAACTTCTCCCCAGCAGAAGTATTTATAGGGAATCTTGCCTAAGGGCAGCAAGTGGTGCTCCCCCTACTGTGCCAGGGTGGAAGGTGTTGTATGTAGTAGGTACCTGCTGTGGAAACCCAGCTGTGCATTAGAGAGATCTGTGGCTACCTGCGTGAGCAGGGCGCCACATACTCACCATTTGCGATGGTTGCAGGGTGGCTTCTTCCTGCATTCACCTGCAGGAGATAATTTTGGGCTGCGGAGTCGGAAACTACATGCTGTAGAGCTGCGGGAGCACGACCACCCACACCGCAGCTGAAAAGACTCTGTGGATGGGAGAAGCACAGTGAGCATGAGATTTCTAGAAATCCCATCCACTATGCTGCTACTGTACAACACCAGCGTTTTGGACGCAGCAGAAATAGCTGAGTTAAAATTCTGCAATTCCTGACCATGAGCACATAGCCTTAAACTTTTCAATTCCTGGGTAAAATCTGTCTGCAGTGAATACAGCCTTTAATATTGCAGAGACCAGAGATGACAGTTGATTTTTATAAGATTCTACTAGGAAAGGAGGCGAGAGCGGGGAGGAAGTGCTCCATCTTTAGCTCCTTCCTCTTCTACAAACCCTCTTTTCTTGATATTATCTTATAAAAACCAACAGCCATCTCTCTCTGTAATATTAAAGACTGTATTTACTAAAGACAGATTTTACCCAGGAATTGAGAATTTTGAGACTAAATCAGTCTCTGAGGAGAAACAAGCAGATTTGCCTGAAAAGTATCTTACAAAGTTGCTTATTTTCATGTGTACTTTGATTTATGATTAAAAGTAAAAATTACAATAATGATATAAATAAAATTTAAAAATGCAGCTCACTTTTATTGTATGCTACTACTGTAGTTATTAAAGTGAACCTGTCACCATATTTGGGTGCTTTAAATTAAAAGTGACACCTTCAGCAGCACTTATGCTGCATTTTAGGAGGGAGGCTATTATGCACTGACTACTCTTGCACACCGAATAAATTACTTTTAAAAACATCTCGCTGTGTATTATAATTGCCTGCTTCTGGTTCAATAGGTTTGATATCAGCTTGATCCGTCCTGCCTCTCCTCGGCATCTGACAGGCGCTTCTTCTGATTGATATCCCAAGTGCAATCCTGCCAGGGCAGAGCCTAAAACTCATCTGCACATGTGTGAACCACTGAGGTTGCTTTCTATTACACTATGTGTGGCAGAATCAAGAAGAAACAGCAACACAGGAATTTTTTTTTACGCCTTTCAGTGTGCCATAACAGTGATAACACAGCATTATTCTTGTGGTCGATAAAATTACAGTGGTACCTCATTTTTATATTTTTTTTCATGTTTTACCACTTTTACACCAAAACTTATTTTATAGAAAAAAAATATTTTTGCATTGCTGTATTCTGAGAGCTATAGTTTTTTTTTTATTTTTTGCTGATAGAGCTGTGTGGTGGCTTGTTTTTTTTGCCTGACAAAATGACATTTTCAGTGGT
The DNA here is from genome assembly GCA_033576535.1 of Allobates femoralis. Classification (NCBI taxonomy): domain Eukaryota; kingdom Metazoa; phylum Chordata; class Amphibia; order Anura; family Aromobatidae; genus Allobates; species Allobates femoralis. Next base: position 473,540,979 of record JARQOC010000002.1, on the reverse strand, counting down.
ACCATTTCAATTTACATATGACTTTTTGATCGCATTTTATTCCACTTTTGTGTCATCTGTTTGAAAAAAACACTTTTTTGCCATTTTTTTAAAAATTTTTATGGTGTTCACTGAAGTGAGTAATTTGTTTTACAGTTATATAGAGTGGGTTGTTAAGGATGCAGCAGTAGCAAATGTGTAGGTGTTTTTTTTACATAGATATAACTATTTATTGGAAATTTTTTTATTTTATTGTTATTTTCTCCTTTTTTAAATGATTTTATATATTTCTTTATTTACTTTTTTAATTATTTCCTTTATGGAACATTGCCTTTTGCTGCTCTGCTCTAAGATGAATTGTATTGCAGCGCTCGATCACCAGTCCTTGGTTGTGAATTATGGCACTCAGCTGTTGGGAGAGCTGAGTGCCTGGGGCAATCACGCCGTCACAGCGTTTGTGCCATGCGATCACCATAATGTATATATACATCCTAGGTCGTTATGTACCTGCATCCTAGGACATATAGATATGTTCAAGGTCTTAAAGGGTTAATCTCAAGTATTGGCACACCACACAACTACCATGAGATCAGTATCTTGGGTGGGCTCAATGCCCAATGTCCCTGTCCTTTGCTGGCATTTTAATTTTAACAGTATCTGTGCCCCAAAAAGGCAGATACAATTGAATTAAATACAAGGGCAGGGATTTGTCCATTTTTGTTTCACCATTCAGCCTGTCCATCTGAATTTAGGTGCAGCACATGCAGTGATGTCACAGCTGGTGCATCATACTGAAAAGTGGCAACTATCAGGGCACCATAACGTTTATGAAGGGTACTGTGCGAGCAGCATACTGTGTGTGGTAGTATTCTGTAACTGCAAACTGTACTGAGAAATTCAATGTGGGATAAGAGGATATCATAATGTGTAGATGGACATTGTGGGGGTGTCATACTGGTATAAAAGACATCTTACTGTGTGGACACCATGAAAGAAGTATGGTAGTGGACGGTGAAGGTATGAGGTGCAATTATATGAATATTGTTTCAAGGGTTACCAATTCAGAATTGCTTAAGTTCCCCATGATTTTTATCTGCACCCCCATCAATGACTATTTATTGATTATACACTATGAAACAATAAAACATTAAAAGGAATGAATTAAACAGTGAGGAATTTGGAAATTATAAATAGTACGCCAGGAAAAGAACAAAGCAACAAAATAGTTACCGTATATACTCGTGTATAAGCCGACCCGTGTATAAGCCGACCCCCCTACTTTTGCCCCCAAAATCTGGGAAAACCTATTGACTCGTGTATAAGCCGAGGGTGGACCCCAGCACATTTATATAGCCCCCAGCAGTGTGGTATACAGCCCCCAGCAGTGTGGTATACAGCAGCCTCCCCAGTGGTACATACAGGCCCCAGGAGGTAGTATACAGCAGCAGCCCCAGGGGGTAGTATACAGCAGCAACCCCAGGGGGTATAATACAGCAACATCCCCAGGGGGTATAATACAGCAGCAGCCCCAGCGGGTATAATACAGGAGCAGCCCCAGGGGTATAATACAGCATCAGCCCCAGGGGGTATAATACAGCAGCAGCCCCAGGGGGTATAATACAGAAGCAGCCCCAGAGGGTATAATACAGCAGCAGCCCCAGGGGGTATAATACAGGAGCAGCCCCAGGGGGTATAATACAGCAGCAGCCCCAGGGGGTATAATACAGGAGCAGCCCCAGGGGGTATAATACAGCAGCAGCCCCAGGGGGTATAATACAGCAGCAGCCCCAGGGGGTAGTATACAGCAGCAGCCCCAGGGGGTATAATACAGGAGCAGCCCCAGGGGGTATAATACAGGAGCAGCCCCAGGGGGCAGGGGCGGGCTGGCCCAGGTGGCAGGGGGGCAGGTGCCCCCTGGGCTGGTGGTATAGTCCACCATTAGGGCCGCCCCCTGCAGAAACGGGCCGGCCGCGGGTGTCGCTTTGCGGCCGGCGCGCCGCCTTGCGGCTGGCACGGCACGGAGACAGCATGAGGCAAGGTCAGTGCTGACAGCCCGACAGCACCCCCCCCCCCCCCCCCGCTTCTCAAGGTAGCCCGACAGCACCCCCCCCCCCCGCTTCTCAAGGCAGCCCGACAGCACCCCCTCCCCCCCCCCCCCGCTTCTCAAGGCAGGGCTGGCTGTAGAAATGTGCCACCCGGGGTTAGAGGCTCTATACAGCAGCAGCCCCAGGTATAATACAGCAGCAGCCCCAGGGGGTATAATACAGAAGCAGCCCCAGGGGGTATAATACAGCAGCAGCCCCAGGGGGTATAATACAGCAGCAGCCCCAGGGGGTATAATACAGCAGCAGCCCCAGGGGGTATAATACAGGAGCAGCCCCAGGGGGTATAATACAGCAGCAGCCCCAGGGGGTATAATACAGCAGCAGCCCCAGGGGGTATAATACAGCAGCAGCCCCAGGGGGTATAATACAGGAGCAGCCCCAGGGGGTATAATACAGGAGCAACCCCAGGGGGTAGTATACAGCAGCAGCCCCAGGGGGTAGTATACAGCAGCAGCCCCAGGGGGTATAATACAGGAGCAGCCCCAGGGGGTATAATACAGCAGCAGCCCCAGGGGGTATAATACAGCAGCAGCCCCAGGGGGTATAATACAGCAGCAGCCCCAGGGGTATAATACAGCAGCAGCCCCAGGGGTATAATACAGCAGCATCCCCAGGGGGTATAATACAGGAGCATCCCCAGGGGGTATAATACAGGAGCAGCCCCAGGGGGTATAATACAGCAGCAGCCCCAGGGGATATAATACAGCAGCAGCCCCAGGGGGTATAATACAGAAGCAGCCCCAGGGGGTATAATACAGCAGCAGCCCCAGGGGGTATAATACAGCAGCAGCCCCAGGGGGTATAATACAGCAGCAGCCCCAGGGGGTATAATACAGCAGCAGCCCCAGGGGGTATAATACAGCAGCAGCCCCAGGGGGTATAATGCAGGAGCAGCCCCAGGGGTATAATACAGGAGCAGCCCCAGGGGGTATAATACAGGAGCAGCCCCAGGGGGTATAATACAGCAGCAGCCCCAGGGGGTAGTATACAGCAGCAGCCCCAGGGGGTATAATACAGCAGCAGCCCCAGGGGATATAATACAGCAGCAGCCCCAGGGGTATACAGACCTCCCCCCATCAGTAGTACAGGGGCCCCAGCTGTATACAGCAGCCCCAGCTGTATACAGCCCCCCCCGTGGTATCCAGGGCCCCTCTTGCTGCACACCTGTAAAGTAAGATGTCAGTATACTTATCGCTGCCCTCGCTGCTGCCGCCGCCGCCGCTCCGCTGCTCGGTCACCGCGCTGCTCCGGGTCTTCATGCTTCCTGTTCCTTCTCCGGCGCTCGATCAATGACGTCATTTCCTGCGCGCCGGAGAAGGAAGCATGAAGACCCGGAGCAGCGCGGTGACCGAGCAGCGGAGCGGCGGCGGCGGCAGCGAGGGCAGCGATAAGTATACTGACATCTTACTTTAGAGGTGTGCAGCAAGGGGGGCCCTGGATACCACGGGGGGGGGGGGGGGGGGGCTGTATACAGCTGAAGGCAAATAGATTAGTGAAAAGCAGGGATTTGGAAGCACTTACCGTATATACTCGTGTATAAGCCGAGGGGGGACTTTTCAGCACATTTTTTGTGCTGAAAAACTCAGCTTATACACGAGTATATACAGTATATAAAATGTGGTACAGTAAAATGTAGTGCAATAAACTATTTATGAACTTAAATCATTACACAAAATCATATCCATTATTATTTCATAGTAGAGAAATATGGACTGCAGTGACCATAACTTGAATAATATTGATAGATGAAAGCTTTGAAGACTGTGGTGAAATGTACTTCGAGGCCTGGCAGCATCCCAGTGGGGAATAAAACATGGGTGAGATTTATGTACAGTAGTTCTTACGCTCTGATGAGTATACATTCTTTGTCCACCCTTTATATTATATATTTTTAGATCACCATTAATTTCATGGGGTTGTACATGTGAAAAGGTTTACATACAAAATACAAATTTAGATTAACATCAACAGACTAACACTGAAAGACAGAAACAGAGTCAACAGAGGATCATGCCTTCAGGTGCATACAGTCTACAAGGCAATGGGGAAGGAGAGTAGTAGAGGGGTTCCAGCAGTTCTGGTGATAGTGAGGCAACAGTGAGATAATTGCAAGCTGTAATCTTTTTGGAAGAGATGGGATTTCAAATTCTGTCTAAAGGTCTAAATTTGAAATCCCATCTCTTCCAAAAAGATTACAGCTTGCAATTATCTCACTGTTGCCTCACTATCACCAGAACTGCTGGAACCCTCTACTACTCTCCTTCCCCATTGCCTTGTAGACTGTATGCACCTGAAGGCATGATCCTCTGTTGACTCTGTTTCTGTCTTTCAGTGTTAGTCTGTTGATGTTAATCTAAATTTGTATTTTGTATGTAAACTCAGCGTGTCCACTCTGAGCTGTCCTCTCACCTCTCCTCCTGCTCCCTCTTTGACCGCCTGCAATCTGGCTTCCGACCCCTCCACTCCACTGAAACAGCCCTGACCAAAGTCACAAATGACCTACTGACTGCCAAAAGCAAGCGCCACTACTCTGTTCTCCTCCTCCTCGACCTGTCAGCCGCCTTCGACACTGTTGACCACTCCCTTCTACTACAGATCCTGGAATCTCTTGGCATCACGGACCTTGCCCTCTCTTGGATCTCCTCATACTTAACGGACCGCACCTTCAGCGTCACCCACTCCCACACATCCTCCCCGCCCTACCCCCTATCTGTCGGGGTCCCCCAGGGCTCGGTTCTTGGACCATTACTGTTCTCAATCTACACTCTCGGCCTAGGGCAACTCATTGAGTCCCATGGCCTCCAATATCACCTCTACGCCGACGACACCCAAATCTACCTGTCTGGTCCTGACATCACCTCCCTTCTATCCAAAATTCCACACTGCCTGTCCGCCATCTCATCCTTCTTCTCTGCTCGCTTCCTTAAACTGAACATGGACAAAACTGAGTTCATTGTCTTCCCCCCAAGACGCTTCCCCTCACTACCTGACCTATCCATCGTCGTCAACGACTGCTCTCTCTCTCCAGTCCCCCATGCCAAGTGCCTCGGGGTTATCCTTGACTCTTCCCTCTCCTTCAAGCCCCACATCCAGGCCCTCGCCACCTCCTGCTGACTCCAGCTCAAAAACATCTATAGGATTCGCGCTTTCCTTGACCACGACACTGCTAAAACCCTTATTCACGCTCTCATCATCTCCCGCCTCGATTACTGCAACCTCCTGCTCACCGGCCTCCCCAATACCTCCCTTGCACCTCTCCAAACTATCTTGAACTCCGCTGCCCGCCTAATCCATCTGTCTCCCCGCTACTCCCCTGTCTCCCCCCTCTGCCAAGCCCTTCACTGGCTCCCTACTTCCCAGAGATCCCGGTTTAAAACATTAACCATGACATACAAAGCCATTCACAACCTGTCCCCTCCATACATCTCTGACATGGTCTCCCGATACCTACCCTCACGCAACCTGCGATCCTCCCAAGAGCTCCTCCTCTACTCCCCCCTCATCTCCTCTTCGCACAACCGCATACAGGATTTCTCCCGTGCTTCACCCAGACTCTGGAACTCACTGCCACAACACATCAGACATTCTCCTACCCTGGGAACCTTCAAAAGAAGCCTGAAGACCCACCTGTTCCGCCAAGCCTTCCACCTGCAATAAGACCCGGTCCACCACACCGCCTCACGACTGGAACTTCCCCCTCCAACTGTATCCCCACCCACCCCTCGTAGAGTGTGAGCCTTCGTGGACAGGATTTCTCCCCTCTTGTTTCTGTACAACCGAATTTTCAACATTTATTGTTACTTGTATTGTTACTATGTTACTTGTCCTAGTCTGCCCTTTTTAGCATGTAAAGCGCCATGGAATATAATGGTGCTATATAAATAAATAATAATAATAATAATAATAAAAAGGTTCTAAATATTTGAGACAATTGGATGTGTTGGGGCATGGAATTCCAGAAGATGGGGTCTACTCGAGAGACAGAAGTGAGCAACATATGAGGGTGGAGAAGAGATGAAGGTACAGATTATGAACGGCTTTGTAGGTCAATATTAGTAGTTTACACTGTATTTATTAAGAAAGGAAGAGAGGTAATAGAGTAGTTGGGGAAAGATGGTTTAATTGGGTAGGAGAGTTAAACATTTAGTGTAGAAAAGCAAGAGTGTTTCTTGTTAGAAAGTTGAGGATGCAGTTATCGAGGCGAGAGATTTTGATGATAATGCACTAACATTTTAGTAGATTGAAGGATGAGGAAGGGGGAATTTTTGAAATAAAGTTGTGTAGCAAAATGGAGGAGTGTGTGTGGATGTGCGGTTTGAAGGACAGGGCAAGGGTTACTCTATGGCTGCAGACCTCTGATACAGGGAAAACATGTTGTTTATTGTACTAGATAGACCTGGTAGGGGAGTGAAGTGAGATGGAGGAAAGATGATTAGTTTGGTTGTGTTCATATTAAATTTCAGGAAGTGTGATTAGAAAAAGGATCATTCGTGGCATTCTGATTTACAGTATAACAAATTATAGTCGCTGGAGATGGTACTTTTTATCACTATATTCAATACTTCTCCACTATGGCGTATTGATTGATATAATTTCATTGCAAATGCAGGGAGAAGAAAGGCCAGGCTTGTGTCCAGTGCAGACCAATAAGAGTCAGCCGATTATGTTTGTTACTCTTTATTTCGCCAATGCGTTTCGCAGCAGGACTTGCTGCTTCATCAGGGCAATATTGATCATATAGCCCTGGATAGCCCTGATGAAGCAGCAAGTCCTGTAGCAAAACACATTCGCGAGGTGGCGGAGGGAGGAGAATACATACAGGGGCGTGAAATTGCCCTGTGAAGAGTAGTGGCTCCAGCCACTAAACCCCACCTCTTTGGCTCCACATTGTAAGTTTTTTTAATTCAATTATCTCGGGGTACAGGGGGGCTAGAGGCATGGGAAGCCCCTTGCTTGAATGCAGCAGACATGCTGCATTCAGTGCTGCAATTAGATCAGCATGTATGGGGGGTGACAGGTCCTCTTTAACTGGTCAATGATTGTTGGGACCTTTGACAAGAGACCATTTTTCATTAATTTTTGCTTGTGCCTAAGATTAATAATATTACTATATTAAATTTTATGAAAAATGATAAAACACTTTAAAGAGGATTTGTCATCAGATCAAACCTGGATAGCTTTTGCTCTTTTTTAATTTCTAATGCCGTTTTTCATTACTTTAAAATCCGCCATAATCCGGAAGTATGAACCTTTTTATGTAGTGCTACTTATTCTAGTCTTTACCGAGTGGCTGTTGCTCAAAGTGCAAAAAAGCAGAACAGCCTGAAGATATACCCTCAGAGAATCCTATGAGCAAGTTGGACAAGACCGCAGTAATTAGAGCTGAATAAAAAGGACAATATACTTGGAACTATATTGTAGATTTATAAAGAAAAAAAAGGAGAATAATCAATGGAACAGTGGAAATAAAGTAAAATTAGAGAAAAAAACTGGGCAATTTTGACCTGATGACAGGTGCTCTTTAAAGCAGTTTTATGTAAGAATAAGCTATAATTTATCAAATGTAAAATTCATTGTGACTGCAGCATACTACTGTATGTCAGATTCCCCAATGAAGAATAGAAAAATAATGGAGTCATTATCTAGTGTGCTGCTTTCATTGTAGATAGGACAGAGGGCATACAGAACATTAGAGGTTCAGACTATCGGTAAGTGTTGTTAAATCTAGAGTTTTTCATTAGGCTTTTTAAGGTGGTGTGCTTTTCTTGGCTCATATTCTTATTTTCTCAGATTAACTACCAATACTGATGTTCATCGCTACATTTTTTAGCTTGCTTTTTATTGTCATAAATGTTTTGTAATGTAACCGATAAACTTGAAGAAATGAACAGCTCTTCATCTAATATATGCTATGCATAATGTATGACAGAATTTAATTGTTAATGTTGCAATTAATGGTGTGCATCCAAAGAAACAAATAGTTTGCCCTTAGCCACAGGCAAATAAAATGCAGAATTTTACTTTTCTAGAATCTGAACATAAGGCAAAGCTAAAGAAGTAAAAGTATGCATGTGCAAAGTTCATGGAAAAGCAGTGAAAGATTTCTAAAGGCCAAAATCTTAACAACTAGTACTACTTATTTTTTTTACCACCTCCAATTACAGACTCAATCTACTTACTGTAGTTTTTAGGAGCATATATAACTGTTCTGTTATAAAAAATAGTTGTTCTACCAACAAGTTTGCAGTCACTATGTGATTACAGACTTGTGAATCTTCACATCAGGTGTAGAGATGAGCGGTGTTCGATTCAAAATGTTCGCCAATCTCAAATTTGACCTGTTTTGGGCGGTGTTCGAGTCATTCGGCGAATGTGAACAATTAGCTTCAAATTCGGCAGTTCAAGGTTATGTTCGATAACGCTTCAATCACCAAAAGCATAACTGGCTTTTCACAGTAATACTGTTATTGAATGTTAATATCTAGTTTCAGTGTATAGTGTGCGGGGGGGGCGGGGTTTAGATCAGTGCTGCTGAAATAATGCAGATCTCCATTTTTTTTTCTCCTAACCGCATATACAGTGGGCCGGTGCAGTCCTTCAGCATGATCTTGAGCCATGACAACTTGATGGAAAAATGTTCTGTAGGAAAATCGACCTTGCACAAGCCTGGATAGGTCCCCCAGTGTCTTTTCTGCCATTATCTTGACAGTATCAAGCCATTGATTTGCTTATTCATAGCCTTATACCTTTGATTTTTCCACCATAATTTCCTTCTCTAGTAACTTTTCTTTTCATATGATGTGTCCAAAGGAGGCAAGTTGTGGCTTGGTGATCCTTGCTTTAAGTAACATATCTGGCTTGATTTGTTCCAAATTGATTTGTTAGTTCTTTTTGCCATCCATGGTGTTAATAATATCCTTCTCCAGCACATTACAAAAGCATTGCTTTTTCTTTTGTCTTTGTAAGAGAGTAAACTAATAAGCTGCTAAAACCAAGCAGACTGCCATTTTGTAGTGGCCCAGGAAAGTGAAAAAGTCTCTGGTTGCCATGGTGACTGCTCTGTGTCTAGGAAAGTGAAAGCACAATCTCTGGTTGCCTTGGTGACGGCTCTGTCAGTTGCTCCTGTTGTTGTTGATCGCTCACTGCAGTGGCCATTACTAGTGTAAGGATTACAGCAGATCCAGTGCAAGCTATATGGGCCTTTAAAGTTGTTTGCAAGCCCTGTTGTGTGGACTAAAGACTTTATCTTGAACTGAGAAAGTGTCCAGCATCCGAGGAGAGGCTGAGGAGATGTTCCCCCTGATGGAGTGAGTGATTGGCATCCAGGAAGGGTGTGAGAGACTGCAAAAGGAGAGCCGGCATCCGGTGCCATCCACATTGGGAGGATCCTGACAAGGAGGCTGAGGAGATGTTCCCCCTGATGGAGCGAGTGATTGGCGTCCAAGAAGGCCGTGAGTGACTGCGAAAGGAGAGTCGGCGTCCGGTGCCATCCACATTGGGAGGATCCTGACAAGGTCCTGACAAGCCCTGGAAAAGAGTGCTCCACAGATTGCACCCCAAGCTTACAGAACTCAAGTACTGGACATGTGAATCTGGCATTGGCTGGTAAGCTGCCAAATTTTGCTGTTTTTTTTACAATACGTTTTTTTGGCGCCAAAGGTTTTTCTTTTCTTTTTCTATTTCTGGACTTGCTGCAGCCCACGTGGAATATACACCGGTGTAAAGCTACATTTGAGGTTGATGGTACCATAGTTTTGAGATACCCGGGTATCCCTGTGCTAAGTGTATAGCCAGCATTGATATAGTGTATTGTATTGTTATTAGCTGTGATAAGTTATACTCAGTGTGCCATCTCAGAGGTCCCATCAGACCGCCCACAGTTGATGTACATAGCCTTTAGTTAAGTTAAATCCTTGATAAGTCTAACGTGTAGGTAAATTTGCTCCTGGTTCTGAGTGTGATTTACATACCCTGGGAACTTTGAGATCAGTGCATTGATGTCGGCTAACGCTGAGGGTGTTAAACTGTTATTGGTAATATTTTAAGGGATTTTGAGACTTTTACATTCCTTACTGAACCATACCTTGATCCCCATATCAGTAAAAATACTGTTGTTTATTTCTGCCTCTGTCTCAGTCTGTGACTCACTGGATCTTAATAGGACCTCCGGTCATTACATCTTGTCTCTTTATCATCCATGTTTTATTACCATATGTTTCTAAAGAAAAAATCAGACTATGTAAGAGCCATGTCTTTGTTGCCAGGGAAATATTCCTTGATTTGAAGACCTTGTCCATTAACTTCATTGTTGATCTTCCCATATGGTAGCATTCTCCTATTAATTTCTTTTGTCGTTGTTACATCTTGAGTGATCATTGATCCAAGTAGTTTGAAGTTCTTTACCACTTCTAGTTTGTCGCCGTCCAAATGTATCCTTGTCATACCTGCAGTCAAAATCTTTGTCTTATTTGTGTTGAGTAGTGGTCCCATGTTCAAGCGTTCCATCTTGACACTCTGTATTAAGTCCTTCATTCCATCCATGCTTCTTGCTATCAGTGCTGTATTGCTGCGTATCTTAAATTGTTGATGATTTTTCCACCAATTTATACTCCTTCTTTTTGGCAAGTCCAGCGTTCCTAAAAATAGCTTAAGCATATAAATTATAGAGGGCTGGTGAGAGGATGCTGCCTTGTCTGACACCTCAATCTACTTTCAGCCATGCTGTGTCACCGTATACTGTTTGAATTGTTGCTTCTTGGTCGATGTAACAGTTCCTAATGAGGCTGATAAAAAGGTTTGGCTCACCCATATCCTTCATGGCACTCCAAAGTTTGTGATGATTAACAGAGTCAAATGTTTTCTTGTAGTCGAAGCAAAAATAAAGCTCCTTGTTGTATTCTTTGGCCTTTCCATTATCAATCTCATGTTAACAATTACTGTATTTTTCACTTCATAAGACACACCTGATTATAAGACGCACCCCCAAATCTAGTAGGAAAAGAGAAAAAAAAAGTTTATGTTAAATGGGGTCCATCTTATAATGCCAGTGTCCATCTTACAATCAGTCTATATGTCCCCCATCCTGGTACATGGCCCCCCATTCTGTATATAAAGTATATCCTCCATACTGGTACAAGTGCCCACCATGCTGGATATGTCTCACAGTGATGGTACTTGGGTCCTATCCTGCATGTGGCCCCAGTGATTTTACATAGCCCCCCATCCTGCATATGGCCCCCAGTGATGGTACATAGCCCCCCATCCAGCATATGGCTCCCAGTGATGATACACAGCCCCACATCCTGCATATGACCCCCAGTCTCCAGCCGCATGTTGGCACCACACCTCCGGATCATCCACTCTATACCTCAATCACCTGGCCTACAAATTGTCGGGGGATGCACTCCAGAGGGTCGCATTATCACCCTCTTATCCAAGTGTCAGCATCCCTGGGGCTGCGATGCTTGCCCTCAGGTCCTCCTCAACTTCGAGGACCAGGTCTCTCATCTTGTGGCTGCCATGGTATCCGGGCTGTGCTCGGGTAGCAGGTCTGGTAGTGGACACGGTCTCTCGTTCTGCTCTCCGGCTGCACCCTGTTTACTTTTTATAGTCCCGTTCTGTTGCAGTCCGGTTCCCAACCCCCCCCTTGGTTGTTGGATGGCAAGACAGGCGGGAGACAGTTTGGCACCTCTTGCCCTCCTTGGATGAGGGGTAGAAGCACGCCTCTGGGCCAGCACATTTCAGTCACGTTTCCAGGCCCGCCATTTTGGGCCTTCAGCAGTGAAATAAAGTTCAGTCAATAAAAATCCAATTTAAGGCACACAGTACCCGGTTTTACCGGGCACAGGATTCTGTTCGTGACACCAGAATTGAGTCAGGTTGGCAGGGAAGGGGTTACTCAGATACCGGGATGGTGGCTTTGGTGGGAGATCACGGCTGGTTGAGTACTGGTTCTGTGACCAGGGCACTCAATTGGCTGATGGGGATGAGGGGGAACTTGGTTATAGGGAAATGTGACACCACCTGTGGTACCTGGTAATGTTGTTACCAAAGCTGCAGCCGACCACTGAGGTGATGTTGAAGCAGCTTTGGTAGTACAGCTTCCCACAGGCGGAGCTTTATCTCAGGGCAGCGGGGAGGATGAGAGGAGTCGTAGTCCTTGGCTCTTTGGTGCTGTATAGGTCTTTCGGGCAATGAATAATTGATGCCAGAGACCAGATTAGCTCAAACCGTTCTTTACTAGTACCAAGTAGATAAGGTACACAGTACAGTCAGGTTCACCGGAAGTTGTAGTCGCGGATTTAGGAGGCTTTTGCAGAGTCTGTCAGAGATGCCCTCCGGTTACTTTCTTGGTCTGTGTTCTACTTTAGCTCTCTTGTCGACCACACTCAAGAGCCTGTTTGACGGTCCCCAAGTCTGTTACTAAAACGTACTTCTGACCCTTCTTCAGTCTGGACTGGAGCAGTGAGAAAACAATCCCTCCCATGACCGTTTTTTAGTCCTTTTCCTTGTTAGTGTCTTGGACCCACTTTGGGACAAAGGTGGGATTTAGTCTTGTAGTGCCGTGGCTCCTACTTTAGGCCCACAGCATGCCGGTCTGCATCTTGGGATGAACTGTTAACAAAATGCCTCAGTTCCGGTTTACCGGTGTCGACCTGGGCATTCCAGGCGGCTCCAACCAGACCTGGAGTGTCACCCTTCTTTGTCTGGGTCACCTCTCTCCTTAGAGGTGCCTTCCTGTCATGGCTGCAGGGTCCCCTGCATCCGTCCTTCTTCTCACTCTGTCACCGTCTGACTGACTTGTGTGTAACTGTCGCTTCACATCTCCCACTCTTCTAAGATCTACCCCCCTTGTACCTACTGAATTAAAATCCCCTGTACTAAGGTGTGTTACGAGCATGCTTGTGTGCAGACTCTGGGTTTTCTCCTCATCCATGACTACGGAGACACCACACCTTCTGTTTGGGGTGCACTACCTCCCAGTGGCGTCCCGCCATATGGCCCACAGTGATGGTGCAAATCCCCCATCATGAATATGGCCCCCAGTGATGGCACACATAGCACCCCATCCTGGATTTGGCCCCCAGTGATGGCACAAAGCTTCCCATCCTGGCTATGGCCCATAGTGATGGTACATAGCCACCACACCTTGGATATGTCCCCACATCCTGCACTCACCCCCAATCTTGGATATGCCACCCCATCCTGCACTCACCTCCCCCCACCTTAGATATGGTCTCCGTTGTGAACTCACCCCTCCATGACCCTGTCACTCATTATGTCTCCATGCTGGCGTTCACCCGGTAAAATAATAAACAGCTTATTACAGCTGATTACTTACCTCCAGCACTTGGTGCTCACATCTCACTGCTTTCTCACCTGCTTCTGTGCCCTACAGCTTCCAATCATGTGATCCGGGGCCACAGCGATGACATCATCACTTTGGGCCTGGTGACATGATCACATACCGAGCAGCACAGAGGATGAAAGCAGCAAGCTGTGAGCACCGAGTGTTGGAGAGTAAGAAATCAGCTGTTTATTATTTTACCGGGCGCATGCCAGCATGGAGACATAATGAGTGACAGGGTCTTGGAGGGGCGGAGTTCACAACAGTGGTCATATCAAAGGTGGGGGGAGTGAATGCAGGAAGGGGTAAGTGGAGGATGAGGTACCATATCCAAGGTGAGGGAGTGAGTGCATGATAGGGAGTGAGAGCGGGCTCACATAATATGCACCGCTTTCCTTGTCCATCTCCCAGTGCAACTTCAGCACTGAGAGGTGGACAGCGCTAGTGTAGTGCATATTACATTAATGAGTATAATGAGCGGTGTCATGTGACCTCCCGCTTTCTATACAGCCCACAGCCAGACTCCTCCAGCCCTGGGACACTACTGCAGAGACACTCCCCCTGTACCAGTAGATTTGGATCATAAGATGTACCCCCCACTTTCTCCCAAAATTTGGAGGAAAAAAAGTGAATTTTATAATCCGAAAAATACGGTACATTTCTAGTTCCTCTGCCCTTTCTGAATCCGCTTGTTCTTCTGACAAATCTTTGTCAAAGTAAGGCTTTAGCTGTCTTTGTAGAATCTTCAGCAGTAGTTTGCTGGCATGAGCAATGAGCACAATAGTCCAATAGTTTCCACAATTAGAACCATCCCCCTTCATTGAAATAGGAATAAACACCGATCTTGTTCAGTCCTTGGGCCATTTAGCAGTAGTCCATATCTGTTGACACAGGCATGTGATGACTCCACTGCTGCTTCAGAAAACTTTAATTGCTCTATTGGAATATTGTTTCATCCGGGTGCTTTGTTTTTTTGCCAGAAGCTTTATTGCAGCAAATATTTCTTCCTTGAACATATTCGGTTCGATATCATGTCCAGTCTGTTTCTTCCCATATCATTTACTCATTTTTGTAGCAATGCTCCATGTACTTTTTCCATCTTTTCGTAATCTATTCTTGCTCAGTTGGTTTGTTCCTATTGGCATCTTTCAGCATTCCCACTATTGGTTGAAATTTTCATTGTATCACTTTGATCTTTTGGTATCCTTGTTGGTTTTGCCCTTCAGATTAAATTCTACACAAGAGAGGCTTTGGTTAGACTTGGATTTTGACTCACATTTCCAGCCAGCGCTGAAACCGGACAGCGTGACGGCAAGTACACTGAGATGCTGGGCGGCCGCTTTTCAGGAGCGCACAGGAACACACTGCAGGCAGTGTTTCCTGTGCGTGGAGGAAAAGCAGCCCTCTAGCAGCTCTGTGTGCGGCTGCTACTAATGTTAACACAGAGTTTCTATGGATCCAGTTTCCAGCCAGCACTTGCCGTTGACGGTGTCTGGTTTGAGCACTGGCTGGAAACGTGGGTACAAGTATGATAATCAATAAGATGTATTTACAGGGAGGCTCAAGCAACTATAAAATTTTGTTTGTCTGACCTCTGATACTTCAGTTGTGTGAGAAATGGTGACAAACATTTTATTTGGCAAACAACAAATTAAATCTCAAAATGTTGAATATACATAAAACTAGAATTCCTGAAATTCGACTTGAAAAACTTGAGCTTTACTGATAATGTCTTCAGTACATTGAGATATAATCATGTATTACTGCTTATCTTTGTAATTTAAACAAATCAAGTTGGAAATCTGCAGTGATAACTGCACAGACATTGACAAATTTTGCATTTTATCAGAGAGATTTTACCATCCTGGTAATGACAATATACCCACACAAAAAACAATGGCATCATACAAATACATTTAATGTCTGTTGGGTCACTGTACAAATGCACTCACATACCAACTCAGTATATCTACTAATCAAGATAACTGAAGAAAATGCATGAAATTATTCACATACAAGATTACAAACTGCCTATATCCATCAGAGCTGTCATCAAGGAGAGCTATGTGGGAATAGTTAATAGTAGTGTTTTATACATTTTATAGAAAAACATTTTTAACAGGAAAGTATATGGAGTTAATTTATACAAGTGACCAGAAATCAAGTGAAGTCCTAGGAAATGTCCACCATATAACAGCATTTTCTCCATATGAGTTTGCATAAGCACAACAAAGTGATCTAAGGCTACGTTCACACATTGCGTATTTTGCTGCGCTTTTTTACGGCCGCTTTCAAAACGCAATGTGCCTTTTGTCTGCCAGCAAAGTGAATGTGAAATTCACTTGTAGTGCAGACATTGCGCAAAATACGCGTGCGTTTTCAGGGAGAAAGCGCAGCTCCGTAAACAATTGATATGCCAATTGTTTACGCAGCTGCTCCTGCGTATTCTCCAGAGGGAGAAGAATCTTGCTTCCTCCTCCCCTCTGTGACAGCGCTGTGGCCGCCCATTAGATTATCACAGTGTATTAATATACACTGTGAAATTAAATTAAACAGAGGCAAATGTATGTAAAATAAAAAAGAATGAATACTTCACCTGTCTGAGCCTTTTCCGGTGTTCGGTCTCCGTTCTAAGTGAGAGATGTACTGACAGGACCTGTGGTGATGTCAGAAAGGCGTTCCGGGCACTCACGGTCATGTGATACTATCACATGACGCGAACAGCCAATCAGCGCCGGGAACGCCCCGGAACGCCCCCCTCTGACGTCACACACAGGTCTTGACAGTACACCTCTCACTTAGAAACCGGAGACCGGATAGCCGGGAGAAGGCTTCGGACAGGTGAAGTATTGATTCTTTTTTATTTTACATACATTTACCTCTGTTTAAATTTAGATTTCACAGTGTATATTAATACACTGTGAAATCTAATGGGCTCACAGAGGAGGAGGAAGCAGATTTTTCCTCCCTCTGTGACATCACTGCGCTTTCTGGAGTAAAGAAAGCGCAGTGTGTGAAAGCCCCTGGTACTTTTTTTGCGCTTTTTTGCGCCGTGCCGAAAAACCGGCAAAAAGCGCGCCCAAAAAACGCAGCAAAATACGCAAACGTGTGAACGCAGCCTAAAAAAGAAATAGAAAACATGATAAAAGACAAGTTTGATTTAGGCAGATAGGCAGATACAGAGACAGATTGATCGAACGACTGATAGATTGATCGATACATGCTGCAGATGACTAAACACATTGTCTCACCCAACAATGACTGCATAAAACTCAACAGGTACAGACAGATCTGATGCAGCCTGTGTTTTATTCATTTGGCTTTTATCCTAGTATTGGTATTTACACAAACTTTTCATGTTGAGCTAATGTCCCACACCCACAGTGAAAGCAATTACACACAATATTTTACTCTCAGTAAAAATACCACTTAATGCATAATCAAATGCCACTAAAGCAATGAAAATGTTTATATGATTGCCAGCATGATTTGATAGAACATGGTTCAACAAGATTCCAAAGAATCCAATGTTTCAACTTTCCGGAAGCTTTTTTAAAAGGAAAAAAAATTATCAAATAAATGATAACAAAATTGCATGATTAGCATGATTAGGATGCAGCTGATTTTCATTTTTATGCTTTAGTTCTCTCCTCCAATAGAGGTTAAACAATTGAATATTTTATTAGATTAGACTCTTATGGACAGGTAATTACCTGATATATGATATATATATTTTTATTTCTTAAATTTGCTTTGTTTGTAGCTGAGGAAAGTAAGGTGATTTGAATTTTTCATATTTTTTTATACTTTGCAAAACATTTTCCTACTTCTCACATTTTTTGTCCTTATAGGGGACTTGAATCTAAAGTTTTCATTCAGTGGTTCGTCATACTGCAATACTTAAGAATTGCTTTACATATAGAGATGGATGAACCTGCATTAGTTCAAGGTTTGCAGGATCGGGCCAGACAAAGAAAAAAGTCGAGTTTGGGAACAGACTTAAAGGGGTTGTCTGGGCTTTTGCTATAATTAATATCTGTATCTAGGCTGCAAAATTTTGACAGTTTGTAATATACATGCTGTCAACATTTTGCAGGATTACTTAGATATCACATATTTGCGGCAGACGAGGAACGTCCAGGGGGCGTATTTGTATTGGAGCCTGCATGGAAATGGGAAACTGGCACTTTATAGCACTCTCCACATGAATTGGAAATCTGTCTTTACTGAAGTCCAGATTTTGCCAGTGGTTTGAGAGGAAATGATCATTTCAGGAAAGAACACAGCTGTGCCCTCCCACATTTTCAGTTCTAAAAATTCTACCACACAATTAGCTATAATTAGGCAAATTGATTATTGCGTAATTTAAGTTGTTGTCCACTACTAGGACAACCCCCTTCTGAATTTGTCTTTTTCTCCCCCATTTTATAATAATAAAACCTGTACTCACTCTCCTATGCTGCTGCCATTTCCAGGCCCCCCCCCCCCCCCCCCCCCCCCCCCCCCCCCCCCCCCCCCCCCCCCCCCCCCCCCCCCCCCCCCCCCCCCCCCCCCCCCCCCCCCCCAGTGTGTGGGTAAGCGCAGCTCTGGGCTCATATGACATTGTGATAACATTGTGTATAAAGGGTCTATTATTTTAAGAGGGTGAAACTAGTGGATTCAGAAGGGTTGTCCTAGAAGTGGAAAACCCATTTAAGTAAGAAGATCAGAGTCACTAATAAGGTAAAATACTTTACATTTGCTTACATCTGAGTTGAGATTTGTTCCCATTCTTGATGATTAGCTAGATCATAACAAAGGTATTTTGGTCCATCAGGTTCAGACATGTTATGATCATATTATGTTAAAGGATTGTTTGCAACTAGTTATCAGCTATCTCCAGAATAAGAGATAACTTGCAAATCACATGGGATCCAAAACAAAGAGACTTCCACTACTTCTAAAAATGAAGTTTTGAAATACAATAATGTAATGGATCAGTGGTCACACATGTCCTCTACTGCCCCATTTAATGTCCAGAGGACAGCCGATAATAGCCTATTAGGGGGCTAAGCTATCTTCCACAGCCTATTCGATCTCAGAATCAGTGGGAGTCCTAGCAGTTGGATCCCCCAACCATCATAAATGTATTATGTATCATAGGGTTAGGTAATAGATGTATTATATTGAAAATTCCTTTAATGAGATTTGGACACAGAGATCTGTCAAAGGTTAAGATTAATGTACTTTTTATGGTATTTTTAATCGATTATTCTCTATCCAACTCTATAATATTCATAATCTAGAAATTCTCAGCTTATTTTGAGTCTATACTTTTTGAAGTTTTACATAATTGAAAACAAAAAGAAATATATATTCCAGGTAATTGATTTCTTGGCACAACTGTATTTCTAGTTTCTAAAATAAATAAACCTATTAAAGGTGATAGCACTGATGGCGGAAGATACATTAAAATCTGTGTGTATGTGATGCCTCCATATAAGACTCATCATAACTTTTATGATGCATGAAGTCGCTGTCTGGAAGGCTAAGGGGGATAAATGAAGAGAATGCTTGTTCTGGCACCCAGCTTACTTTCTGATAATCTAGCTCATCCTTCTTGGCTGACACTAGACCAAGAATAACATTAAAGAGTAATAAACCCTTTCCAGCAAACCTCTTATTCCATGGTTCACTGCCCCCAGGTCTAATCTATCAATCCATTTACAGCACATAAAAGGTAAGAAAGCCATTATAAGTCTGCTATGTGCCTTTGCAGGTGGTATATGACATAAACGAAATCTATCATTAAAGCAAGCTTGTGTCACACTGCATGTTTTTCACTAAAATACCATGTAAACAACCAAACAGGGGACTATATGTAAATATATATATATAATAGTATGTCCACCGACACACATGTAATACATAGTGTAGATCTGTTATCTGAAGTGCTCTTTCTATGTTTATATATAAATTTATAGTATATGGATTGTATATCACATTGCATTTTATTCAAGTTGACTTATTAGTGATAGAGATGAAATGAGCATATTAAAAGGTATTATTGGTAAATGTTCTAGAATTTACACGGTTTATGTCTGGTATTCCAGCTCTGCTAAATTCATTTGAGCAGGAACAAGATGCAACATCAAACACAAACCCATAAACATCAGTGGCACTATTGGTAGAAAATATCTATATTTTAACTCCCAGACAACCCTTTTCCATTTTGGCTGTTTAGGGTCATAATACTTTGTAAGAGACTCTGTGGGGAGATAATATTGTGTAAGAAGGCTGTGTGGGAGCTTTATTTTGCATGGGGGGGGGCTGTTTGGGAACAATTCTGTACAAGAGGGCTGTGTATAGGCAACATTATGAAAGAAGGGCTGTGAACGGACAGAATTTTGCATGAGGTTTATGAGGACATAAACCAGTGTGTAAGGGTGTGCAGTGACATAATACTGTGAGGCTGTGTGGGCATATCATTCTCCATGAGGGGCTTCGTGAAGATATTTATTCTTCAGGAGGGGCTGTGTGAGAATATCATTCTTCATGAGGGGCTGTTTGGGGATATTTATTCTTCATGAGGGGCTGTGTGAGAATATTCTTCATGAGGGGCTGTGTGCAGATATCTTTATTCATGAGGGGCTGTGTGGGGATATTCTCCATGAGGGGCTGTGTGGGCATATCATTTTTCATGAGGGGCTGTGTGCGGATATCTTTCTCCATGAGGGGCTGTGTGGGGATATCATTCTTCATGAGGGGCTGTGTGAGGATATCATTCTTCACGAGGGGTTATGTGGAGATAACATTCTTCATGAGGGGCTGTGTGGGAGATATTTAAGCATGGGGGGCTGTGTTTGGAAATGATAGTGTGTAGGAAGGCTTTATGGAGACATCATACTTTGTTGGGGGGCTTTAGGAGAACATCATATTGGTTAAGGGTACATATTACTGTTTATAGGGACTGTGGGGGCATCATATTGTGTTGTGAGCTGTTGATCAACTGACAAGGGCTAAATGACAGGAGCAGAATTATTTACTGCTTATAGAAGCAGCAAATTACATGATATTGATTCTTTGCCTGAGATAAGATAAAAAATGTTTGTACCGTATTAGCCAGCAGATAGAAAAATATTAGAATCTGAGAGTCCTCAGTGGTTGAAACCTTTTAATGGCTAACTGAAAAGATGGTGAGAAAAAGTTAAGCAAGCTTTTGAGACACTAAGGTCTTTTCATCAGGCTAAGTAATGACAAATTCTGAATGCACACGCATAGAAACACACAAATAGGAGGCTGGATATGCAGTACATAGATTAGCTGTGTTGAAGCATGACATAGTGGAAGACAGCATCTGTGGCAGTATCCTCCATAGATGAAAAGTAGACAGTTTCAAGTCTTATGATTAATTGTTAGACAAAGATTTGAAGAGTGATCTGTTATTGGAAGGGCTAGAGTAGAAGCATCTGAGCAATAAATACCATAGTTCAGCCTCTGACTTGTTTTAAGGTTTGAAGTTTAACCCCTTCAGGACCCAGCCTATTTTGACCCTAAAGACCTTGGCCTTTTTTGCAATTCTGACTAGTGTCCCTTTTTAAGGTTATAACTCGGGAACGCTTCAACCGATCCTAGCGATTCTGAGATTGTTTTTTCGTGACATGTTGGGCTTCATGTTAGTATTACATTTAGGTCGATAATTTTTGCGTTTATTTGTGAAAAAATCAAAAATATGGCAAAAATTTTGAAAATTTTGCAATTTTCAAATTTTGAATTTTTCTTCTGGTAAACCAGAGAGTTATGTGACACAAAATAGTTATGAAATAATATTTACCACATGTCTACTTCACATCAGCACAATTTTGGAAAAAAAAAATTTTTTTGTTAGGAAGTTATAAGGGTTCAAAGTTCATGAGCAATTTTTCATTTTTCCACCAAAGTTTACAAAACCATTTTTTTTAGTGACCACATCACATTTGAAGTCCCTTTGAGGGGTGTACATGACAGAAAACACCCAAAAATGACACCATTCCAAAAACTGCACACCTCAAGCTACTCAAAACTACATTCAAGAAGATTATTAACCCTTCAGGTGCTTCACAGGAACTAAGCAAATTGGAAATAAAAAAATTGATATTTTAATTTTTCTAACAAAAATGTTCTTTTAGCCTCAATTTTTTCACTTTCACATTGGCAACAAGATAAATGGGATCCTAAAATTTGTTGGGCAATTTCTCCTGAGTATATCGATACCTCATATGTGATCATAAACCACGGTTTGGGCGCACGGCAGGGCTCTGAAGGGAAAGAGAGCAATTTGACTTTTGGAGCTAATTTTCCATTCAAAAAGTGAAATGGCGCTCCTTCACTTCTAAGCCCTGCCGCGTGTCAAAACAGTGGTTTATGACCACATATGAGGTATCAGTGTACTCAGGAGAAATTGACCAACAAATTATAGGATGAATTTTATCCTGTTACCCATGTGAAAATGAAAGAATTGAGGCTAAAAGAATATTTTTGTGAAAAAAAGTACTTTTTCCATATTCACAGATCAATTTGTAAAGCATGTGTGGGTTCAATATGCTCACCACCCATCTAGATAAGTTCCCTGGGGGGTCTAGTTTCCAAAATGGGGTCACTTGTGGGGAGCTCCAAAGTTTAGGCACACAGGGGCTCTCCTAAACATTGGGGCTCCACCACAAGTGACCCCATTTTGGAAACTAGACCCCCCAGGGA
Organism: Allobates femoralis; assembly: GCA_033576535.1. Taxonomy (NCBI): domain Eukaryota; kingdom Metazoa; phylum Chordata; class Amphibia; order Anura; family Aromobatidae; genus Allobates; species Allobates femoralis. Next base: position 473,518,833 of record JARQOC010000002.1, on the reverse strand, counting down.
ACATATCTAGATGCATTGTGAGCACTTTGAACTACCAGGTGCTTCACAAATTGATCCGTAAAAATTAAAAAGTACTTTTTTTTCCACAAACATTTTTTTTTTCATTTTTATGGATTAATTTGTGAAGAACCTGGGGGTTCAATATGCTCACTACCCATCTAGATAAGTTCCCTGGGGGGTCTAGTTTCCAAAATGGGGTCACTTGTGGGGGAGCTCCAAAGTTTAGGCACACAGGGGCTCTCCAAACGCGACATGGTGTCCGCTAACAATATGAATGGAAAATCACCTCAAATTGTTAGCGGACACCATGTTGCATTTGGAGAGCCCCTGTGTGCCTAAAGATTGGGGCTCCCCCACAAGTGACCCCATTTTGGAAACTAGACCCCCCCAGGGAACATATCTAGATGCATTGTGAGCACTTTGAACCCGCAGGTGCTTCACAAACTGATCCGTAAAAATTAAAAAAGAAAATTTGTGTGAAAAAAAAGTATTTTTACCTTATTACGGATCAGTTTGTGAAGCACTTGGGGATTCAAAGTGCTCACTATGCATCTAGATAGGTTCCTTGGGGGGTCTAGTTTCCAATATGGGGTCACTTGTGGGGGAGCTCCAATGTTTAGGCACACAGGGGCTCTCCATATGCAACCTGGTGTTTGCCAACAATTGGAATTGTTAGCGGACACCAGGTTGCGTATGGAGAGCCCCTGTGTGCCTAAACATTGGAGCTCCCCCACAAGTGACCCCATTTTGGAAACTAGACCCCCAGGGAACATATCTAGATGCACAGTGAGCACTTTGAACCCCCATGTGCTTCCCAAATTAAGCCGTATAAATGAATAAAGAAAATTTTTGTGAAAAAACGTACTATTCTAGTAGTTGCAATTCACAGCATAGGGGACCCAAAACATTTGGGTCTCTCCATGCTGAGGATTCCAGCCCCCTAGCTGCCAAGTTGTACCTGGCTGGCAACCAAAAATACAGTGAAGCCTATTTTTTTTTTATTTCTAGAATTATTTCTAGAAAAAAAAATGACATAGAGCTCCGCCATATTTTTGGTCCAGCCAGGTACAACTTGGCAGCTACGGACTGCCACCAGCCCCCAGCTGCCTCGTCATACCTGGCTGGAACCAAAAATACAGCGAAGCCTATTTTTTTTTTTATTTCTAGAATTATTTCTAGAAAAAAATGACATAGGGCTCCGCCATATTTTTGGTCCAGCCAGGTACAACTTGGCAGCTACGGACTGCCACCAGCCCCCAGCTGCCTCGTCATACCTGGCTGGAACCAAAAATACAGCGAAGCCTATTTTTTTTTTTATTTCTAGAATTATTTCTAGAAAAAAAATGACATAGGGCTCCGCCATATTTTTGGTCCAGCCAGGTACAACTTGGCAGCTACGGACTGCCACCCACCCCCAGCTGCCTCGTCATACCTGGCTGGAACCAAAAATACAGCGAAGCCCATTTTTTTTTCTAATTTCTAGAATTAATTCTAGAAAAAAAATTACGTGGGGCTCCGCCATATTTTTGGTCCAGCCAGGTACAACTAGGCAGCTGGGGGCTGGAATCCTCAGCATAGAGAGGCCCAAGCGTTCTGGGCCCCCCATGCTGCGAATTGCAGCCCGCAGCCACCCCAGAAAATGGCGCATTCATTGAAGCGCCATTTTCTGGCGCTGTACCCACGCTCTTCCAGTTGCCCTGGTGCCGGTGGCTAACTGGGTAATAAAGGGGTTAATGCCAGCTTATTATTGGCAGCTGGCACTAAGCCCAAGATTCATAATATAGGGCCAATGTTAGACCCGCCATTAGGAATCTCTACTACGGTAAATAGTCAATAGATACACACAGAGAAAAATCTTTTTATTTGAAAAAAAAAACACAAACACAATTCGGACTCCCATCTTTATTATAAAAAGATCCAATGTAGTCCACAACGAAGGTCCCACGACGCTCGATCGCCTCCGACGTAGTCCACAACGAAGATCCCACGACGCTCGATCGCCACTGCTCAATCCAGAGACTGCAGCAAGGGATCAAGTGTCCTCTTCCTACAGCCTCTGGGGTCAGCGTTATGGTGCACTGTATGGCAATGATCTGTCATACAATTCACCAAGACTATGATCCCAGAGACCACAACAAGAGGACACTTGATCCCTTGTTGTAGTCTCTGGGATCAGCGTCATGGTGCACGGTATGGCAATGGTCTGTCATACCGTGCACAATGACGCTGATCCCAGAGACTACAAGAGAACACTTGATTCCTTGTTGTAGTCTCTGGGATCAGCATCATGGTGCACGGTATGGCAATGGTCTGTCATACCGTGCACAATGACGCTGATCCCAGAGACTACAAAAGGACATTTGATCCCTTGTTGTAGTCTCTGGGATCAGCGTCCGGTGCACGGTATGACAGATCATTGCCATACAGTGCACCATGACACTGATCCCAGAGACTACAACAAGGGATCAAGTGTTCCCTTGTTGTAGTCTCTGGAGATCGTTTCCATGACGATTGGATCCTCTAAGTGCTGTGATCCCTGAGATCACAGCACTTAGAGGGTTAACACAGCCTGGGCACAGCAATCACACAGATGCTGTGCCCTGGCTGTGACACCGCTCCTCTGCACACTCATCTCTATGCTGGGAGATGACTGTGCAGAGGAGCCGACCGAAGAGGGAGGACGCCGCAGGAAGAGGACAGCGCAGAGAAGACCCGGAGCAGACCGGAGGACAGAGGGAAAAGACCGAAGGAAAGAGGGAGAACAGCGGAGGACAGACGAGAAGAAAGAAGACAGGTGAGGAAGAAGAGGGAGCGGGAAGAAGAGGGAGCGGGAAGAGGAGAACGGGCGGAGGTGATCACCGCAGGCAGTGGTGATCACAGGAGGCATGGGGAGGGATCGCAGGGCAGGGGAGACCACAGGGGGGGAGATCACCCACAGGGGGGAGCCCACAGTGGGCAGATCGGAGGGCAGGGGGCACATCGGCGGCCCGGGGCAGAGCGGAGGGCCAGGGAACGACGGCGGCAGAGGAGGGAGGGGACCCATCGGCCACACCGCCCCCACATTTGATTGGAGAGAGACACTCTCTCCAATCAGATCTGAGGGGGGGTGACAAAGGGCCCCTTGTCCAGCCAATGCCTGAACAGCATCAGGCATTGACTGTATTGTAACATCTCACCAAGTTTCATTGGTGAGATATTACAATTACTCCGATTGGCAGTTTCACTTTCACTTCACTGCCAATCGGAGCGGTTATAGCCATGGGGGGGGCTAAGCCACCCCCCCTAGAGTATAGTGCAGGTCCTTCCGTACCTGCGGCTCTATTAAAAAGACAGATGCAATACAGGACACAGGTCTGCTTTTTATCTATGGAGGATACTGCCACAGATGCTGCCTTCCACTTAGTTATGCTGCACCACACCTAATCTATGTACTGCATATCCAGCCTCCTATTTATGTGTTTATATGTGTGTACATTCAGAATTTGTGCCATTACGAGCCTGATGGAGAGACCTTAGTGCCTCGAAAGCTTGCTTAACTTTTCCTTACCATCCTTTCAGTTAGCCATTAAAAGGTATCAACCACTGAGGACTCTCAGATTCTAATATTTTTCTGCTTGAGGTAAGAAAACTGGTAACCATAAGCCCTATTATAACATGTATTAACAGTAGCAATGAGTCAACAGAGTTAATTCTGCTCTTTATAAAATGATAACATTTTTTATTTATATTTTGGCCGGAAGGTTCTACCTACACAATAATCACAGTCTGTCATATGACCCCTTGGAAAAGTGAGTTCTCCACCCTTGCTGTGAACCATTAAAGGGCCCTGAAATATGGCTATGGATATTAGCAAAGCCGGGGAAAAAATCTGTAGACAGCTGTTTCAGAGTAATATCTCTATCAGTAAATCCCATGGTACTGGTTATTATTTATTTATTTATGTATAGAGCACTATTGATTCCATGGTGCAGTACATGAGAAAGGGTTACATTCAAATAAGTTAAAAATACAATGAAAAAACAGTGACAGACTGATACAGAGGGAAGAGAGGACCCAACCCTTGTGGGCTTGCATTCTACAGGGCAATGGGGAGGGAGACAGTAGGTTGAGCCTGATCTGGTGGTGGTAGAGCACTAGCTTCAGTGGTGGTGGAGCGCTGGGACCAGTGATGGTGGAGCGCCAGGTCCAGTGGTGGAGAGGTGTCACCATGGACATTGCAGGTTGTACGCTATTCTGAAGAGATGGATTTTCAGGTTCCGCTTGAAGGTTCCGTGTGTAGGGGTTAATCAGGCATGTTGGGGTGCATAATTCCAGAGGATAAAGGATGCTCAGGTGAAGTCCTGCAGGCGGTTAGATAAGGAACATACACGTGTGGAGGAAAGGAGGTGGTTTTGGGAGGATCGAAGATTACGGGTTGGATGATATCAGGAGATTAGTTCAGAGATATATGGGGGACACAGATTGTGGACAGCATTATAAGTCAATGTTAGTAGCTTGAATTTGATAAGCTGTTGAATTGGAAGCCAGTAGAGGGATGTGCAAAGGGGAATAACGAGGAGAGAGGAGAATTAGTCGGGCAGCAGAGATAAGGACAGATTGGGAGGTGCAAGAGTGTTAGCAGGGAGGCCACAGAAGAGGAGGTTACAGTATTCGAGACAGGAGATTATAAGGGCATGCACTAGTAGTTTAGTAGATTGAGGGTTGAGAAAGGAACGGTTTCTGGAAATATTTTTGAGTAGGAGGTGGCAGAAGTTGGCAAGGGCTTGGATGTGTGGTTTGACGGACAGGACAGAGACATGGGTTGCTCCGAGGCAGCGAACTTCAGGTACAGGGCAAAGTGTGATGTCATTTATTGTGATAGATAGATCTGGTAAGGAAGGTGCGTGAGATGGGGGAAAGATGATGAGTTCTGTTTTCTCTACATTGAGTTTTAGGAAGTGAGAAGAGAAGAAGGAGAATATGGCTGATACACTCTGGGATTCTGGACAGCAGAGAGGTGACGTCCGGGCCAGAGATAGATCTGAGTGTCATCGGTGTACAGGTAATACTGGAAGCCATGGGACTTTATGAGTTGTCCCAGAGCAAGGGTATAGATGAAAAAGGAGCGGCCCTAAAACAGAACCCCAACAGAGGGGATGGGGCAAGGAGGTTGTGTGGGAGTGGGAGACCATAAATGTGCATTTGGAAAGGTAGAAGGAGATCACGGAGAGGGCAAGGACAGTGATACCAATGGAAGAGAGTATCTGTAATAGTAGACAGTGGTCGATTGTGTCGAATGCAGAGGATAAGTTTAGAAGGAGGAGGATGGAGAACTGTCTGTTTGGCTGTGAGTAAGTCATTAGTAATCTTGGTCAGGGCTGTTTCAGTGGAGTGGTGGAGTCGGACACCAGATTGAAGGTTGTCAAAGAGAGTGTTAGATGAGAGGTGAGATGAGAGTACAGTGTGGACATGCATTTCAAGAAGTTTAGAGTCTGAACGAGAGAAGCGATATGGGTCGGTAGCTGAGTGTAGAGGTGGGGTTGAGGGTTGGTTTCTTTAAGATAGGTGTAATTGTTGCATGTTTGAAAGTGGAAGTAAAAGTACCAGAGGTTAGTGATAGGTTGAAAATGTGGGTTAGGGCTGACGTAAGTGCGGTGGTGAGGTTGGAGAGGAAGTGGGATGGGATGGGGTCCAGTGCACAAGTAGTAAGGTGTGATCTGGAGAGGAGGTGTGTAAGTTCTCCTTCAGTGATGGAGTGGAGGAGGGTTAGTGGGAGAGGAGATTGGTCTTGTATACATAGGGGTTGTGGTGGTTGGGCAGCAAAGACTAGTCTGATCCGATCAATCTTGCTGGTGAAGTGTGTTGTAAAGTCTTTTGCAGAGATACAAGAAGTAGGGGGTCAGTGGGGGCAGAGGAGGGAGTTAAATGTGTTGAATAACTGCCAGGGACTGTAGGACAAAGAGGATATGAGGGTAATGAAGTAATTCTGCTTAGTGTTGGTGAGTGCTAACTTGAAATTGAGAAGTGCTTGATTGAATGCTGTCTAGTTTTCTTGTGCTGTGTAGTCTCTTTGGTTGGATGAGATGAGATTGTGATGCCTATGCACATCTCTCCGGAAATACAGGTCCTTCTACCTATGGGTGAAACCTGAGAAGCAATTCCTCCTTTTAATAGGAGGAGCTCATATGCATACTCATTGCTGAGCAAATGTTTTAATCTTGGAAAATCTTCTGTGACAGACCTTTCTTTCATTTTCTTTCAAGCATGCGCTGTATTATTTTTCAAATAATGTAATATATACCGATATATACTCGTGTATAAGCCGAGTTTTTCAGCCCAAAATTTGGCTGAAAAGTCTCCCCTCAGCTTATACACGGGTCAACAGGTAGTCGGGGCGTTCATTATATACCGTTATACTCGTGTATAAGCCGAGTTTTTTCAGCCCAAAATTTGAAAAGTCCCCCCCTCGGCTTATACATGGGTCATATACGGTAAATGGAGTCGGGGACTGTGTCCCGGGGGCTGTGGAGGCTGGAGGAGGCGGGGAGAGGCTGCTGTATGAGCGGCTCCGTCACGTGGGGCCGCTCATTTATATAGCACTGCTTCCCCCTGTCAATCAGCGGCAGGGGGAAGCAGTTCATATAAGCCCCCCAAAAGCTGGCACTGTCCCCCCTTGTAAGGGCCCCCCCCCCCGCTGCTTATACATTACCATCCCGGTGTTCTGATCGGCGACGCTCCTCGGTGCGTCTTCATCCTCCGTCCGCGCTGGCTGCATCCGGGATCTCCGGCTGTCGCAGCGATATGACGTCATCGCGCGACGACCGGAGATCCCGGATGCAGCCAGCGCGGACGGGAGGATGAAGACGCAGCACGAAGGAGCGGCGCCGATCAGAACACGGGATGGTAATGTATAAGCAGCGGGGGGGGGGCCCTTACAAGGGGGGACAGTGCCAGCTTTTGGGCTGTTGGTAACCCCCAGGGGCTGCTGTGTACCCCTTGGGGGATACTGGGTACCCCCTGGGGCTGTTGGTACCCCCAGGGGCTGTTGGTACCCCCAGGGGGACTGCTGGTACCCCCAGGGGCTGCTGGGTACCCCCAGGGGCTGTTGGTACCCCCAGGGGGCTGTTGGTACCCCCAGGGGGCTGCTGGTACCCCCTGGGGGCTGCTATATGTACCCCTGGGGGCTGCTGTATACCACTGGGGCTGCTGTATACTACCACTGGGGCTGCTGGGGCTCCTGTATACTACCACTGGGGCTGCTGGGGCTCCTGTATACTACCACTGGGGCTGCTGGGGCTCCTGTATACTACCACTGGGGCTGCTGGGGCTCCTGTATACTACCACTGGGGCTCCTGTATACTACCACTGGGGCTGCTGGGGAATCTGTATACTACCACTGGGGCTGCTGGGGAATCTGTATACTACCACTGGGGCTGCTGGGGCTCCTGTATACTACCACTGGGGCTGCTGGGGCTCCTGTATACTACCACTGGGGCTGCTGGGGCTCCTGTATACTACCACTGGGGCTGCTGGGGCTCCTGTATACTACCACTGGGGCTGCTGGGGCTCCTGTATACTACCACTGGGGCTGCTGGGGCTCCTGTATACTACCACTGGGGCTGCTGGGGCTCCTGTATACTACCACTGGGGCTGCTGGGGAATCTGTATACTACCACTGGGGCTGCTGGGGAATCTGTATACTACCACTGGGGCTGCTGGGGCTCCTGTATACTACCACTGGGGCTGCTGGGGCTCCTGTATACTACCACTGGGGCTGCTGGGGAATCTGTATACTACCACTGGGGCTGCTGGGGAATCTGTATACTACCACTGGGGCTGCTGGGGAATCTGTATACTACCACTGGGGCTGCTGTATACTACCACTGGGGAGGCCTGTATACCACACTGCTGGGGCTGTATACCTGTGCTGGGGTCCACCCTCGGCTTATACACGAGTCAATAGGTTTTTCCAGATTTTTGGGGCAAAAGTAGGGGGGTCGGCTTATACACGGGTCGGCTTATACACGAGTATATACGGTATATATATATACACACACATTAGTTTACAACTTGTTGTTACTTCTAAGGGAGTGAAAGGGCATTTATTGCAAGAGTAATAATATGAACAAACAAAAAATTAATTGAACCTATGATGCATAGAATATGTTAATTCTGTTGAATTAAAAGTCAACAGGAAAAGGTAAGGAACATATACACTTGATGTGTAGATGTCTTGTCAATGTACGGATAGCATAACACAAGCAATAAGATTGTATTCCTATACTTTTCTTAAATGAGCTATTCTGCTTTCATATAACTTTTGTTGTTATTGCTGTAGACCACCAATGTTTTCGAATGAAACTCTGCCTGTGGCAGGCGATATCTGTAAGTATGTCACTTTCAAGGTCAAGAGGCATCCCCTTCTCACAATGAAATGTAACTGGCACAATTCTGTCATCGGCCGTACAAAAGCTTGTCTTTTGCAATTTACAGCTTCATGGTCTCATATTGAAAATGAAAATACCTTTTGTACTGGCAAATATCATTTTAGGAAGAATAATTAGTTTTAATTAGAGGCCATTAAATGGTTTACAGCAGCTGTGAGTAACCGCCCCCCTTTGATGAAATAACGGAAGCCGTGCTGTCGGGGGTAATCAGCCTGCAGCTGTGAACCCAATGAAAAGAAGACTTTTTCATCAACATAACACATTTTTTATTTGCTTGTATTTTTAAACTTATTTCAAGTCGATCGCTTTTGGCTGACTCATTGGCATAAAACAGTAATGTATTTATGTATTCTACCCCACATCTTCAGTTTAGAGGATACATGATGTACTGTAAATTGCTACAGAAAACTGGCTTTCTTTCCTGTACAGTTCTCAGAGAGGTTTTCAGGTCAAACAAGGAAACAGCAATGTGCAAGTTTAATCAGTTTCATTTGAGCAAAAAGCAATTTACTGTGCTACAAACTGAACTTAAATGTAAAGTACATCACTTCTTAAGCATTTATGAAGGAATTTACCATATGGTCAAATACAATGAAATTAAAGTTCTCTAAGTAACTTTTTGTTTCCTATACCAAGCACGCATATATTTAACAGGACAGTAGGGTTGACATCAATTTACCAATCATTTGTGAGAATTCAAAATGTTTATGTTTAAAGGTTATTTTACATTTAAAGTAATCTATACAATTAATAGTTGTATTATAATTATTATTACTAACGCTTGATGACTCAATCATTTTTGATAAAACGTTTGAACTGAACAACATTTTTCTATATATTCTGATCTCTACACATCATAAAACTCAGCCTTGTAACTGGGGATACAAACTTTACTATGGTCTTTATATTATGGAAAAATGGCCTCCTATCAAGCACTAAATGGTTTTCAATTGTAGTATTAACAAATATATGTGAATATTATTATAGCTTACACCATAAACATACTCGAAGTGCTTGCATAATAGTCTAAAATGAGAACCTTATGGCTGTGTGCTCACGGTCCGGAGGAGCGGTGTGTTGGATGTAGCTCCTCCAGACCTGAGTGAACACGTGGGTGCCCGCAGGGAGACCACAGCCGCCCTGTACTCACCATGTGTGGCAGTGAAGGGCGGCTTCTCCCTCAGCCGCTTCCGACTCCGCAGCATGAAATGAAACCTGCTGGTGCGGAGCGGAGTGCCTGCAACCCGTACCGCAGATGTCAGATCACTGCGGTTGGGTTAAGCATAGTGAGGATGGGATTTCCTGAAATCTCATCCACTATGCTTATTCTGTACTATGCAGCGTTTTGGATACAGCGGCAAGACGCTGCGTCCAAAACACTGCGTATACTGATCGTGAGTATGCAGCCTATTAAACATCCATTGTTTCCAAGTGGATTTCCACATCAGTCCTCTGCAGCCATTTATGTTTTTTTATAACTTACACCCTTAACTCCCTGCAAAATCTTCCTTTGTGTCACTTGACTAAACTTTTCAAAAGCAACAACTCGAGTGCCCACCTACTCTACCTATAAACCTCTGTCCTAAGATACAGATACTGTCTCAAGATGGTAAAACACTGCCCAAAGTTTCTCTCTCCTTGTATACCTCCCACTTTACTCACATGCACTATCATGACCCTCTTCTACAGTCAATAAGGTAACAGAAACTGACACTGGCACCACAAAGTCACAGTGTATGGCATGATCAGATAATGTACCCATGTGTTATACTGTAATCTAGCAGTCTGACATCCTCTTTGGCAACAGTCACAAGATGATAAGTGTATTTGTTCTATGTGGAGCATGGGTGTGCTCTCCTTGCATTCCCTCTCTTCTGCCCTCTTTAATATCTTTAGGTGGGTTTACACTTTAAAGAGCGTAAACCCCTCATGCATTTATATACCTAAAAAAACAACAAAGCAGGTACTTATGCTCCTATGTTCAAGTGTTGGCTCCCTGCTACTGGTCAGGTCTCGGAGTTCTGGCTGCAGTGATGATTGACAACAAGCATTACTGCTGCAGCCAATATTTGATCTCGACCTGCTCATACTGTCCTCTTACGTAATTAAAGAGCGGGAAGCTGGAATGCACAAGAGAGCGCGGGGAAAATGAGTACTTTCTATTTTTAATTTTAGGTAAATAAGAGTATTTGGTTTCCACTTTCCATAAAGTGAAAACTCCTTTCAATGTATTGTTGCAAATAATATTACAGAAAATTGTATGCGGAAACAAGTTACTGATTCAATATCAAAATATTAATTTACCCTTCTTTCTAGTAAAAAGTGTTGGCCTTGCAAAAGTTTTTACAATATCATTAGAGCTTTTTTAATAGTTTTTAGATGGCCCTTGAATATCAATGTCTATTTATATTTAGTAGGTTATCCACCACTATTACATTGATGACCTATCCTTAGAATGTCATAAATACCAGATTGATGGGGGCTCAACACCTGTCACCCCCAACAATCAGCTGTTGCCAGCTCCCTCAAGAGGTGTTTGGTGTTGGACCCCACGGATTTATCATTGATGACCTACTTACCAATGATAGGACAACAATGCCATAGCATTGTAAAAGTGTTACAATATGTGCAATTTTCTAAATTATCAGAACTAAACTATCAGATCTCGTACTTTGCAATGAGGAACAACACACAGAAACACATGTATTCAAATTGAGATTCTGGTTTGGCTTTTATCCCAAGAGTTATGGAAAAAATGATTGACATTAAGGATTGCTACTTCCAAAAGGTGACACTAGAGTTCAAGTCCATTTTCATGCTGCAGAGGTAAAATGGATATTTAATTTCCCAGGGGAGCATTGCACAGCTCATAAACCTCCTCATACGGGCATGTCACTATCCATATGGAGAAGCCTTACCCCATATGGCCTCAGCCAAAAACGTATCATAAATCCCCAAATGAGATTCCATACTTTGCACTGATGAGGGGCAACATGCCAAAACACATATCGGCAAATAGAGATTCTGCTTTGGATTTTTTCCTGTTACATGGAAAGACTCGTTTAAGGGCCCATACTGATTTTTAGGATTGCTACTTCAAATACGTGGAACTAAAGGTTAAGTTGTCTTCCTCTCTGAAGAGGCAATATGCATATTTAATATCCCAATAGGAGCATTGAATGGCTTATAAGCCTCATCCCAAAGGTATGCTAGACATGTCCTTAACAAGAAGAAACGTTACACATTAGATCCTAAATGATCAAAATAATGATTGCTAAGACAATTTGCACACAATTATAATGCATATATATTGCTATGCATATCAGAAAAGTAAATACTACTTGATTACATTGATTATATGAGAAATGTGTGAGACACAAAAGGCGTAATAGAGCTGTATCTGACAGATAAATAGAAAGAAACGAGAAAAGACTTGATCACCTGTTTAAGTTGTGTAAGACACAACCACTATTGTAGCATGAAAACGGCAGCAGCAGCTCCAGAGATGTAAAGAATGGTTCAGTGGAGGATGAGGGGTTAAAACCGTGCTGCAATTGGATTAAAAACTTCAAATGGTATCTAGGATAGTGATTTATATTCTACAAATGGCGGGCATCGCTGGTGCGTCGCTACGTGGTCCCTGGTGAGATGTCAAACAGTGAGATCTCACCAGCGACGCAGTAACGATACTGCAGTCGTTGGGACCTGTCACTCTCGGGCATAGTATTGATATCGTTGGTCGTTGTCCCTGTCAAACACAGCGATGCACGCTGCCCAGTGGGAGTCCAACGACCAAAAAATGGTCCTGAACGATGTGTAATGATCAGCAATCTCACAGTGGGGCCTGATCGCTGATACATGTCACACATAGCTAGGTCACTGGAAAGGTCACTGTTATGTCACAAAACTTGTGATGTTGCAGCGATGTCGCTAGTGGTATCATTGTGTGTGAAGTACCCCTATCGGAATACCCATAATTTGGGTGTTCCGATATGGCGGTCAGGGACTTCCACTGCAAGCAGCTAGGAGATGACCGACTAGCGCCGATCATCTCCCAGGTGCGTCGCTGCTGATCTCCATGCAGCTGGAGATTACCCGTATCTACCGTCGGGAGCCCCTTCCAGGTCGAATTGTTGTAGTGATCGCTGGAGTGTTGCCAAGTGTGACAGTACCCCCATTCTGACACGATCAGCGATCTCACAGTGGGGGCCTGGTCGCTGCTGCGTGTCACACTGAACGAGATCGCTAGCCCAGTCGGGGCACTGCGCGCTGCGTCGCTGCTGACTTCTGTTCGACAGGAGATAACCCGTGGCTACCGGCAGAAGATCAGCAGCTAGCGCTGCTGATCTCCCGACAGTAGCGGTAGCGTGGGTTGTTCAAATCCTGTGCCAATTCATGGCCGGACTGCGCTTGTCACTTATTGGTCGTGCCCAGCCAGCCACGACCAATCAGCAATGTGGGATTTCTGTTACAAAGAGACAGACCCGATAAGACGATTATATAGAAGGATGCTTTCGGAGATAGACCCCTTCCTCCCACTGGGGATTATTCCTGATGGAGTAAATCTCCTAAACGTGTAGAATGAAAATCACTATTTGAAGCTTTCTATCCAACGGCAGTGCAGTTTAACCCCTTCATCCTCCACAGAAGCATTGATTACATGCTGATATAGTGATATGCTACAGCACTTCAATTGTAGAAATCATTGAATGTTGAACAATTACTACATAGCAATCCAAGTTGAATGAGTTGTACTGTATTGAAAATGCAATAAACAACAAAGACGAAATACTACTTTTTCAGTTCTTTTAAACTGAACGTCCAAGTGCAACACTATTGATAGCTGCAAACTAAGGAAATTTACAGAATATCTACACTAAATCAGTGCTGAGTGAAGAGGTTAATGGTGTTTTTTTTCTGTCATTTTTCTCATTTGGTCTCTTTAACAATAGAAAACGCCAACTCTTAAGTGTTCTATTAATTGACCTTTAACTTATGTTGCTTGATATTAATCTGGCTCATTGTCTCTTTGTAATAACTTTCATTTTATTCATTCTTGAGCTCAAAATGTGAGTTAATAACCGCTGTCTTGACTGTATGGTTCAATTAGCACCAATGATAATAAAAGCACAATGCTGCATTAGTTAAATGGAATGTTGGCCAAGAGATTAACAAGGACCAGCAATTTTATCTTTGTTATAGTAAAGTATGTAAGATGGGTCATTTTCCGTTCTGTAAATACTCTGAACATGTTTACTAAAAAGATCTATTGATGATAATATTAAGTTATGTTCAAAGAGTATTTTTGAAACAACATAATCTTCAAAGATGGTTGAAGATAATAAACTTGGGCTATAGCTGATTGCAGCTCAAGGCATTAAAAGCAAAGTAGCTTATAATTAGATTGAACACTTCTTCTATATTTGTAGATGTCAAAGCTTCTTTTTGAACCACTTTAATTTATTATTTAATGGGGAAAAATAAAGTTGTTACCCTAAGTCTGTTCTGGAGTTTAAGAAGTAATTACTGAGCAATCATTAGTCAAGTAGATAAACCTTAGAAGCTGACATTAGTGAATTGTCCTTCTAGACAGGAAGCCATTCTGATTAATTTTTTAGGAGGTAAAAAAATAAGACTGTTACTTTAACAGTAATTGAATTGCCTATAGCAAGTAAATAAGTATTTACCAGAAATAACCTGCAAGATATAACTATAACTTTATAAAATGTCCACCAAATCAAGAAGGTGAAGTTATGATATCCCATGGATTTTACTGTACAAGACTCATGTATTCTCAGAATGTAGTACAGTTTGATAGCAATTGTACTAGGTTTATGGGCATTGTAGTTTTAAATATCATTCTTTAAACTATCCCGGTTTCCATGATCATAGGCACATGACTTCCTAGTCAGAAAAACTATTCAGATGCCCATTTTATATGTACATGCTGTCTTTGTGTTTTTCACAGAGTATACCCGTTATTGCCTATGTGACTGTTTACAGGTTGGTATTTTTTGCAGACAAATTCACAAGAATATCACGTAGATACGCCCATTTATGATCCGCGCCATAGATCTAAATCACCCATACAAGCCTATGGGCCTATGAAAATCAGAACTAACACAAGGATGCCGTTAATGCAAATTGCAATAGTAATTAGCAAAAAAATCCAAATATTTATTTTTTATAATAAATCAATGAAACAATGATAGTGAAAAGTAACAGACCAATCAAGTGCTTATGAAAATTTGATCCAAATAATCATGACATATGAAAAGAAATATTCTGAATAAGGCATAATATATCAAAACCTGAATAAGACAGCCAAGAATTACCCAATTCTACTGCTCCATATTAATCCTTCCTCCAAATATATATTTTTGCATTTATGATTCTTCTCAATATTACCAATCACATTTCCATATTTGTACCTTCACTGAAAGAAAAACTGTAAATTACTAAATTGTTAACATGCCATATGGAGATCCCTTTGAAAACATTTCAGTGAGTTGTAGGTTGTATTGAAGCTAGAGAGGAGCGAACCTTCCCCGAACATGTTAGCCAATTTCAAATTCGGCACGGGCAGATTTGGTTCAGGATTGGAAATCTAAACAATTTCCAAAAAAATTCGGGTATGTTAAGGAAAAAAGTTTGACATTCAAAATGGCCCTAAATCTTTCCCTGTTTGTGGTTAAAATGCTTGCTGGAAGAACCATTGGCCAGGAACCACACCTAACCTTATGGTTAGGAGTGTTCCCACAATCGGGTCTACCAGCTTGTATCAAGCTGCAGAATATTTTTGAGTCTTACATTCATTTTTTTAAGCCTCCTAGAATTGGCAGGTGTGTTTTGACACCTGCATGGTGTGGAATTTTGGAAACAGTGCCAGATGAGACAGTAGTTGTGAAGTTCAGGAAGCTTACAACATCCTTAAAACATCCGTTTAAGAGTGCTTAAAAATATTTTTAGGGAATTTTTTTTCACTTAATTATTATTATTATATTTTTCTATGTTCTTTTCTGGAGAGCAAATCTTTATTATTGCAGAGGGTCAGCAGCATCTTCTACACTTATGTGGTAGCAATTCATATAAAAATAGCTAGTGGCCTTTATATGCTTCACACACGTTCTTATAGGTTTTTTCATGTTCAGACTCAAGAAATACATTATACTATGGATGTTGCTTCTTGAAAATTTGCAACTACACTTTCATGTAAATCCATACATTTACTAAACAGATTTTTGGCAAGTGCACAACTGTGTTATTATATGTAAAATTTATATTGAACTTATTCTTGAATTGCTGCATTGCACTGCCCACTAGCCTTATTCATCAGCATTACAGATGAATTGGTGAATTGGTGACCTGAGTAAAGTTATTTGTTTTCATCATTATATCTCCTACTAATATGTCAGTCTTCAATTATCACTGCACCTTGTTTTCGTGCAGTTGTTACCTTGTGACATTTGGAATTGGATGTGTGAGTGACGTTACTTCTGCAGCCCACCACATTGAATTGTTAAGGATGGGAGCTAGGCAACAAGGTTGTGCAAACAGTAATATCCTAGTCATTGTGTCTCACTTAGTCCTGGCAGTGGAGGGGGCGGGACCGTAGGAAAAAAAAGCAGGTGTCACAGAGGAGTTCAGCATCTCAGCACCATTTTATCACTGCAGTCCAAACTAGCTACTCTGTACTTAACCATGATTCACTTTCTACCATCTCCTGGCATGATGCAGTTTGGCAATTGTTCTCCTTCAAGACATGTCTGCCCTGGAGGAGGTAATGTATGTCACCACTACGGGGCAGAGGGTGCATCAGCACATGACCCAGAGCAGCCTCTACTGGAGGACAACATGCATATATGTGACCTGGAACACCACAGCGCTACACACATTGGGCTTCCTCTGCAGCAAGGTGCTGATATAGTGCTATACTCCGATACCAGAAGATGACTTGGGCTTACATTTAGAAGGTGACCCATTCTCCATGTCATCTGGGATCACCACATATCACACTGCAGAGGAATTTGAAGCATTCCTGGCTGTATTCTACCCGCAGCCAGTATTGTGGCTACTGGATTACCAATACCACCAGGACTGGGAGTATAATGTTAATCCTGAGCAGGAGGCTAAGGATGAGGCCAAGGCAGAAAAGGCCAAAAACCCAGTTTCTCAGCCATGTGTATCACCCCCGCCAAAGGTCATCAACTGGGAGAATGCCATGTGGGGATCTCTACTCCCTCCAAGTAACTATCCGGCATGGCATGAAACACCACATCCTGTCCCCTTGTTGAGGAGATTCCATTTGCGGATGCCACAAACCAGAAGTGGTTGCATGGGCCTAAGGCCAATCACTTCAATGACCAACGTACCTGAGGTGGTGGTTGCAATCTTGAAGAATAGAGGGTTTGGCTTCCTGATGAAACAAGGTACTGGGGGTTGGTGCTACGTCAACTGGTCCACGCTGGTGCATGATCATCATCCCAAAAGACTGCACACCATCTTTGAGTGGGAGGAGGTCCCTTTCATGAAGGAGTCGGGCAGCAAGGGCTGATTTGCAGTTGACTTATGTCGGGTTGCCACCACCGCTGAATTTGAGAAGTGGCAGGAGGAGAGAAAAGGACTATGAGAGAATGTAGGAGGACTGTCGTCGGGTTGCCACCACCGCTGAATTTGAGAAGTGGCACGAGGAGAGAGAAGGACTGTGAGAGAATGCAGGAGCACTGTGAGAGAATGTAGCATTGAGTGGAGGACAATCCTCCCTTGGTTAGCCAGCCAACTGTACCCAAACCCACAGGGCATGTCGGTGTTCCAAAACTTGCTCCTGTCTATTCTACATGAAGTGGTCATCCCTTAGTTCTTACATTATCTTCTGCAGCAGTGGCCATGATGGAGTGTGCTGGGTGGCACGTGATGGCAGAGAATGCCACTGCAAGGGGTAGCCTTTGTGACCTTTCAAAACCGTCAGCAGTGAAGTACTATAACTAACAGAGACCTTCAGCCCTGACGATGCTGAAAATGCTGCCATGCAGTTTTGACACCAAGTAAAGTGGACTCTTCTAGAAAAAGACATCTTATGTTTGGTTGATGACCCATCTTTTTGCTGGCATTTTGTCCAGAGAAGATTTTTGAGTTAGTCTTATTTCTCCTCAACAGAGGCCTGTGCTTTTGGTAATGACATATTTCTGTGTTAGAGTTTCTATGTGCCTCACTCTTTGTGTGCTGAACTGTTTCTGCAAACAGGTGCTTTCATAATTCCCTACAGAGACTGGTACTCAAGCCACAGGCCTCTTGCCGCTTGTCTGAGGTATAGAAATTATTATTACATATGAACAGTCAATGCTTGCTGATACACGACAGGAGAGGATCCTGTCCACGAGGGCTCACAGTCTACAGGGGTGGGGGAGGACACGATAGGGGGGAGGAAGCGCAAAGCGTTTGGTGGAGCGGCGCTGGGTCTCATCATAGGTTGTAGGCTTGTTGGAATAGATGAGTTTTCAGGTTCTTTTTGAAGCTCTTGAGGGTAGGCGAGTGTCTGACGTGCTGGGGGAGAGAGTTCCAGAGTCTAGGGGAGGCGCGGGAGAAGTCTTGTATGCAGCTGTGGGAGGATGAGATGAGGGGGGAGGAGAGGAGGAGTTCTTGTGAGGAGCATAGGTTGCGTGCAGGTTGGTATTGGGAGACCATGTCGGAGATGTAAGGGGGGACAGGTTGTGGATGGCTTTGTAAGTCAGGGTTAGGATTTTAAATCTAGATCTTTGGGGGGTAGGGAGCCAGTGAAGTGCCATGCGGAGAAGGGAGACAGGGGAGTAGCGAGGAGGCAGGTGGATTAGACGGGCAGCTGAGTTTAGGATAGAGCGAAGGGGTGCAAGGGAGGAGGCAGGGAGACCGGTGAGCAGTAGGTTGCAGTAGTCAAGGCGGGAAATAATGAGGGCATGGACGAGAGTTTTGGCAGGGTCATGATTAAGAAACGGGCGGATACGTGAGATGTTCTTGAGTTGGAGTCGGCAGGAGGTGGCGAGGGCTTGGATGTGGGGCTTGAAGGTGAGGGAGGAGTCGAGGGTGACCCCGAGGCACTTTGCGTGGGGGACTGGGGAGAGGGAGCAGTCATTAACACGGATTGACAGGTCTGGCAGAGGGGGAGGGCGGCTTGGGGGGGAAGACAATGAACTCTGTTTTGTCCATGTTCATCTTGAGGAAGCGAGCAGTGAAGAAAGATGAGATGGCGGACAAGCATTGGGGGATTTTAGACAAAAGGGAGGTGATGTCGGGCCCTGAGAGGTAGATCTGGGTGTCATCGGCGTAGAGATGGTACTGGAGGCCATAGGACTCGATGAGGTGACCTAGGCCGAGGGTGTAGATGGAGAAAAGTAGTGGTCCAAGTACCGATCCCTGGGGGACGCCGACAGTAAGGGGGTAGGACGAGGAAGAGGTGTGGGAGTGGGTGACGCTGAAAGTGCGGTCCGTAAGGCATGAGGAGATCCGGGAGAGGGCGAGGTCAGTGATACCAAGGGATTCTAGGATTTGGAGTAGGAGGGAGTGGTCGACTGTGTCGAAGGCGGCGGATAGGTCGAGGAGGAGGAGGACGGAGTAGTATTTTTTTCTCTTCGCGGTCAAGAGGTCATTGGTGACTTTAGTAAGGGCTGTTTCGGTGGAGTGGTGAGGTCAGAAACAGGATTGTAGGCGGTTGAAGAGGGAGGGGGAGGATAGGTAGGAGGACAGTTCAGAGTGGAAGTGTTGTTCGAGTAGTTTGGAAGCAAAAGGGAGAAGGGATATTGGGCGGTAGTTGGCGACGGATGATGGGTCGAGGGAGGGTTTTTTGAGGATGGGTGAGATCAAGGCGTGTTTGAAGGATGAAAGAAAGATGCCAATAGTGAGTGATAGGTTGAAGAGGTGGGTTAGGGCAGGGATGAGGGCAGTGGTGAGGTTTGGGATGAGATGGGTAGGGAGTGGGTCGAGGGCGCAGGTGGTGAGGTGAGATCGTGACAGGAGGGTGGAGAGCTGGGCTTCAGTCACGTTGGAGAAGCTTCCTTTGGTCGATTAGGGTTGGGCGGTAACAGTGCTGGGTTGGGGGGACGTTGGGCCAACTTTCTCTAATTTTATCAATCTTGTGTTTGAAGAAGGTGGCAAAGTCGTCGGCGGAGATGAGGGAGGAAGGAGGAGGTGCTGGGAGGCGGAGAAGGGAGTTGAAGGTTTTAAATAGTTGTTTGGGGTTTCGGGACAGTGTGTTGATTAAAGAAGAGAAATAGGTTTGCTTTGCGGCGGTGAGTGCGTCCTTGAAGTTGGAGAGGGATTGCTTGTAGATGGTGAGGTGGGCCGTGGAGTGGGATTTCTTCCATCTCCGTTCAGCGACCCTGGACGTTCGGTGAAGCTCTTTTGTAAGAGAGGTGAGCCAGGGTTGTCTGTGTGTGCGGGTTTTGGTGTGTGTGAGGGGGGCAGCCTGGTCGAGAGCCGCAGTTAGTGTGGAGTTGTAGAAGGTGGCAGCAGTGTTAACGTCGGGTGAGGAGGCGAGGTCTGTGAGAGGGAGTGGGAGAGTGAGTTGAAATCGATAAGTTTAAGCTTTCTGCGCGGGTGACTGAGTTTCCGGAGAGGGGGGGGTGAGGTAGGGGGAAAGAGGGAGGAGGTGGTCAACAGGTTGTGGTCAGATTGGAAGAGGGGTGAGTTTGAGAGGTTTGTGAGGGAACAGAGGTGAGAGAAGATGAGGTCAAGCGTGTGGCTGTCTTTGTGAGTGGCTGAGGAGGACCATTGGGAGAAGCCAAAGGAGGTGGTCTGAGATAGGAGTCGGGAGGTTGCCGGGTCGGGGGTGTCGATGGGGATGTTGAAGTCGCCCATGATGGTGGGGATGTCGGAGGAGAGGAAGTGGAGAAGCCAAGTGTTGAAGTGGTCAAGGAAGTGGGTTCCAGGGGTCGGTAGATGACCGCGAGCTGGAGGTTGCAGGGGGAGAAAATGCGAACAGAGTGGAGTTCGAAGGAGGGAAAGGAGGTGAAGGGAGGCGGTGTAGGTGTAGTTGGGATGAAGGAGCAGCCGTCGGACAAGAGTATACCCACATCACCGCCACGGGTGCTATTAGGGCGTAGTGTGTGGGAAAGCGCGAGTCCACCGTAGGGGAGGGCGGCAGGGGAGGCTGTGTCAGCGGGGGTGAGCCAAGTTTCGGTGATGCTGAGGAATTTGAATTTATTGGTGATGAAGAGGTCGTGGATGTAGGAGAGTTTGTTGCACACTGAGCGGGCATTCCAGAGTGCTCCAGACAGGGGGACTGGGGTTGGGTGAATGGGTATAAGGTTGTGGGGGTTGCAAAAGTTTGTGATGGGGGATGGGAGTAAATTGGAGGTGAGTGGAGGGATGTGGTGGGGGTCCCGGGTTGGGGGATATGTCGCCTGCAAGTAGGAGAAGCAGCGAGAGGGTTAGGAGGTGGGAGCAGGAGAATTTGCGTGGGGCCGTGCGTGTGTGGAGAAGAGGGATTGTGTGTGGAGGAACAGTTCGGAGGAGAGGGTGAGATGGATGGGTAGGAAGGATGGAGAGATCACTATGGCCTTGGTGGGTGGAGGGATGTTCGGGGTCAGGAGGAAGTGGAGTAGGATAGGGTGAAGGTAAAGAGGAGGGGAAACATTGTGGGTAGCAGGTTTTGGCGGTAAGAAATCACATTGGTGGGATGGGGCAGGGGAGGTGCGTGGATGGGGAAGGGGTGTGGACAGAGCTAGGGGGTGGCGGAGGATGGGGTGCAGTTGGGGGTGGCGCACGGTGCGGGGTGTGGTGTGGCCAGGGGTAGGGTGCGGTCGGGTGATGGTGTGCAGCCTGGGGTGGGGTGGAGTCAGGGATTTGAATAGGAGGGGTGGGGTGTAGCCGGGGGTGGAAGACAGCTAGGGAAGTGGTACAGCCAGGGATACAAATAGCCCGGGACACAGAAAAGCCAGGGATGGGGTGCAGCCAGGGTGAGGTACAGCGAGGGGGTGCCGCCGTGTTCACAAGTGAGGTGCAGTCCATGGATGGAGTGGTGCAGCTGAAGATGAGATGGTGGAGCCGGAGATGAGGCGGTGGAGCCGGAGACGAGGTGGTGGAGCCAGAGACGAGGTGGTGGAGCCAGAGACGAGGTGGTGGACCCGGAGACGAGGTGGTGGACCCGGAGACGAGGTGGTGGACCCGGAGACGAGGTGGTGGACCCGGAGACGAGGTGGTGAAGCCGGAGATGAGATGATGGAGCCGGAGATGAGATGGCGCAGCCAGGTGATGGGTGGCGCAGCCGGGTAAAGAAGTGGTGCTTTCGGATGATGATGTGGTGCCGTCGGATGATGGAATGGTTCAGCTGGGGATTGGATGATGCCGCTGTGGATGAGGTGGTGGAGCCAGGGGATCCAGGGTAGCCAGGAGAGTTGACAGCAGGCAGGTGGTCGGTGGCAGCCAGGAGCCAGACGTAGCCGGGAGGGTCAGGCATAGCCAGGAGGGTCAAGTGTAGCCAGGAGGGTCAAGCGTAGCCAGGAGGGTCAAGCGCAGCCAGGTGGGGGAGGGGGGAGGTCGGGCCCAGTTTGGGGGGTCAGACACGGCCAGGAGGGTAAGTTGTAGCTGCAGGGCTGGGTGCAGACTGAAGCCAAGTAGAGTCAGGGCCCAGATGGAGACAGGCCAAAAAGCCTGCAAGACATGGAAGACACTACACACACTCCTATACAAAACGGTTGGCCAAGTGCAGTTCTCAAGGGCCACAAACAGTTCATGTTTTCAGGATTTCCTTAGCATTGCTCAAAGTGCTGAAATCATTACCTTTGCAGGTGATGAAATAAGCACTTGTGCAATGCTAAGGAAATCCAGAAAACTTGCACTATTTTCAGACATTGAGGACTGTAGTCGGCCACCCCTGCCCTAGAAGTCTCTGTGGAAGTAGCCACAGGGCAATAGCTATCCTCCAGCTCTTTCACCACAAATGCAGCTCTGCCTGGACCCTTTTAGACCCTGTGACCATGGTGCTTTGTATGATGCTTTTTTTGTCGCAGATTTTGAGAACCTGCATCAAAATCTACATGTCTATCCTGAGGCCAGCAAAGTCTATAACAGATCAGAAGTACACTTTTTTTTTCCTTGCATATGTGGTTTAGATTTCTTTTTTCCTCCATAAAATCAGCACCAAACCTGTAAGGAAAAAACAAATTGGCACAGCACTTCTGAACTCTCAGACTTTGCTGGCTGCAGGACAGACATGCAGATTTTGATGCAGTTTTTCAAAATATACTCCAAAAGATTCATCAAACAATTTACAATGGACACAGGGCCTTTTAACAACATGATGGGGTCACATTTCCAGAAAGCATTCCCCATATGCTGCGAGAGCAGGTGAACATGAGAGTGCAAGGTTGAATTGCACTGCATTCCCTGACATTACCGCTTCTCACACATGCTGTCTCACTGCTGAAATATCTCAGATTCGCAGCTCTCATGAGACAGTAAGTGTTATGTGCGCTGACACAACTGAGGTTATCTCAGGTCACACAGCGGGATTCCCTGCTACTTGCTACTCACGGTGTAATCTGAGACAACCTTATGGAAGTCATGAGGATGTCTGAAGTTCATTAATTATTAGCAGGCCTGGAATTTTGGTGATTTTGATAGTGGCACTGAAGCTTCCTAATAATGTAGGAAGCAAATGTCTGTGCAAAGCAGCGAGGCTCCACTATAAAATGGTTTGAACTGGGTTTGGCAGCTTTCGTTCCCCTTTGAAGGTGTTTTCTAGGCCCTTGATTTTGCCTCCCATTGATTTGAACAGGGTTTGGATGTTTGCCCAACTGTTTGGCGAACATGTGCCCGTTTGGCAACCGAATGAAATTTTCAAAAGGTTTGCTCATCTCTAATTGTAGCTATGTAAAAAAAGAATATATCTTTAATATGATCACCAATAGTGAGTGAGCTTGCAGGTGGTTTGTTCTAAGGCTAGGGTAACACCAGCGCTATGCCTGCATTCAGGGAGGTTTCGTTTAAAAGATAGAATTTGGCAACATTAAAGCAGTGTTACCGTAAAGGTAAGGCTGCGTTAATGCTGCCAATACATTCCTATTGGTGATGGAACACCGAGCGCAGGTCACATGTCGGCATATAAGTGGAGGAGTTTGAAACCTCACGCCATTTCCAAGCGCATCCCATGATGCGGAAGCGCGCGTGGTTTCAAACTCTGGCACTTGGATGCCGGCGTTTGAACTGTGCTCGGAGTTCCGTCACCCATAGGAATGAATTGGCAGCGTTAACGCAGCCTTACCTTTATGTTAACACTGAATTAATGCTGCCAAATTCTATATTTTAAAAATGGAACCATCCTGAAAGCAGGCAAAGCGCTGGTGTGACCCTAGCCATTCAAAAATTTTGGATTCAGTGAATTTTGAAATTAGCAACTTGTAATAATTCACTGATTGTACTTACTAATTTATATTCCTGTATTTCTCCTATTCGTAGAAAACTTTCAGAATAGGCACAGCTTGCGCCTACGCAAGTTGCATAGTAGAAGCAGAGAAGTCCCCTCTCTGGCTGCAAAAGCCAACGGGAAGTGACACAGTGTTTATAATAAATTAGCAGTTTTTAAACATTAATACAGCCTCTCACCAGGTCCCCACAATTTAGATACATGTTCATAATAAATTTTAATTAAAATTACGCACATTAAACAGAGGGCACAAGCCCTGTTTCTGAGGTGTCATTAACATGATGTGACACACGCAGGACAAAAATCTGTACCTTCTCACACCACATCAACAGCAACACATCGTGCGCATTACATCTTTTTTGTGCATATTTTGTCCAAAAGTGCAGATTTTTGTCTCTGCACCACTAGCTTCCTGTGTTAACACACCCTATGGATGCATTCACATTGTGCATTTTTGGTGCTTTTTTGAGGATACATTTCTGCGGTGAACTGTAGTGAAAGGCTAGGGTCACACTTGCCAATCTGTTTTTTATAGTGTTCATAAAAACGGATCCGTTTTTGTTAGGGTGCTTTTTGTGCCCCAGCACTGCTATGCGTTTTTTGGACTTAGTCATTTTTTCCTAAAAAAACGCATGCAAAAATGCATGGTGCCTATAAGTACCATACATGAACACATGCTTTTCCCATAGGGCTACATGTTAAAAAAACATGCGTTTCCAAAAAAGCACCCAAAAACGCTGCTTACCGCGTTTTTGGGAGGTGAGCCAAAAACGCATGGCACATTTGCAATGCATTTTTTGTATTGGGGCCTATGGATGCGTTTACGCATACATTTTCCAACATTTTCAACTTAAAAAAAAGCATGCTTTTACAGCATGGACGATGCAAGTCTGACCCTAGCCAAATTTGGCATCCCAGCAAAGTCAATGCATTTTCAAATTTAGGCTAGGGTCACACTTGCATGCATTTTTTAAGGTGGTTCTTGACAGCCTGCGTTTTTGGGCTGCATTTTTGCTGCTAGGTCAGCAGCAGCTTTATAAACACATGCAAAAACGCATGGTACCATTTAGTGCCATGCGTTTTTGCATGCGTTTCCCATAGGGCCCCATGTTACAAAAAAGCATGTGTTTTTGAAAAAGCACCAAAATACGCATCATGATGCATTTTTGGTGCTGAGCCAAAAACGTATCCAAAAAACACACGGCACTTTAGCCATGCGTTTTTGGCATTGAAGCATGCGTTTTTGCCATTATATCCTATGGATGTGATTTTGCATGCGATTTTCAAATAATCCAAGTGTGAAAAGCGCATGGAAAATCGCATCCAGCCCTCAAGTGTGATCCTAGCCTTAGCATTGGCTAGTGTCACACATGGCAATCAGTTTTTTTTAATGGATCGATTAACAAATCTGTTTTTTTAGGCTGTTTTTGATCCTCCTGTGCAGCTATGCATTTTTTGGACTTTGCCATTTTTTGTCAAAAAATGCTAGAAAAAACGGATCCGTTAATGGACCGTGCCTTTTTTTAACGGATCCATTTACCATAGGGCCCCATGTTAAAATTAGACACCCAAAAAACGGATCCGTTTTTTTTTTACTGCACCCAAAAAATTCTGCTTGTAGCATTTTGTGGGTCTGTTAAAAAACGGATAGTAGAGCAGTTACACTTGAGTCCAGCATCTGTTAACAACATCAGTTTTTGGACTTAGAATTCTAAGTTGAAAAACTGATGCAAATAAAGGATCCAGGGCTTATGTGTGACCCTAGGCATTCAGACGCAATGTTTTATGATGGTCCATTTTCGGCCAGGGTTACAGATACCATCCTTTTTGCCTTAAATCCATTTTTGGAACATTTTGGACATTTTTTTTTTCAAAGTCCAACAATGCATATGCGTTAACGCATGTTTGTTTGCATTTTTTAAAAAAACGCATCTTTTTATGCAGCAGCCCAAAAATGCTGCTAGCTAGCATTTTTTTTAACATGGGGTTCCTATGGGAAACGCATGCGTTAATGCATGGCACATATAGGCACCTGCGTTAATGCATATGCGTTTTTAATGAACAAATGACCAATTCTCAAAATTTGCCAAAAAACGTCCAAGACTTCAGGGGACACTATTGGCACCCTTAGAAAAACGGATCCTTTTTTCGAAGGGCTTAAAAAACGGATTTGTATGTGTGAACCAGGCCTTTAGCTTAAAAATGGATCATCAAAAAGAATGAGCATGTCAATTCTTTTGTGTTTTACCTGGTGCATTTCTCCATTGCCCCCATTGTTGAATGTGCTTAATAAAATGGATCCATAAAAAACACAGCAAAAAGCACTGTGTGAATGGATGATGCATTTTTTGAAAAAAGCATCCGTTTTGCAGCTGAAAAGCAGATCTTCAATAAAATGCGCCAAAATCACACTGTACGAATGTAGCCTAAGAGTTTTTAAGTGGAACATAGCTAAATGTTTGTGCTGCAAATACATTGAAAATACGGTAAGGCCAGGGCTACACTTGTGTCTGCAATCTTCTAACTGGATCCGTTTTTGACATGTGGAAATGTGTAAAAACGCATCCGTTAACGTACCCATAGACTCCAATGCAAAAAACGCATTGCAAAAGTGTGCAGAGTGTGTTTAACACATTGTATTTTTGAGAAATCCATTTTTAATAGGGTCTGCAAAGTTTTTTGGTGCATTTTCAAAAATGCATGTGTTTTTTAACATAGGACCCTAAGGGCAATGCATGTGTACATATATGTACCATGCATTAACGTTAGGTACATAAATGTAACAAAACGTTAACTGAGGCAAAAATGACATGAAGATGGCAACTTATAAAACTGGATTCAATAATGCATCCAGTAAACGGATGCAGGCTCCCAAGTATGGCCCTAGCCTAAATCAACTGCTTTCACTTCTACCATTTATGGAGACATTATTCTGATTTAGGCCCCATGCATGCAGTGAATTTTTATCACATTTTTATGTGCAGTTGTGTCACAAAACTGCATGCAAATCCTTGTGCCAGTAAAGTCTATGGGCCATTTCACACCTGTGCTCTGGTGCATTTAGCTGCATTGCGCTAGTGCTGGAGGTAGCCAGGTAGTAAACGCAGCCAAATGCACTGGAGCACAAATGAAACGATGTGCGTTATACGCCACCATTATAGGCCTAGTGCACACCTGTGCTCTGGTGCGTTTGGCTGCATTGCTCTAGTACAGGAGGTAGCACAGTGCAAACGCAGCCA
The DNA here is from genome assembly GCA_033576535.1 of Allobates femoralis. NCBI lineage: Eukaryota > Metazoa > Chordata > Amphibia > Anura > Aromobatidae > Allobates > Allobates femoralis. Next base: position 473,491,771 of record JARQOC010000002.1, on the reverse strand, counting down.
AGCCCATTGTAGCACAAATGAAAAGATGTGCATTAACATCGCCATTATAGTGTATGGGTGAGCACATCCAAATGCAACCCAGAAGCGCATGTGTGAAGAGGGGTTGCATGAGCATGCATGTGGTAGTCCGCGCATACCAGAAATGTCGCATAATGCGTTTATGGTATGCGCTGAATGCAGGCGCAACTCCTCTTCACACTTGGCTTTCGGGTTCCGTTTGATGCACTCGCCTATACACTATGGCTCAGTTCACATCTAAGCCTGGTATGCGTTTTGCTGCATTTGCGTTTCTATGCATTTTTACCACTAAAAACACATCCAAACATGCTTTTTTGCCCTCATTGATTTAAATGGAAAACACATAGAAAACACATACAAAAATGCATGTGCAAACGCAGCCCTAGACGCCACAGCCCACGTTTTTGGCTGAATTTGCAAAAACGCATGCGTTTTGTGTTTTTGCAAATGCACATTCGTTTTTGCATGCAATTTCTATGTGTTTTCCATTGAAATCAATGGGAAGAAAACCACATGCGTTGGATGCGTTTTTAGCAGTAACAACGCATAGAAACACAAATGCAGCAAAACGCAGACCAGGCTTAGATGTGAAATGGCCCTATGTGTTTCATGGTCTATCCAACACTGTGCAATTCACAACAGACAATTCAATTTGTTAAAAATGATCTCCATAGAACATATTTCTGTAAATGCTCCTAATCGTTTACAGCACCTCAATAGAAAAGAGGTATTCAGGATCTACAAATTGAAGACACTGATGCCTCAAGGACTTAATGAAATTACCAATATATTTTACTAACAATATATTTTTTTATGAATATAGCTCTATTTTAACATACAGTATTTACTATTTAACATTTTTAGCCTAATTCTACTAAATCATTTATTATCCACACTATGTTAATGTAACTGGTTTTTACTGTATATAAGTTCAGAATGCAGTATTCCAATGATAGATTAATTAGGTATCTTTATTTTTAACATAGGATATTCAAAATATTACACCCGTTTTTTAATAACATTTCCCTGTTTTTTATTTGACAACCCATCTGTCTCTCAAAAGAGCATTTCACCTTAAGTAAAAAAAAATTTTTTCCACATATCTTAGAGAATGTGGCATACTGGTGCTAGAATTATTCTGTACTTTTTTCATTTCTATACCGCTACCACCTTTTTCTTATACCATCTTTGTTTACTGAAATCAATATTCCACTTTATCACTTCTGCTTTATAAAGTATAGTACAGACCAAACGTTTGGACACATCTTCGCATTCAAAGATTTTTCAGCATTTTCATGACTATGAAAATTGTAGATTCACACTGAAGGCATCAAAACTATGAATTAACACATGTGGAATTATATACTGAACAAAAAAGTGTGAAACAACTGAACATATTCTAGGTTCTTCAAAGTAGCCGACCTTTTTGCTTTGATTACTGCTTTCACACTCTTGGCATTCTTTGTTGAGCTTCAAGAGGTAGTCACCGATAATGGTTTTCACTTACAGGTGTGCCCTCTCAGGTTTAATAAGTGGGATTTCTTGCCTTATAAATGGGGTTGGGACCATCAGTTGTGTTGTACAGAAGTCTGGTGGATACACAGCTAATAGTCCTACTGAATAAACTGTTAGAATTTGTATTATGGCAAGAAAAAAGCAGCTAAGAAAAACGAGTGGCCATTATTACTTTGAGAAATTAAGGTCAGTCAGTACAAAAAATTGGGAAAACTTTGAAAGTGTCCCCAAGTGCAGTTGCAAAAACCATCAAGTGCTACAAAGAAACTGGCTCACATGAGACCGCCCCAGGAAAGGAAGACCAAGAGTCACCTCTGCTGCGGAGGATAAGTTCATCCGAGTCACCAGCCTCAGAAACGCAGGTTAACAGCAGCTCAGATTAGAGACCAGGTCAATGCCACACAGAATTCTAGCAGCAGACACATCTCTACAACAACTGTTAAGAGGAGACTTTGTGCAGCAGGCCTTATGGTAAAATAGCTGCTAGGAAACCACTGCTAAGGACAGGCAACAAGCAGAAGACACTTGTTTGGGCAAAAGAACACAAGGAATGGACATTAGACCAGTGGAAATCTGGCTTTGGTCTGATGAGTCCAAATTTGAGATCTTTGGTTCCAACCAATGTGTGTTTGTGCGACCTAGAAAAGGTGAACAGATGGACTCTACATGCCTGGTTCCCACCGTGAAGGATGGAGGAGGAGCTGTGATGGTGTGGGGGTGCTTTGCTGCTTTGAAGCTTATTAGGAGAATGCCAACAGTGTGCAAAGCAGTAATCAAAGCAAAAGGTGGCTACTTTGAAGAACTTAGAATATAAGTATATTTTCAGTTGTTTTTTTTTGTTAAGTATATATTTTCACATGTGTTAATTCATAGTTTTGATGCCTTCAGTGTGAATCTACAATTTTCATAGTCATGAAAGTACAGAAAAGTCTTTGAATGAGAAGGTGTGTCCAAACTTTTGGTCTGTACTGTACCTCCCACGACAATAACCTCATCTCTACCGAGCATTCCAAGCCCAACCACAGCTGTCCTACTTTTACATCATTTCTCACTGTATTAATGTGCAACCTTTTAGTGCGTACACTCTAACCCCTATCAGTGGATAATTTTTTGCTTCAAATATATATATGGTTTAACCACATGGACGCAAATTTGTTCCTTGCTTATTTTTTGCAGCAAATTCAGTTTTAAAGTACCAATGCCTCACTTTCTTTACCTTGGGTTGCCAAACTCCAAGATTGACTATACAAACAAAAGTTCTATTTTGTTCCTAATAATACTATGTATTTTCTTTTCCTATTGATAATTTAATAAATAACCAATTGAAAAAGAAATTCTTCCCTTCACATCAACATTCCCGTTTTTCCAATACTGATTATTTTTCCACTTCTAATCGTTTAAATTTAACATTTTACACTACTATTATTCCTTATACCTTCCATAGTTTTACAATCTTCTCCCTTTCTATCTCTACAGACTTCTGTACACAGTTAGTGGCTTTCAACCAACCACTTGTACTTGACTGTCCAATTGACCGTATGGCCATTAGATCAATCTATATTTTTGTTAACACACTTTTTTTCATTTTGTTCATTTATTTTTATTTTTTAACTACCTTTGTATGTTTTTTTTGTTGTGTCTTTTGAATGTCTCCTACCATCAGGACTTTTTTTTTTTCATTTAAAATATTCCCCCCCTCCCCTAAAATACAAAGGAAATGTGTCATCTTTAACTTTATTCCTTTTAGAGATCATTTCATCTTCAACTTGCTTAACGGTTCATAATACCAGTCATTTTTACCAGGGGTGCCCAAACCTTTGAATATCATTGTATTTATACCTGCCCTTTTTAACCACTTGTATTTCTTTGTGATTAGTCCTGATGAAGAAAAATTATTCTTTTAAATGTCTTAACAAATAAAACACCACTTCAACAGATGCTGACTCCCTATATTCATTACTAGTTCGTTAGCAGCAGTGTTTTTAACCCTTTCATCTTGCTGTCTTCCCATCTTTCCCATGCACTAATGTCCTGTTATAATATCTCATAATTGTTGTGCGCAGTAATTCATTTGTAAACTGCCTGATGAAGGGAGTCTTTGTGCTCTGAAGGCTTGTAAATATAGTTTTATTTTGTTAGCCAATAAATGTATCAACCTTAGAATACTTTTTTATATTTGGGCATACATTGATTTTACTGACTAACACAGTACCACAACATAATTTTGTATTGTCCATAATTGCAATAATCTGGGAAAATGTCCTTGAAAACTAAAATATACAAAGCAAATGGAAAACTTTTATAAACATTCTGAATGGAATCTGCACAAAATATATACCCTATGGGAATAAACAAGTTGGAGATAAGAGAAAACCTTTATGTCTAAATATAGCAGTAAGGGACGCAATAAATGAAAAAAAGAAGTTTTTAGAGAACTAAATCAAAAACAGTACTGACTAGACATTGACAGGTTAAGAGAGAAAAATAAATGATTGAAAAACAAATCAAGGCAGCAAACATTGTGACCGAGTAAGTGCCAAAAAAGTAAAAATAATTGAAAAGTATTTTTCAACTATTTAAACATAATGTTGGCCTCCTCAAAAATAATCTGAGTGAAATGATATAAGAGAATGAGAGAAAGGCCAATCTACTAAATGCCTTTTTCTGTATGGTATTTGTACAAAAAAAATCCTGTGTCAGATTACATGATTGGTGATACCACAAATTCTCCATTAAAGGGACCCTGTAAGGTCATTTTTCAGTATGATACTAATATTATCCTTGAATAGTGCCGGGCAGATCTTTTAAAAACATGTAAAATCATTATTGAACCCTTTTCTAGTTTCCATGTTATAAGCATTTTCACATCCTGCAGGCATCTGGTACATTAATCCTCTCCATTATATTAACAGTCAAATAGTCTGGTTGCTGTATAAGTGTTATTTAAATATCCACACCCACCCAAGCTGGTGTTCTGTCCCTCCCCTCTGTTCTCTGTGCTAGGATGGGGGAGGTGTTTTGTGCTTCTTCTTCTTATAATCACATAAATATATCTCAGATCGCACACACTATACGCATCCCTCATAACACAATGAAGATCTCTAAGAGCACACACACCTCCTTTCCCCTTACTTTCTGTTCTGCAATGAGTCCCAAAACAGACAGATCAGAGTAAGGCAGGGCTGTGTAGTGATACATGAATATTTATTCCTTAGGGAGTGGGCAGCAGAGGGGTTACTGTGATTGACAGATGGAATTAATCTTTTATTTTGAAGTTTACAGAGGATAGGAGAGAAGTATAAATAGTAGAAATGTATGAATAGAGGGAGTGCAGAGAAAGGAATTAGAAAATAATAGCAGTAACATATGGATTTTTGACCTGACAGATTCCCTTTAAATGTAACCAACTTAACCCAGCAGGTGCTACAGCTGAAAAATACTAGAAATAGACAACTCACCGGGTCCAGAGTACTGTACTTTGAGAGACAATATAATAATATATAAGAATAGAAGAATATATAAGAATTTATAATAAAAGAGTTTGTACCACAGGACAGGCGCATAGCAAATATGCTGCCAATATTTAAAAGAGGAAAAGATCCTGGAAATTGTAGGCTGGTAAATTTAACCTCAACTGTGGGGAACAGTCTTTGAGGGTTTCTTAAGGGATGCTGTCTTAGAGTATCCAATTGGGAATAGCCTTATGACTCAACATTAACTTGGATTAATGTTCTTGTTAAACTAATTTGAACAGCTTCGATAAGCAGGAAAATTCCAGACTCGGATGGGGTAATGTGCTTTATCTGGCCTTTTAAAGGACATTTGATACAGTGCCTCATTAAAGTTGGAATGTAAATTAAGAGCAACAGGACTCGGAAATATGCATAATTGTGTTATAAACAGTATCAGTGATGGGAAACCAGGGGTGGTAATTAAAGAGAACCTTTCACCAAATTTTTCACGTTGACCTGGATACAGGATGTAATAACAGCTTTTTTATTTTGCATCTACATTGCAAAAATATTAGCAAAGTATTTGGCACCTAATGAGTTATGATGACAAAAAAACGTAAAAAACCTTGATTGAAAACACCAAAAATCACAATATATTTGCACATTTTCAAGTTCCGCAAAACATTTGTGACTTTTCAAAGCAATTTATGCCAGAATTCTGGAAAAATTATTTAGATGAATCAGCCATTATGTCTGTAAGCCATCTAGGTAATCTCTCATTTAATTGGTTCAGTGGAGGAATACTTTTATGTAACTAATCATTCAATGTGCTGCTATAAGTATTGTAATAATCTGATCATCAGACCACCATATTGTTTCTTCACAGTTCATAACTATGAGCGAAATGGACATAAATATAGCACCATATATATGCCATGTTTTACAATACAAATACAACTTTAATATAGTTTGATAATCTGGTATTTAAAGTGGCATGTCAACAGATTTTTATAACATCTACAGTATTGGCCAAAAGTATTGACACCCCTGCAATTCTGTCAGATAATACTCAGTTTCTTCCTGAAAATGATTGCAATCACAAATTCTTTGGTATTATTATCTTCGTTTAATTTGTCTTCAATGAAAAAAAAAACACAAAAAGAATTGCCCTAAAGCCAAATTGGATAAAGTTCCACTCCAAACATAAAAAAGGGGGTGGACAAAAGTATTGGCACTGTTAGAAAAATCATGTGATGCTTCTCTAATTTGTGTAATTAACAGCACTTGTAACTTACCTGTAGCACCTAACAGGTGTTGGCAATAACTAAATCACACTTGCAGACAGTTGACATGGATTAAAGTTGACTCAACCTCTGTCCTGTGTCCTTGTGTGTACCACATTGAGCATGGAGAACAGAAAGAAGACCAAAGAACTGTCTGAGGACTTGAGAAACCAAATTGTGAGGAAGCATGAGCAATCTCAAGGCTACAAGTCCATCTCCAAAGACCTGAATGTTCCTGTGTCTACCGTGTGCAGTGTCATCAAGAAGTTTGAAGCCCATGGCACTGTGGCTAATCTCCCTATATGTGGACAGAAAAGAAAAATTGACGAGAGATTTCAACGCAAGATTGTGTGGATGGTGGATAAAGTACCTCGACTAACATCCAAACAAGTTCAAGCTGCCCTGCAGTCCGAGGGTACAACAGTGTCAACCTGTGCTATCCGTCGGCGTCTGAATGAAAAGAGACTGTATGGTAGGAGACCCAGGAAGACCCCACTTCTTACCCCGAGACATAAAAAAGCCAGGCTGGAGTTTACCAAAACTTACCTGAGAAAGCCTAAAACGTTTAGGAAGAATGTTCTCTCTTTTTGGGCAAAGACATCAACATAGAGTTTACAGGAGAAAAAAAGAGACATTCACAGAAAAGAACACGGTCCCTACAGTCAAACATGGCGGAGGTTCCCTGATGTTTTGGGGTTGCTTTGGTGCCTCTGGCACTGGACTGCTTGACAGTGCGCATGGCATTATGAAGTCTGAAGACTACCAACAAATTTCACAACATAATTTAGGGCCCAGTGTGAGAAAGTTAAGTCTCCCTCAGAGGTCATGGTCTTCCAGCAGGACAATGACCCAAAACACACATCAAAAAGCACTAGAAAATGGTTTGAGAGAAAGCACTGGAGACTTCTAACGTGGCCAGCAATGAGTCCAGACCTGAATCCAATAGAACACCTGTGGAGAGATCTAAAAATGGCAGTTTGGAGAAGGCACCCTTCAAATATCAGGGACCTGGAGCAGTTTGCCAAAGAAGAGTGATCTAAAATTCCAGCAGAGCATTGTAACAAACTCATTGATGGTTACCAGAAGCGGTTGATCGCAGGTAATTTGGCTAAAGGTTGTGCAACCAAGTATTGGGCTGAGGGTGCCAATACTTTTGTCTGGCTCATTTTTGGGGTTTTGTGTAAAATGATCAATGTTTTGCTTTTTGCTTCATTCTCTTTTGTGTTTTTTCATTGAAGACAAATTAAATGAAGATAATACCAAAGAATTTGTGATTGCAATAATTTTCAGGAAGAAACTGAGTATTATCTGACAGAATTGCAGGGGTGTCAACACTTTTGGCCAACACTGTATAGGAAACGGTGTGTGAAATGTACCGTATATACTCGTGTATAAGCCGACCCGTGTATAAGCCAACCCCCCTACTTTTGCCCACAAAACCTGGGAAAACCTATTGACTCATGTATAAGCCGAGGGTGGACCCCAGCACAGGTATACAGCCCCCAGCAGTGTGTATACAGGCCCCCCAGTGGTATACAGGACTCCCCAGTGGTAGTAAACAGCAGCCTCCCCAGTGGTATATACAGCAGCCCCAGTGGTATACAACAGCCCCAGTGGTGTGGTATACAGCAGCCCCAGTGGTATACAGCAGCCAGGTACAGCACCCAGTGGTGTATAGCAGCCCCAGTGGTATATAGGCCCCCAAATGCTGGCACTCACCCCCCCTCTGTTGTAAGGCCCCCCCCTGCTGCTTAACTTACCATCCCCGGTCTTCTGCACCACGCCGGTCTTCTGTGCTCCGTCCTCCATGCTCCCGTGCGGCTGCATCCGGGGTCCCCGGCCGTCGCATGATGACGTCATCGTTACTGCGACGGCCGGGATCCCGGATGCAGCCGGACGGGAGCATGGAGGACGGAGCACAGAAGACTGGTGGTGCAGAAGACCGGGTATAGTAAGTTAAGCAGCGGGGGGGCCCTTACAACAGAGGGGGGAAGAGTGCCAGCATTTGGGGGCGACCAAGTACCATATTGACCCATGTATAAGCCGGGGGGGGACTTTTCAGCCCAATTTTTGGGCTGAAAAACTCAGCTTATACACGAGTATATACGGTATTTAAAAAATGTTGATCGCTCTCAGTGGAAAAAACAAGAAAATATAATAATAATAATAATAAATCTATATTTACATAGCGCCAATATATTCCACAGCGCTTTACAATACAGTGATATACAAACGGTCATAGGTAACAATGAAAAATATACAATACAGTAAGTAAAGTAGAGAATCAGTATAAAAAGATCCAATACACTAACAAGAGAATCAATGTAAAAAGTATAATAAATAAAGCAGAGAAACAATGTAAAAAATACACTACAGTAATTAGATACAATGCAATAAGCATAGAATGAGTGTAAAAAGTACAATACAATAATTAAAGCAAAAATAAGGGTGACCCTGCTCAAAAGAGCTAACAATCTACAAAAAGATGGAGGTTACACAAAGTACAGGGGCATATTACAGTGATGGTCCAGGCATCTTGAGGAAGTGGGGGATAGAAATGAGTGGTCACCAGACAATCTGTGTAGAGCTTTTGGGTTTGGTGGAGTTTGAAGAAGATTTATGACCAGAGAGATAGTGAATGTGCTATATACAGTACAAAGGACTTCTATTAGGGAGCACGATATGCCACTTTAAAAAATGTGTTTTTAGGGAGCGTCTAAAGCTATGCAAGTTGTGAATAGTCCTTATTTCTTGGGGTAGAGCATTCCAGAGAATTGGTGCAGCTCTGGAGAAATCTTGGAGCCAGGAGAGGGAGGATCGGATCAGTGCAGATGTTAGTTTAAGGTTATTTGTAGAAGATAGAGAGCGGGTAGAGTGATGGACAGAGATGAGGGAGGAGATGTAGATGCAGATACTGCACTGTGAAGAGCTTTGTGGGTGAGAACAAGCAGTTTGAAATGGATCCTGTAGTGTATGGGCAGCCTGTGCAATGATTGGCACAGAATGGAGGCATCTGAGCAATGATTGGCCAGATAGGTAATCCTGGCTGCTGCAGTAAGGATGGACTGGAGAGGGGAAAGTTTAGAAAGGGGAAGGACAATTAATCTTCTAGTTATGTTACTTTTTAATGGCTAACAAAAATAAAATAAGTGATGTTACAGGGCAAGCTTTCAAGACTTCTCAGGTCTCTTGCTCAGGCATGGTATTGCAAAATATTTAAAGAAACACAAATATATACATGTACAACCAGGGCAGATACAAGGTATAATAAATGGATATTTAAATAAATAAACAAAACAGAGACTGGAGAGGATCCTTAATTAGCCAGGCTAACTGATGTCAAAGTTTTTATTACCCTTATTTACATGTAAACCTGGTGTCTTCAGTGTTTCTGAAAAACATTCTTCAGAAGTTATAATAAACAATAAATCCGTCAGATAGGTTTAGTCCTTTTGAATACAGTCAAAAATTTTAATGAGCTTGAATTCACTCTCAATATTGCAACTTTCATATTTTCAATGTTATGTCCTTGACCACAAAAGTGTTTGGCTACGGGTAAATGGATTTTCTTGTCTGTAATTGTGTGACGATGAGACCTCATCCTTACTCTTAGCCGTTGTCCTGTCTCCCCAGCATAAAAAGCCCCCACTTGACATATAGTGACATGATTAAATACACAACATTGGAAGAGTAGCATGTGAATGTCCCAGATATCTTATAATCCTGCTGTGTGTTGGGGATCTGTATCCTGTCTTTGGTCTCTATGTGAGCACAGGCCTTGCAACTCTTCATATTGCATGGATAAGTTCTTCTTGGTGTATCTGAGGGCATCGAACTTGAGACCATATTTCTTAAATTGGGAGGCTGCCTGTAGCATAGTAAGGGAGGGTCTTTGAATATTATTTTCAGTCGGTCATCCTTGTGTAGGATATATGGTGAAGTTTCCTGGCAGTTTCCGCAATACCTGAAGCTGTGGGTTGTAGGTTGAGAGGTAATTTCAAATCACAGAAACATTGAAGGGTCTGTGAATCCAAGCTCATTAAAACTTTTGACTGTATTCAAAAAGGACTAAACCTATCTGATTGATTTAGGGTTCATTATAATATCTGAAGAATGTTTTTCAGAGACACTGAAGACAGCATGTTTACATATAAATTAGGGTCATAAAAACTTTGACATCACTAAGCCTGACTAATTAAGGATCCTCACCAGTCTGTTTTATTTATTTGGATGTCCATTCATTATACCTTGCGTCTGCTCTGGTTGTGCATGCATATATTTGTGTTTCTTTAAATATTTTGTCATACCATGCCTGATGAAGAGATCTGAGAATTCTCGAAAGCTTGCCCCTTAACATCACTTATTTCATTTTTGTTAGCCATTATAAGGTATCACAACTACAAGATTATCATCTTGTTTCTCCCATGAGAGCAATCAACATTTTTTCAACTGGCTAACAGTACCAAAACTTTTTTTCTTCTAACCAAATGTATTTAATAATGCACGTACAACTTATATTATTCTTTTTTTAACTCCATCATTTTGCAAGCCAACCAAATATGGTGGACAGTAGTGGAAATGTCCATGCCAAAACCTGTAAAAATGGAAGTATTAGGCTCTGTGCCCACGCTGCATTTTTGATGTTTTGATTGTTTGATTGATTAAATTTCCAGCAACAGTCATATGAGTTTAAAAATGCTTTTCACAATACTTTGTTTTTGACTGGTTTGTTTTTGGTGCAGAAAACTCATCCCGAAAAAAAAAAAAAACATGTAATTAGTGATCCATTTTCTATATTGACCCTATTTAATAAAATTTGAAAACATCAAAAATGGATTGGCAGCACATAAAACACATCAAAAATTTACCAAAAATGCATAAAAAAAGCAATGCATTTTTGGTACTTTCTTTTTCAAAAATGGACGCAGTTTTGCTTCAGAGTACATATATAATACATAATTATACATAATTTTACATCTAAAACTTACCTTTATCCAACGTTGATTAGCCTCTTTGAGGCCGACCTCTATTTTCCGCTTTTCTTCTGGAGCTATTGTAGTACTTTCTATTGCTGTCCCACCAGTTTCATTCAATTGTTTCAAAACTTCTTTTCGTGGTAGAAGCTCTTCTACCTTCACCTGAGAAATGAAACACATTAGTTGTCCTCTTAGTCTACACCATGTATACTTAGCACTCAAAGATGTATATAACAATTCGGATGCTCTTTCTAATATCAGCTACATATTATTCCTGTACATTGTGACCTCAACCTAAGGAACAAATAATTTTTTCATTTTAAAATGATCACAGAAAATATAGAAGCAACAGCTCTGGCACTGATGTTGACCACTTTTTTGCAGAATCATGTGGTTAGTAGGTAATTGAAGAGTTTATACAGTGTGTCACCTTTCTTCATCTTCAATTGAACGTAGAAAATTTCTTTTCAACTCTTGGTAAAGCTTTTGTCACATTTGTACCTAAGATGAAACTGACTGATCACCACATGGCTACGGACAAGCTCACACTTCAAACACAATGATCAGACTACAAAACACATTTCAAATGGTCTTATTACAGTCTGATAGAAACACCTGTGCCTCTGTTAGAAGTAAGTAAGAAAAAAGGCTGTAAAGGGAATGTCCAATCCAAGATAGAATGAAGAAATTACTTTATTGGATCATATTACAAAACATAAAATAAGCTGACCTAGCACCTTATGTGTTTCTGGTGCTATAACAGGTTGCCCTTAATCATAGGAGGTTTTTTTAGTGTCTCTTTTAGTCTAAATTCCTTTTGATTTTGGTTTTGAAAGGTTCAGTAGATGAAGCAATGATTTTACTTTTATGCATGGTAGTTTCAATTAATTGGCTTGAAAGATTTAAACATTCATGTGTGAGGAAAGATCACATGCTGCAATATAAAAAGTGAAGTCAGAGAGTTTGTCCACAGAGTTTGTGCAGTGAAAACAGCAATGATATCTTCAGTGTGGATAATGGTGTTTAAAAATCTTCCAGCAGCATAGTGTTGGATTATTGCAGAAACCTTTCCATGGTGAAAAAGAAAAAAGTCTACCATCAAGAGAAGACTTCACGAAAGCAAATACAGAGAGTTCTTCATCACAAATTGCAAACCATTAATCAGCCTTAAGAGTAGAACGTCAAAATAGGATTAAAAGTCTAAAGAATCCAGCCCAGTTATGCGCAAGCTTTCTTTCTAGACCAATGAACATAAAATCTACCTGTATCAAAATGATTGGAAGAAGAAAGTATGGAGAAGTCTTAGAACAGCTAATGATCCAAAACATAACATCCTCTGTGGAACATGATAGAGGCAGTGTGATAGCATGGTCATACATGACTTCAAATTGCACTGGGTCACTAGTGTTTATTGATGATGTGATTGAAGACAAAAGCAGTTGAATGAGCTTTGAAGTGTTCTGGGCTAAATGTTTTACTCAAATTCAACCGGCACTTGGACAAAGACCCAAAACATAATGTAAAAGCAAGCTAAACATTTTTTAAGGCAATTAATTGAAATATTCTAAAATGGCTGAGTCAATCACCATATCTCAACCACATCAAGCATGCGTTTCATATGCTAAAGACAAAACATAAGACAAAAAGACCTAACAAACAATCAGCAATTGAAGTCAGCTGTAGTAAAGGCCTGCCAAAGTATCACAAAGGAGTGTTTGGTGACATACATGGCTTCAAGACTTAAGGATATAATTGCCTACAAAGGATTCTCTACAACATATTATGAATTAACATTTTATATATGGTATAGTTGATTTTTACAACTTTTTTATGCCTTGAAATAAGGAGGTTTTGCACAAAAATAAATGTTTTCCATGATATTTTTGGTCAACTGATTTAATTAAACCTGAAAGTCCACACTTCAATTGCATTTCAGTTGTGTGATATTAAAAACAGATGCATGCAGAACTATGATTCCAAACATTCAACCACTGTACAAATATTTCTAGACCTAATTGTAAGTCTGTAATGCCACATGTTTTGATACCTGCCTTTTTATCTGAAGGAGGGGTTAAAACACCTTAAATAGAGGACAATGAAGCCTATTCCTTTGTCTTTAAAGTGCTGGGGTCAGAGCATTTTTTTAATCCTTTAGAAATCTTATCACATTTTCAATGACCTATTTATTGCATGTGCTTTAGGAAATTTGTAATACGTTTTATGTGTTACGAAAAAATTCCCTCATCTCTAACAGTAGTGGTCAAAATTGGAAATAGCCATAAATACCCTTAATAATGTCTGGGTGGTCCACCTACTGAAAGTGATATAAACTCCAATTAAACAAGAAAAAGAGGGGGGGGACAAGAGGCGCAATAGTGCCCTTATCACTAGACACTGATGGGTGTAATGGTGAGTAATTAAATCTGCTCACCTGATCCAGTTGTGAGACCCACAACTGGTTTGAAGGCTTATTGGTAATGTCCTGATGGCTGCTGCTGGACTCCCACCGGCCACACTCACGTGTAGGTTGTAACAATGCTTAGGGAAAAAAGGTGTGCTGTAGTCCGCGCTGCCAGGATCACTCACTCCAATAAATACGAGTAGAAAATCTTCATCAAAACCTCCTTTATTCTCCTACGCGTTTCAGTGCCCTCCTGGCACCTTCATCCCTGATGAAGGTGCCAGGAGGGCACTGAAACGCGTAGGAGAATAAAGGAGGTTTTGATGAAGATTTTCTACTCGTATTTATTGGAGTGAGTGATCCTGGCAGCGCGGACTACAGCACACCTTTTTTCCCTAAGCATTGATAAACTCCAATTATGCAGTCAAATAGGTTTACAATTACAGCTAGGTCTGTCAACACCTTCAACACAGATTAAACTAAGTGATATAAACATCTTAATTACTATAACAATATAACTTTAGTGTATTAATATTTGCATTTAGTGCTTTGAAAATACCTTTTAATCAGTAGGCAAATTAGGACACTTGGTCTGCTGCTGATGGCATAGCACAAAGTTCAATGCACTCTTATACCTTCATAGTTAGCATTACATTGCTTCTTCATTTATTTGGATTGACAGCTTTTACTTGCCCAGGTTGAGCAATGCATGAACAGAATCCTCTTACTTGTGAGTGGACACACTGACAGTTCAAATGAAAAGTCAGTAAGCGCACACAGTGTAACTGCAGAGGTCAGAGCGCAAACACAGACCTCTCTGTCATGGGCACTTACACCCAGAAGAGTAGCAAGCAGGGGTCTGGGTGCGTACTGGCTCCAGCCCCGTCCATATGTCCATGCACTCTGGAGGACTTTTTTCCAATGCAAATTAAGAATGTACTGAGAACCCTAACTTGCAGATTGATTTAACATTGTTTTCTGAACAATAAAACAATGATTAATATACTAAGGGGCTTTTTAACCCCTTCACCCCCGGGCCTATTTTGACCCTAATGACCAGGCCATTTTTGTCAATTCTGACCAGTGTCCCTTTATGAGGTAATATCTCTGGAACGCTTCAACGGATCCTAGCGATTCTGAGACTGTTTTTTCGTGACATATTGGGCTTCATGTTAGTATTAAATTTAGGTCGATAATTTTTGCGATTATTTGTGAAAAAATCAAAAATATGGCAAAAATTTAGAAAATTTAGCAATTTTCAAATAATGAATTTTTTTTCTGCTAAACCAGAGAGGTATATGACACAAAATAGTTAATACATGACATTTCCCACATGTCTAATTTACATCAGCACAATTTTGGAAAAAAAAAATTTTTGTTCGGAAGTTATAAGGGTTCAAAGTTCATCAGCAATTTGTCATTTTTCCAGCAAAATTTACAAAACCATTTTTTTTGTGACCACATCACATTTGAAGTCCCTTTGAGGGGTTTACATGACAGAAAACACCCAAAAGTGAAACCATTCCAAAAACTGCACCCCTCAAGCTACTCAAAACTACATTCAAGAAGATTATTAACCCTTCAGGTGCTTCACGGGAACTAAAGCAAAATGGATGGAAAAAATGGTCATTTTAATTTTTCCAACAAAAATGTTCTTTTAGCCTCAATTCTTTCATTTTCACATGGGCAACAGGATAAAATGGATCCTAAAAATTGTTGGGCAATTTCTCCTGAGTACATCGATATCTCATATGTGGTCATAACCCACTGTTTGCGCGCACGGCAGAGCTCAGAAGGGAAGGAGCGCAATTTGACTTTAGGAGCTAATTTTCCATTCCAAAAGTCGAATGGCGCTCCTTCCCTTCTGACCCCTGCTGTGTGCCCAAACAGTGGTTTATGACCACATATGAGATATCGATGTACTCAGGAGAAATTGCCTAACAATATTTAGGATCCATTTTATCCTGTTCCCCATGTGAAAATCAAAAAAATTTAGACTAAAAGAAAATGTGTGTGGAAAAAAAAAGTACTTTTTCATTTGTATGGATGAATTTGTGAAGCATGTGGGGGTTCAAAAAGCTCACCACCCATCTAGATATGTTCCCTGGGGGGGTCTAGATTCCAAAATGGGGTCACTTTTGGGGGAGCTCCAATGTTTAGGCACACAGGGGTTCTCCAAACGTGACATGGTGTCCGCTAACAATTTGAGCTGATTTTTTAGTCAAATTGTTAGCGGACACCATGTTGCGATTGGAGAGCCCCTGGGTGCCTAAACATTGGAGCTGCCCCACAAGTGACCACATTTTGGAAACTAGACCCCCCAGGAAACTTATCTAGATGGGTTGTGAGAATTTGAAACCCAGTGCTTCACAAATTAATCTTTAAAAATAAAAAAAGAAAATTTTTATGGAAAAAAAAGTACTTTTTCATTTTTACGGATGAATTTGTGAAGCACCGGGGGTTCAAAATGCTCACCACCCATTTACATAAGTTCCCTGGGGGCTCTAGTTTCCAAAATGGGGTCACTTGTGGGGGAGCTCCAATGTTTAGGCACACAGGGGCTCTCCAAACACGACATGGTGTCAGCTAACAATTTGACTGAAAAATTTGCTCCAATTGTTAGCGGACACCATGTTGGGTATGGAGAGCCCCTGTGTGCCTAAACATTGGAGCTCCCCCACAAGTGACCCCATTTTGGAAACTAGACCCCCCCAGGGAACTTATTTACATGTGTGGTGAGCATTTTGAACACCCCGGTGCTTCACAAAATAATCTGTAAAAATGAAAAAATAAAATTTTTGTGGAGGGGCTCTCCATACCCAACATGGTGTCCGCTAACAATTGGAACTATTAGCGGACACCATGTCGCATATGGAGAGCCCATGTGTGCCTAAACATTGGAGCTCCCCCACAAGTGACCTCATTTTGGAAACTAGACCCCCCATGGAATGCATCTAGATGCATAGTGAGCACTTTGAACTGCCAGGTGCTTCACAAATTGATCCGTAAGAAGGAAAAAGTACTTTGCTTTTCACACAAATTTTCTTTTTTCATTTTTACGGATCAATTTGTGAAGCACCTGGGGTTCAAAGTGTTCACAATGCATCTAAATATAACAAAGCCCATTTTTATTTTTTTTCTAGGACTAATTCTAGAAAAAAAATGGCATGAGGCTCAGCCATATTTTTGGTCCAGCCAGGTACAACTTGACAGCTACAGACTGCCAGCAACCCCCAGCTGCCTCATTGCACCTGGCTGGCAACCAAAAATACAGCGAAGCCCATTTTTATTTATTTTTCTAGGACTAATTCTAGAAAAAAAATGGCGTTGGGCTCCGTCACATTTTTGGTCCAGCCAGGTACAACTTGACAGCTACGGATTGCCACCAACCCCCAGCTGCCTCGTTGTACCTGGCTGGCTTCCAAAAATACAGCAAAGCCCTTTTTTTTTCTAGAACTAATTCTAGAAAAAAAAATTACGTGGGGCTCCGCCATATTTTTGGTCCAACCAGGTACAACTAGGCAGCTGGGGGCTGGAATCCGCAGCATGGAGAGGCCCAAGCGTTCTGGGCCCCCCTATGCTGCGAATTGCAGCCCACAGCCGCTCCAGAAAATGGTGCATTCATTGAAGCACCATTTTCTGGCGCTGTACCCAGACTCTTCCAGTTGCCCTGGTGCCGGTGGCAAACTGGGTAATAAAGGGGTTAATGACAGCTTTTTATTGGCAGCTGGCACTAAGCCCGAGATTCATAATATAGGGCCAATGTTAGACCCGCCATTAAGAATCTCTGATAAATAGTCAGAAAATACACACAGAGAAAAATCTTTTTATTTGAAAAAAAAACACAAACAAAATTCAGACTCTATCTTTATTATAAAGATCCAACGTAGTCCACAACGAAGGTCCCACGACGCTCGATCGCCTCCGACATAGTCCACAACAAAAATCCCACGACGCTCGATCGCCTCTGCTCAATCCAGAGACTGCAGCAAGGGATCAAGTGTCCTCTTCCTACAGCCTCTGGGGTCAGAGTTATGGTGCACTGTATGACAATGATCTGTCATACAGTGCACCATGACTATGATCCCAGAGTCTACAACAAGAGGACACTTGATCCCTTGTTGCACCCATCCATCCACCTATGCACCCATCATCCACGCACGCACACAACCATGCACGCGGACATCCACGCACGCACATCCACGCACATGCACGCACATCCACGCACGCGGACATCCACGCACGCACATCCACATCCACGCACGCACATCCACGCATGCACACATCCATGCACGCATCCACGCATGCTGACATTCATGCACACACTGACATCTACGCATGCACACATCCACGCACGCACACATCCACGCATGCAAGCTGACACGCACGCACGCTGACATCCACGCACGCACGCTGACATCCACGCACGCACGCTGACATTCACGCACGCTGACATCCACGTATGCACGCTGATATCCACGCATGCACACATCCACGCACACACATCCACGTACACACATCCACGCACGCTGACATCCACGCACGCTGACATCCACGCACACACGCTAACATTCACGCACGCACACATCCACGCACGCTGACATTCACGCATGCTGACATCCACGCACGCACATGTCCATGCACGCTGACATCCACGCATGCACATCCATTAACGCACATCCACGCATGCGGACATCCACGCACGCACGCTGACATCAACGCATGCACACATCCATGCATGCACGCTGACATTCATGCATGCTGACATCCACGCACGCACATCCACGCACACACCCATGCACACATCCATCTATGCACATGTCCACGCACACGTCTACGCTCGCACACGTCTATGCATGCACACGTCCACGCACGCTCATGTATGCTCACGTCCACGCACGCACACGTCAACGCATGCACCCACCATCCATCTATCCATTCATCTATCCATCCATCCATCCATCCATCCATTCATACATACATAGATACATACATACACACATACATACATACTTACCTCCCTCTCGATAGACCGATGAGCAGGAGGAGGCCGGGAGAGGAGGCCAGGAGAGGAGGCGGGGAGAGGAGGCGGGGAGAGGAGGCGGAGAGAGGCGGCGGGGCCACCGACCGGCCGGCAGAGGAGCCGCACAGCCGGACAGGGCGGGCGCAGCGGCAGGTGCACCGATGTGTGCAGCCCGCCGCAGGAGGTGAGGGGGGGTTGCCTGGGGGGGCTGCCTGGGGGGGCTGCCTGGGGGGGCCTTAGGAGGGGACCAGGCACTGTGGTCGGTGGGCACACCCGCGGGTGCAGCCTGCCGGCATATACATAACAGTTACAAACTACTTACTAAAGTATACAGTATAATTGACACTACAGTAGGTTAGTTCAAAATGCAATATTTTATGTATGCAGATTTTATAAGTTGTAGCAATGTAATATTACCCTTTAACTAAAATGACTGCGGCTATAATAATTACATAAAACACTCAAGATATGTGATTAAACAATTAGACTTAAACATTTAAATTAAAGCACATTACCTTTACTTTCTCCAACAGTTCATTTAGCTGTGGCTCATTCCCTTGTTCTGCTGGTGTATTAGCAACTTCCTCTGCATCTTCTAACCAATTTCGAAATTTAATCAAGTCTTCTTGTAGTCCATATAACTTTCTCTTTTCTTCTTCCAGCCTATAAACAAGTAAAAATGTAATTAAAATAATAAGCCCTTGTAGTGACACCGTAACTAAAAATGTAATTTATGGTTCCGTAAACACAGTGAACCAAAATAACAAACAAAAAGATATCACCTCAACACTCAGATAGGCTGGATCCAGTACATGGTCTTTGCCAACACCTTTCAGAATATGTAGTAATGACGTTACAACTACAGCACAAGTGCCTACTGCAGCCAATTACTGGGCTCACTGGTTCTATCAATGTAGATGGCAAAATCCACTGGAACCAGTGATTTCCTGCAGTCATGTGTCTCTGTTGAGCTTACAAACAATCACTAGAATCAGGGATGGTGGACTGGTGCTAGAGTAGGGGAAGAGGAGTAATCCATTTAACTATGAACAAAGCTTTGAAGCTTTCACAGCATCAGAAACTGTATTCTTAAGTTACTTTGCATTAAATTTGTACATGAAGTGTAATATAATCTATGGCAATTAAAATAGTTTCACCAGTTTGTCTCCTATTCATGCTCTGTCAAAAATGCATGGAAATTAGCTGTTATGATGTCTCCTATTCTTAACATACTCAGCATACTTGAAAAAGATCTCTGATAGATTGAAACGTCGCATGGGGGCAGAATAAAGGTGAAGTTTTGAATACTACCAACTGGTAAGGCGCTTTTTTTCTGATGTTTATGACTATATGATTTCCAGGATGGACTCCTTGGGAGATAATGTGCAGCCTAAGTGTGGGTAACTTGTGTACCGTTTGAGTGAAGGTGCTGTGAATCTTTACGGTTTGTGGTTTATTGGAAATCTTCTGAGTTGAAATCCCAGCAAGCACGATATCTGGCAAGAATTTGTATGTTCTCCCTGTGTTTGTGTCGGTTTCATCAGGGTTATCTGCTCTCCTCCCACTCTCCAAAGACTGATAGGGATTATAGATTTCGAGCCCCAATGGTGACTGTGATGGTGTATGTAAAGCGCTGAGGAATTAATGGTGCTATATAAGTGAATATTATTGTTATTATGAAATTGCAATATAAATACATTATGAATGAGAATGGCATCAGTATATTATTTATTACTACTACTATACAGGAAATTTGAATAAGTTTGAAAATGGATGTTCTACAGATGAACAACTGGTGATGATTAGGGATGAGCGAGTATGCTCTGCGCTACTCGTTACTCGCACGAGTATCCCGGTACTCGGGATGCTCGGCGAGCACCGAGTACCGCCGAGATGCTCGGACTGCTCGGTAATAATAAGCAATCTGACACACGTACACAGCTCCCTGCAGTGCACACAGTGAGCTGGCACCACACAGGGAGCAGATTCATTGTTAGGATCCCTCTGGGGGCCACAGCAAGGTGTTGTATGTTGCAGCGATTTCAAAAAGCCCCCCTCCCGCCCTTTCCCAGCAATACTCGTTTTATATCCGGAAGTCTGTGGGCGGAGCCTGTCACTCATTGACTTACATTGGGCTCGGTGCTCAGCCGAGTACACGAGTATCTAGAGATGCTCGGCCAGAGCACCGAGCACCCGAGCATTTTAGTGCTCGCTCACTAGTGATGATATTACAAGTCAAAATAAATAAAACACGGAGACATCCCTATTTAAAAAAAAAAAGTTTTAAAGGCAATAGCAATAAGTGTTTAAAGGTTTCAACTGCCTAAAGAAATGAAATAAATAATACTCACTCCCAATAATTCCTCATAGCTCCTGTTCAGCAGCTCCCTTGATCTTTGCTGATCTCTAATTCCTGGTTCCAATTCTGGTCCCATTTTACCACATTGGAATAACCAATACTGACAACTTATCCATCCAGAGCAGTGTCAATGACTGGGCGAGCATTTCTATCCAATTGCAGTTTGAGATGGGAGCTGTACTGAATCAGTTCACTTTTAGAATTGGGACTTAATTTTTTAACTTATCTGAGCCTCAAAAAATAACTTAATGAAAAAAAAACACTCTTAAGGCCACTTCACAAGCTAGGATATTGTTAACGATATCCTTAGAACGATCACGTGACAGTGATCTTTCCGACATAGTTAGTGCGTTGTCACACACAAGGATATCGTTAACGATATCCCATTCAGCAACGCACAAGTTAAATAGGGAGCAAGGACTGAACGATGTTTTAAAGCGGCAGGAATAGGAGATTTTTGATCGACATCGTTCAAAAAAGTGTCACACTGAACGATGTTGCGTCTTCCAGCACCGTTAATTGGACGATGAACTATAGATTTGAGGTCAGGATCTCAAATCTCGGATGAACAATCCAAGGATTTTTTTCTTCCTATATCGTTCGTTTACACGCAATGACGCTCGAACGATAGCTTTTCATCTATCACAAATTTGTGGCGTTTCAAGGATATTCGTTCAGGATATCCTTGTGTGTGTAGCGGCCTTTAGGCTGGAAACACACTCTTCTACTTACATGCGAGTCTCTCGGATGAGACTCGGATGAGACTGGATCAGTGACCCTGAACACCCTCTCCCTCTCTGGACGGGGAGTGTGATGCTTAGGGCTTGGACACACTCATCCGAGTTTGACAGATGAGACTCGGAAAGGGCTGGAGCAATGACCCTGAACGGCTTCTCCCTCTGTGGACGGGGCTGTCAGCTGATTGTGTTTTTGTGCAGCTCCACACTCCCAGTCCAGACAGGGAGAAGCCGTTCAGGGTCACTGCTCCAGCCTTTTCTGAGTCTCGTCCATCAAACTCAGATGTAACTAGGAGAGTGTGTCCAAGCCCTTACAAAAACAAAAGCAGCTGACATTCCCGTCCAGAGAGGCGTTCAGGGTCACTGATCCAGTCTCATCCGAGTCTCATTCAAGAGACTCACATTTAAGTAGGGGTGTGTGTTTCCAGCCTTAATCATTCTGTATTGATTTTATTCATAATTTTATATCTTCCTAAAGGATTTAAAAAATGCATGGTACATTTGTAAAATACTCACATATTTCATATGAAGATACAATATTAACATTAGAACTGTGTTACAAACAGAATAAATCTGCATGGAATTTTGATGAAAAATATTCTTGTCTAAAAGCATCCTTACACCGTATATTTATAGTATTAGCATTTGTAATAACCCTATGTTAATAATTTTCATGCTGTTCAACCTTTCCTTGAAAGTTTCAGTGGAATGCTTACACTTTTTGCTTGTAAAATGTTCCTTTATTATTCATAAAAGTTTGGTGGAAAAGATTGAAAATGTCACATTCAGTCATCAGAAAACACATTGTAGATAAATAATTAAAGTTTTTTAGCTATATTGTCTGGAACTTCACGGTAAATATCAACTGAGCTATTAACATTTAAACACCATCAAAGTAACAAAATATTGTCTTTCTCCATCAGTTACAGAAAATTATACTGAGTATACAAAATGCCCTGATGGTATATGAATGTCTTCATTTAAAATATAATACTAAAATATTGATAGACTAATACAGAAGAATTGTAATAGCAGAGAACTTATAAACACTAGTGATGAGCGAGCCTGCTCGCCACTACTCGGTACTCGCACAACTATCACTGTACTCGGGCTACTCGGCGAGCACCGAGTAATCTCGCGATACTCGTGCTGTGCTCGTGGTCCTCATCCCTGCATGTTGGCGCTCATTAGAGAGCCAGCCCACATGCAGGGATTGGCTGGCAGACCACTGCAATGCCACAGCCCTGTTAGTTGTGGCATTGCAGTGATTGGCCGGCCTGCACAGCGTGACCGAGCCTTTATAAGACCCCGCTGCGCTGTGCTCTGCACACAGCCATCCAGACAGTGAGTGTAGGGAGAGTGTCTGCTGCTGCTTAGGGACAGATTTGCAGCCCTCATAGGTAGATCCGGAGCAGGGCTGCAAACTGCTGCTGACCACAACAGTCCTTCTCAAAACTAATCTAGGAGGATATAGGCAGGGTGATCCAGATCAGAGTCCAAGCTTTACAGTGACCAGAACAGTCCTCAGGAGACTGTTAGAATTGACTAGCTGTATACAGGCAGGGTCTAAAATCCAGCTTTTCTGTGACCTGAACAGTTACCAGACTGTTATACTTAATAGCTTTATACAGGTTAGGTTCTAAAATCCAACTTTCCTGTGACCTGAACAGTCACCTGACTGTTGTACTTGATAGCTTTATACAGGCAGGTTCTAAAATCCAACTTTCCTGTGACCTAAACAATCACCTGACTGTTGTACTTGATAGCTTTATACAGGTTAGGGTCTAAAATCCAACTTTCCTGTGACCTGAACAGTCACCTGACTGTTGTACTTGATAGCTTTATACAGGTTAGGGTCTAAAATCCAACTTTCCTGTGACCTGAACTGTCACCTAACTGTTGTACTTGATAGCTTTATATAGGCAGGTTCTAAAATCCAACTTTCCTGTGACCTGAACAGTCACCTGACTGTTGTACTTGCTAGCTTTATACAGGTTAGGGTCTAAAATCCAACTTTCCTGTGACCTGAACAGTCACCTGACTGTTGTACTTGATAGCTTTATACAGGCAGGTTCTAAAATCCAACTTTCCTGTGACCTGAACAGTCACCTCACTGTTGTACTTGATAGCTTTATACAGGCAGGTTCTAAAATCCAACTTTCCTGCGACCTGAACAGTCACCTGACTGTTGTACTTGATAGCTTTATACAGGCAGGCTCTAAAATCCAACTTTCCTGCGACCTGAACAGTCACCTGACTGTTGTACTTGATAGCTTTATACAGAAAGGTTCTAAAATCCAACTTTCCTGTGACCTGAACTGTCACCTAACTGTTGTACTTGATAGCTTTATATAGGCAGGTTCTAAAATCCAACTTTCCTGTGACCTGAACAGTCACCTGACTGTTGTACTTGCTAGCTTTATTACAGGTTAGGGTCTAAAATCCAACTTTCCTGTGACCTGAACAGTCACCTGACTGTTGTACTTGATAGCTTTATACAGGCAGGCTCTAAAATCCAACTTTCCTGCGACCTGAACAGTCACCTGACTGTTGTACTTAATAGCTTTATACAGGTTAGGGTCTAAAATCCAACTTACCTGTGACCTGAACAGTCACCTGACTGTTGTACTTGATAGCTTTATACAGGTTAGGGTCTAAAATCCAACTTTCCTGTGACTGAACAGTCACCTGACTGTTGTACTTGATAGCTTTATACAGGTTAGGGTCTAAAATCCAACTTTCCTGTGACTTGAACAGTCACCTGACTGTTGTACTTGATAGCTTTATACAGGTTAGGGTCTAAAATCCAACTTTCCTGTGACCTGAACTGTCACCTAACTGTTGTACTTGATAGCTTTATATAGGCAGGTTCTAAAATCCAACTTTCCTGTGACCTGAACAGTCACCTGACTGTTGTACTTGCTAGCTTTATACAGGTTAGGGTCTAAAATCCAACTTTCCTGTGACCTGAACAGTCACCTGACTGTTGTACTTGATAGCTTTATACAGGCAGGTTCTAAAATCCAACTTTCCTGTGACCTGAACAGTCACCTGACTGTTGTACTTGATAGCTTTATACAGGCAGGTTCTAAAATCCAACTTTCCTGCGACCTGAACAGTCACCTGACTGTTGTACTTGATAGCTTTATACAGGCAGGCTCTAAAATCCAACTTTCCTGCGACCTGAACAGTCACCTGACTGTTGTACTTGATAGCTTTATACAGAAAGGTTCTAAAATCCAACTTTCCTGTAACCTGAACTGTCACCTAACTGTTGTACTTGATAGCTTTATATAGGCAGGTTCTAAAATCCAACTTTCCTGTGACCTGAACAGTCACCTGACTGTTGTACTTGCTAGCTTTATACAGGTTAGGGTCTAAAATCCAACTTTCCTGTGACCTGAACAGTCACCTGACTGTTGTACTTGATAGCTTTATACAGGCAGGCTCTAAAATCCAACTTTCCTGCGACCTGAACAGTCACCTGACTGTTGTACTTAATAGCTTTATACAGGTTAGGGTCTAAAATCCAACTTACCTGTGACCTGAACAGTCACCTGACTGTTGTACTTGATAGCTTTATACAGGTTAGGGTCTAAAATCCAACTTTCCTGTGACCTGAACAGTCACCTGACTGTTGTACTTGATAGCTTTATACAGGCAGGTTCTAAAATCCAACTTCCCTGTGACCTGAACAATCACCTGACTGTTGTACTTGATAGCTTTAGACAAGTTAGGGTCAAAAATCCAACTTTCCTGTGACCTGAACAGTCACCTGACTGTTGTACTTGATAGCTTTATACAGGTTAGGGTTTAAAATCCAACTTTCCTGTGACCTGAACAGTTACCTGCTGTTGTACTTGATAGCTCTATACAGGTTAGAGTCTAAAATCCAACTTTCCTGTGACCTGAACAGTCACCTGACTGTTGTACTTGATAGCTTTATACAGGCAGGTTCTAAAATCCAACTTTCCTGTGACCTGAACAGTCACCTGACTGTTGTACTTGATAGCTTTATACAGGCAGGTTCTAAAATCCAACTTTCCTGTGACCTTAACAGTCACCTGACTGTTGTACTTGTTGGCTTCATACAGGTTAGGTTCTAAAATCCAACTTTCCTGTGACCTGAACAGTCACCTGACTGTTATACTTGATAGCTTTATACAGGCAGGTTCTAAAATCCAACTTTCCTGCGACCTGAACAGTCACCTGACTGTTGTACTTAATAGCTTTATACAGGTTAGGGTCTAAAATCCAACTTTCCTGTGACCTGAACAGTCACCCGACTGTTGTACTTGATAGCTTTATACAGGTTAGGGTTTAAAATCCAACTTTCCTGTGACCTGAACAGTCAACTGACTGTTGTACTTGATAGCTTTATACAGGTTAGGTTCTAAAATCCAACTTTCCATTGACCTGAACAGTCACCAGTCTGTTGTCGCTGTATACAGGCAAAAATGCGCAAGGGCGTTGGCAAGGGACAAGGAAGTGGACGTGATGGTAGTGCAGGCAGAGGCCGAGGTTGTGTGCAAGCACTAATTTCGCAACAACAAAGTGGCACATCTACTCGCTCGCACATCCTGTCCCAAATTCTTGGGGCCCGCAGCAGTACACCGCTCTTGAACCAAGAGCAGTGTCAACAGATTGTTACTTGGATAGCGGATAATGCTTCAAGTCAGATGGGCACCTCCACAAACACCCTGTCTTCCACACGGTCAAGTGTCAGTAGCTGTGATACTGCACCGCACATTTCCCAACCTGATCCTCCTTCCTACCACCAGGCCGAGTACACGTCCACGGACATTACTGATCCCACACTAGGACACTCGGAAGAGCTGTTCACATATCTATTTGCAGAATCTGGCCTCTCGCCAGCTCCTGTTGAAGTGGGTGATGAGCTGGTATGTACAGATGCCCAAATAATTGAGCAGCCACGTTCTCACGAAGGGAACCTTGGAAACGTGTCTCAACAAGGGGTGGACGATGATGAGACACAATTGCCAGGAAGTCAGGAGGAGGATCAGGGTGCGGAAGAGGAAGACGACGTGGGGATGATCCAGTAGCTGACCCAACCTGGCAGGAGGATATGCAGAGTGAGGACAGCAGTGCACAGGGAGAGGGAGGCGTAGCATCCCAACAGGCAGTAAGAAACAGGGTCGTGTCCGCAGGCAGAAGGCAGGCAACCGTTCCCCGGAACAACAACACGACACAAGGTGCCTGTGCAAATGTTAGGTCTTCCCGAGTCTGGCAGTTTTTTAAGTTGGCTCCAGATGACTCTAAAAAGGCCATTTGCAACACCTGCCATGCCAGCATCAGCAGGGGTATGAAAACTAGCAGTCTGGCCACCACCAGCATGATCAGGCACATGTCAGCCAAGCACCCGACTTTGTGGGAAGTACAACCGAGTCGAGGAGGGGTGCTTGCTGATGTCACTGCTACGTCTTTGCGTGTTGTGCATGCGAGCCAATCCCCTGTCCATGCTTGCCTCGAACAAGCCTCCGGCCCTGCACCTGACGTTGCCCAAGAACAAATAACACCACCATCAAGCACGTCCTTGTCCCAGCGCAGCATTCAATTATCCATTCAGCAAACCTTTGAACGCAGGCGCAAATAGGCTGCCAACGCCCCACATGCCACAGTCCTAAATTATCACATTTCGCGACTGCTTGCGCTAGAAATGTTACCTTTCCGGCTGGTGGAGACGGAAGCATTCCGCGACCTGATGGCGGCTGCTGTCCCACGTTACTCGGTCCCCAGCCGCCACTATTTCTCCAGATGTGCCGTCCCCGAATTGCATAACCACGTGTCACAAAGCATCACACGTGCCCTGAACAACGCTGTTTCAGCCAAAGCCCACCTAACCACAGACACGTGGACAAGTGCTTGTGGGCAAGGCCGCTACATCTCCTTGACGGCACACTGGGTTAATATTGTGGAAGCTGGGACTCAGTCTGAGCGAGGGACGGAACACGTCCTTCCCACACCAAGGATTGCAGGCCCAACCTCAGTCATGGTTTCACCCAGACTCTACAGCTCCGGAATGTCATGCTCCTCAGCCTCCTCCTCCTGTGCATCCTCATCCACTTTACTCTCCACACCAGTCCCAAGCTGGAAGCACTGCAGCACTGCCTCTGCGAAGCGGCAACAGGCTGTGCTGAAGCTAATATGCATAGGTGACAAACCCCACAATGCAGAAGAGGTGTGGACAGCTCTGAAACAGCAGGCAGATCACTGGCTCACACCTCCGAACCTAAAGCCAGGAAAGGTCGTGTGTGACAATGGCCGGAACCTGGTGGCAGCTTTGAGGCGAGGCCAGCTGACGCATGTTCCCTGCGTGGCCCATGTGCTCAACCTGGTGGTTCAGCGGTTTATAAAGTCATACCCAGAGCTGTCTGATCTGCTGGTAAAAGTTTGCCGCCTGTCTGCACATTTTCGCAAGTCACCTGCTGCTGCAGCTGGCCTTGCTGGCTTTCAGCGCCGTTTGCATCTTCCGGCCCACAGACTGGTGTGTGATGTCCCCACGAGTTGGAATTCAACTCTGCACATGTTGGTCAGGATATGTGAGCAGAAGAAGCCAGTTGTTGAGTACCTGCATCACCTAAGCCGTCGGGAAATGGGTCAAACTCCACACATAACACCTGAGGAGATGGATGTCGAACCTATGTACCATCCTCCAAAACTTTGAGGACTCCACCAAGATGGTGAGTGGCGATGACGCCATTATTAGCGTCACCATACCGCTACTCTGCCTTCTAAAACGGCCTCTGCTGAAAAACAAAGAGGATGCGTTGCAGGCGGAACACGATGAGTTTGAGCAAGAAACAGTAGTGGGTGTGGGTGATAACACACAGCCCAGCCTCATCTCATCAGAACGTGCAGTGGAGGACTATGACATGGAGGAGGAGGATGAAGATATGGAGTAACTCTCTGGCCAAATTGAGGATATGACATGCACACCAGTCATACCCTTGCTTCAGCGTGGCTGGCCAGAAGACAGGGGAGATGAGGAGGAGGAGGAGGAGGAGGACAGCATGTTCAGTCATCGTGTTGGTCTGAATACTGAAGTGATGGCTGTTAAGAGTCTGGCGCACATGGCTGACTTTATGGTAAGCTGCCTGGCTTGTGACCCTCGCGTTCAGAACATCTTGGCCAACAATCAGTACTGGTTGGCAACACTCTTAGACCCACGCTACAAGGAGAACTTTATGTCTCTCATTCCTGAGGCGGAGAGGTCAGCCAAAATGCTGCAGTTCCAGAAGGCCATAGTCACGGAAGTAGTAAAAGCATTCCCCTCACAAAACGCTAGCGGCATAGGTCAGGAATCGGTGGACAATCAAGGCGTACGGCCGAGAGGGGCACAAGTCCAATCCGCCAGAGGTAAGGGAACACTCTTTACGATGTGGGTGTGACGACCGTCCGCTGTAAGGCTGAGCTGCTGGTAAGGCAGCACCCCGAGAAACCCCGAGACCCTTAACCCCTATACAGGGATCTGGAATTATAGCGCAGCCCAGGGGGTAGCTGCCTATGGGAGCAGCAGAGCAGGGAGGTCGTCTAGGAAGGGAAAAAATCAGGAAGCGAAGAACGTAGTCAGGAGTCCGAGTCAAAACCGAGAGGGCAGCGAAGGTACAAAATCAATAGGCAGAGGCAGAGTCAGAAATCCAGGCAAGATCAGAGACAAAACTAAACATACACTATATCACTGGGGAACCAAAACTATATCTGGCGGCCTGCAAGACAGGCTCCAATGTATTTGAAGGGCGCGGTTACCTCCCATAGGCTGGAGCTCACAGCCTGATGACCTCATCCGAACCGCCCCTAGAGCCAGGCCAGATGGAGATGCACGACTGGCTCCACCCAGCCCACCTCTGACAGAAGAACGCAGGCTGCGCCTAACGGACACCTCTGCAGGGCCCGCTCTTCTGCGACCAACACCACCCAGAGGGGAAACACAGCGGCGCTCAGCGACAGAGGCAGACGTCGCTGGAGCAGATCTATATGAGGACAAGGCCTTCCTATCACCAGCACCACCAGACGAAGGAATCCGGCTCCTCCCAGCGGCCGAGGCAGGAACACCGGCCACCGAGTCCGATGGCGATGTGACAGTGGGACAGTTTTCTCAGCCCCTCACGTACCACAGTCCCAGAGGTGCGGGGTAGTGCCACAAGAAATGCTAAGTTTGGCCAGATGCTGAAGGAGTACCTTGCATATCGAACAACTGTACTGCGACATTCCTCTGTGCCTTATAATTATTGGGTCTCCAAGCTGGACACATGGCATGAATTAGCTCTCTACGCCTTGGAAGTCCTGGCCTGCCCTGCCGCTAGCGTTTTGTCAGAGCGTGTTTTCAGTGCCGCAGGTGGAATCATTACTGATAAACGCACCTGAAAATGCTGACAGGCTGACTCTGATCAAGATGAACAAGGGTTGGATTGGGCCAGACTTCACCACACCACCAACAAATGACAGCGGAATTTAAATTTTGTTCTGGGAATTTGCCATGTACCTCCACTCACCCATGGGTACACACTTCTGGACTTTGGCTAATCGCTGGACTGCTCCTACTTCTCCTCATGTGCCACCATGATGACCGTTACAATAGTTAGGCTGTTGTTTTAGGTATACCCCCAGTGGTAAATTTTTTCGCCCATTCTTTTAGAATGGGCATTACAACGACAGGAGACCCGCTCCTTTTCAATGGTAAAAATGTTTTGAGGCCCTCCTGCACGTCTCTATCCAGGGACAATGTGGAGCCTCCCAATTTATGGCTGCCCTGCCAAAGGGCTATACTCCAATACACCCACTTCAGGTTTACAGGCCCTTGTGCATGTCTATCCAGGGACAATGTGGAGCCTCCCAATTTTTTGCTGCCCTGCCAAAGGGCTATACTCCAATACATCCACTTCAGGTTTACAGGCCCTCATGCATGTCTGTATGCATGGCTCATTGTTGAACCTCCCAATTTTTGTCTGCCCTGCCAAAGGGCTATACTCCAATACATCCACTTCAGGTTTACAGGCCCTACTGCACGTCTCTATCCAGGGACAATTTGGAGCCTCCCAATTTTTGGCTGCCCTGCTAAAGGGCTATACTACAATACACCCACTCCACGTTTACAGGCCCTCATGCATGTCTGTATGCATGGGTCATTGTTGAACCTCCCAATTTTTGGCTGCCCTGCCAAAGGGCTATACTACAATACACCCACTTCAGGTTTACAGACCCTACTGCACGTCTCTATCCAGGGACAATGTGGAGCCTCCCAATTTTTGGCTTCCCTGCCAAAGGGCTATACTACAATACACCCACTTCCTTACAATGGGCACTTCAGGTTTACAGGCCCTTATGCACGTCTCTATCCAGGGGCATTGGTGAACCTCCCAATTTTGGACTGCCCTGGCAAAGGAAAATACTACAATAGACCCAGTTCCTCAAAATGGGCACATTATGTCAAAACAGGGCTTCATGTACGTCTCTTCTCAGGGTCATCGGAGTGCCGCACAATGTTTTCACGTAAAATCTTTCATGTAATCACAAAAATTAACATACACCAGCTGTATCTCACTATTGGGTATGTGCCCTTAACATTTCCACCCTGAATATTCATTTTGGTGTCATTTTGGAAGGTTTTCTGGTGACTCCGTAAAATTGGCGTGAAACTCAGACAACATTGTTCACAGCTGTCACTTTTGAGTGAGAAATGCTTCCAGGGGTCTTCCCCATGGTGTTGCCATGTCATTTGAGCACTCTTCTGAGACTTTTGTGACATTTTTAGGGTTTCTACATGCTGTTGGCAATCATTTCATAAAAATACTCGGGTCTCCCATAGGATAACATTGGGCTCGGTGCTCGGGCTGGGTACACGAGTATCTTGGGATGCTCGGCCCGAGCTTCGAGCACCCGAGCATTTTAGTACTCGCTCATCACTAATAAACACAAGTCAAATATGTTAAAATGCTTGTCTGAGAAAGGCAACACTTGAATTCATGGAATTTGCCCGTTATTTCAGTGTACTATGAAATATTACTTTTTGCAGTATAGTTTGAGGTATACTAAGCCCTTTATATATTTGTTTTCTG
Source organism: Allobates femoralis (assembly GCA_033576535.1). Taxonomy (NCBI): domain Eukaryota; kingdom Metazoa; phylum Chordata; class Amphibia; order Anura; family Aromobatidae; genus Allobates; species Allobates femoralis. The sequence continues at coordinate 473,459,931 of JARQOC010000002.1, read as the reverse complement.
ATATAACAATTTTAATGATTCTTCATGACCCCTGAGGAAACTATTCCAAGTGGCATAATAGTTGGGGTCAAATGCTCCATCCTAACCTTTGCTCTTGACCCTGAAACTATTTTTATTATTCATTGTCTTCAAATCTTTATCTTTGCATATTCTTTTGCCACTGGACCTCATATGTATTTTTTCCACAGTTTGGTATTTATAATAAAGAACTAAAATAATAATAGTAATAATGCATTGTAATTGCTTCTTGGGAAGTAGAGGTGTTGGACTTTTCAGGTATCAGGGTGCAGGTCTATTGTTACTCTTTAGCATGCTTTGGCATTTCAATTGTTTTACATGTTTTGTCTTGATTGTAATATCTAAGAAAGCCTAGGGTTTTTTTGGCAGCTGTGACATATGCCTATTGTATTGTGCTTACAACTCACACCCATTTCTAAGTGCCCTTGCTAAGTCTTGAAGTCCAGGTCACTGACACCTTTAACACTGGCTTTGCACTTCCATCCTTTTTCTTGTCTTTTTTTATTAAGGGTTTTATGGACATTACAGAGGGAGGTTCTCTACTTTGGTTTTATTGAAGACTTCAAACGTTTCTTCTCTAGACATTTCTTATCTTTTTCTGTCCTGTCTCCTGGCATACTTCTGGCAGTCCATCATGGTAAAGAAATCTATCACATAACAACTCAAATCACTTAGATCTCTTTGAAATATCTATATGAAAATAAAAGTAATAAATGTGATTTGTATAGCTTTATTACAGAAAAGTATCATTATGTTGTCTGATAGAATGTTCAAGAAAAAAAAAGAACTTGATGCGAATTTGATTCCTAATTATTAGAGACTAGATGGGTGCCCGATGCACAATGCATCGGGATTCTAGCAGAGCGCGGGCATAGCGAGTCGCCTTAGAGCTGCTCGGGCATAGCGAGTCGCCTTAGAGCTGCTCGCAATGGCCGCTGCGCGGCCAATGCTTCGTTCGTATCCACATGACCACGCTGACTCGCAGCGAGAGCGGTCTCAGAAGGGGCAAAAATCCATTCGTGATTATATAATAGATGGCACATTTAATAGGAATGTGATTAAGGATAAGGTGTATGACCTTGGAGCATCCCAATTGTTGAATACAATGCAGGTGACCTTAGATGACAGTGTACAGCCGGAGTACACTACAGGATGGGTCTCATTCATCATCTCCACCTCTGATGTATGGGCATCTAGAGAGGCTTTCTGCAATGAACTATAGAATAGAAAGGTCATTGATTGGAATCTAGTGATCCCCACTGTATACAGTAGATTTCTAGAGATGTTTAGTGTATGTAGTCAGTTAGTAGGTGGCACACACACCCCATACAGTACTATGGCCTCTTACCTGCCAGAGTGTAGCTGTCGAGGTAGTTGAGCACATTGCCCACGCTGAGGATGCCCGCTGCTGCCACCCTGGGCCGCCTCATATTGAGGGGCTTCTCCGGGAGGCTGCTCTCCATCTCCGGGGACTTCCCCTCCAGAGCGGTGGTGCCCGGGTTCATCCTCCCGGAGAGGGTCTCCACACCCCCGTCCTCTGCCCGCGGGATACAGTCCTGGCTGCTGCCCCCCGTGCACGCTCCATCACTCTCCAGGCACATCATCAGCTGCTGGCCGGAGCTCCGCCAGTGATTCCGGGCAGCTGAATGGAGGAGCGTCACGTTGCTGTTCCCGGTTCCTCGCCAGAGACAAAGCGCCGGTGAGTGCAGGTTCAGGCTGCAGCCCGCGGGTGAGACTGACAGCTCGGGCTAAAGCTGCTCCTCCACTGCCCTCCGCCAGTGATTCCGGGCAGCTGAATGGAGGATCGTCACGTTGCTGTTCCCGGTTCCTCGCCAGAGACAAAGCGCCGGTGAGTGCAGGTTGAGGCTGCAGCCCGCGGGTGACACTGACAGCTCGGGCTAGAGCTGCTCCTCCACTGCCCTGCTGTACTTCAGAGAGGTGCGGGAGGGCGGGGACAGGGGACTACAGGATACAGGCGCTGCTAAGGCGACTCGCCATGCCCGCTGCGCGGGCATAGCGAGTCGCCTTAGAACTGCTCGCAATGGCCGCTGCGCGGCCAATGCTTCGCGCTGCTAAGGCGACTCGCCATGCCCGCTGCGCGGGCATAGCGAGTCGCCTTAGAGCGACTCGCAATGGCCGCTGCGCGGCCAATGCTTCGTTCGTATCCACATGACCACGCTGACTCGCAGCGAGTGCGGTCTCAAAAGGGGCACTCGCTGCATTCGTGATTATATAATAGATAAGCTGATAAGGGGAAATTAAAATTCACCTGTTTGAGTGGATTTTTGCAAAAAAATTGAATAACAAAAGTTTTTATCCACCAAACAACAAACCTTACCCTTCCATTCTTCATCATCACCCATCCAGTCATTGCCACATTTTCTTTTCACTGCCACTAAGCTCAGAATGCACAGGACTCCTCATGCTTGGCTGGGACTTACAGCTGCGATGAGGCCTGCAAGAGTTCTGCCCAACCACGTGAAAAGTCATAACATCACAATGTGAGCTGTGACATTGTGTGCATATGCAGAACCATCATCAAAGCTGGAAGTCCATAGCATGAGGGACCCATACTTCTTTAGAGCTTGTGAAGGTCATAATAAGATGCAATGAAGACCAGACATGTGATGGTGAGGAGCATAGTGGCCAGAAAGGTGAGCTACAAAGTGAGCATAAATATTTTTTACTTTACTGGATTTGCATGGAAGCAAATGAAAAAAAAAAATGCATTTTAGTGAATGAAGATGTTTGCGATTTTGGAGTAGAATTTACCTCAATATACGTTTATTCATGGCTACAATTGATGACTACAAAATTGCTAATATTTCAGGGTTTTTGTTTTTCACATGGCAAGACGCTGGAGGCTTATTACTGACTAGCAGTGATGTGTAAAAGGTTGCAGGTGCTCACATCAGAAAATAATAGCCATTTGAATATCCGGAGCATGTTACTTGCCATAAAATTGTTCAATCCTGAATCAGTGGAGCTGGTAACCTCTCCCCTTTCAGTTAATGCATCATTAAACTTCCTCTTACTCTTTCAAACTGAACTCATAAGCTTTACTTTTCTTAAAGAATAAGAAAAATTTTACCCCCAGAGAATTTGAATTCATGGTTTCAGAATTCACTGCTTTTGTGCAAGGATAAAGGGATTTGAACCATTCACTGAGATTCTTATCTCCATCAAGAACAGTCATGCTTTTCATTGCTGATATTTTTTAGCTAAACATTGTTACAGTAAGAAATGAAATGACTATTACATAGCTGAGCAGTCCTGTTACTTCCTGCATCTTATTTTTATCGCTATTGTTTTAACAGGTTTTATCCACTGTAAAGTAAACGCTAGGCCACAATACGTTTCACTCCACAATTTTTAATCATTGCTTTAGAATGTAACATTACAAAATGAAAGGTTACCTTCTTTTACTATTCTATTGTAATGCTAAATCATGCAATAATTTACAGTATCATTTCATGCTTTAGATTGTCATTACTTAAAGGGACTCTCTTTCATTTGGTTTTCATGCTGAATATGAGTATAGCTGGGATGATCAATATTAAGTAAGGATATGTTAATCTATGATTCCTGCAAAAATTACTGTAATACACTAAGAAATATATTCTTATAACATATACAGCATCTACATAAAAATTCTTTCATACCCATTACAATTATAGAAAGCATAAGAATCTATATTAGGGTCTTTTCACATCAGCGGTTTTTGCTGATCATGGCAGTTGCGGTGAAAAAAACGCAACTGCCGCGATTACCGCATAACGGCTGCACTTGCGATTCACTTGCGGCAAGCATCATACAAGGTCTATGGGGCTTGCGGTAAGTGTGCGGCAGGTGCGGCAAGTGCGGTTTCGCCACTTGCGACAGGTGCAGCCGCGAAAAAAACGCGGTATGCCGCATTTTTTTCGCGGCCGCACCTGCCGCAAGTGCCGAAACCGCACTTGCCGCACCTGCCGCTAGCCCCATAGACATTGTATGGGGCTTGCCGCAAGTGAATCGCAAGTGCGGCCGTTATGCGGTAATCGCGGCAGTTGCGTTTTTTTCACCGCAACTGCCGCGATCAGCGTAAAACGCTGATGTGAAAGCAGCCTTAGAAAGACCTATTCATTGTATTACGGAGTACAAATCATGTCCAGAGTCCATTCACTATTTAAACCTATCAAAGATGGAAAGATGTTTAAAGCATAACCACCATTTACATTTTTATATACTAGTAATGTAGAGCAAATAATTATAATCAACTTTCAAATATACTTTATTAATGAAATCTGGAAGGAAATATATAAAAACTTCCACACGTCCTCAGTGTCTGAAGCTCATTCTCAGTCAGATCCGTCTTCAGGAGGGACCTACATAGTGTTCACAATACAGCTGATAAAGCTCTAAAGCTATCTTGAAACGGCGGTTATGCTTTAAGCATGATTTATGAACATTGTGTCCTCCTCGCTGCACATGTGCTGTCTTGCTCTCCTTTAAATACCAACATTGGACAAATATATCACCTTGTATGGCACATAAACAATGCAGTTACAATGTTGCCCTATTTCAGTCTGTCAAGTTAAAGTTTAAAGAGGACCTGTCACCTCCCCCCTGGTGTTTTGGTAAGTAAAAATAATGCAATTCAACAATTGCATTTTTTTTATGCTTTACCATTTTAATAAAAATTATTTTTCAGATTTTTTTCTTCGTATTGCTGTATTCTAAGAGCTAGACCTTTTTCTTTGTAGGTGATAGAGCTGTATGTTGGCTTGTTTTTTACAGGACAAGTTAACATTTTCAACAATAACATTTTTATTTACATATGTGTTTTTGATCACATTTTATTAAATTTTTTTGTCAGCTCTGTAATGAAATTACAATTTAATTCATGAGAGGCTTCTTGAGATGTTGAGTCCCTATCCATGACATCACCGACACAACTTGTTCCATAACTTAAAGAGGACCTGTTTCCCCCCTGGTGCTTTGCATGAGAGAAGCATTGTGGCTTAAATGTCTTTTTATTACGGGCATGTCAGATCTGGCATGTCACTCTAACCCCTTAGTTGTAGATGGAAACCCTATTGTAAATGCTCAGCATAGAGTACAGGGTAAATGTGAACTGATCCAATATATTCTGTATCCCAAGTTGCTACCAATCTATAATAAAGATAAAGGAGACAAACACGAGGCGCAATAGTGCCCTATCAATATGGCAAAAGTTTTCACACAGGTCACAATGATGGTGCACTCACCTTTTCTAGTTGTGTGCACCCACAACTAGTTTAAATCGCATGTAGTACAAAAAGCTGCTGCAGGACTTCCACCTCCACGTAACACGTGTAGAAATATCTGGATCCAGGGATGGTGTATCACAGTCCGCGCTGCTTAAAATGCACACTCAAAGAGACTCTTTGAGTGTTCATTTCAAGCAGCGCGGACTGTGATACACCATCCCTGGATCCAGAAGTTGCTACCAATAGCATTCAACTCAACTCACAAAATAACAATTCCTGACTCAGGTTTATCATCAGTTATCAGAAATATAAAGGGTTTCCACATTACTGGTAGCAAAAAGGCTCTGGGAAAGCATTATGGCTTGCCTTAAAATTATATCCAGGAAAATAAGTGCTCTCAAATTGGAATACCCACCTCCCTTCTGAGACACACAATGGGCCTAAACCAAAATTAACATCCACATGCTTGGCATTGTCATAGTGAGGAGAATCCAGTTAATTTATGGGGTGTGTGTCTCAACAAGCATGAGCTATGCACAGTATATGTGCACTACAATGTACTGGTCATTACAAGGACCTATTTGCAATTTTTAATTTGGCAACATTTACTGCATTTGTCTCCATGGGTGCTTTCCATAGACAAAATCATGAGTACTCCCGTACATGAATTCCCAAAGGCATGTAATTTTCAAAATGGAGTCACTTGTTGGGCATTTTGCTTTTCTGGCACTAAGGGGCTCTGCAAATAGAGATTGCAAGCTTTCTGCTCCAAATGTCAAATGGTGCTCCTTCCCTCCCAAGACATGCCATGGGGCCAAAAAGCACAATCACATTAAAAAGCCTGATTTATCTATTCCCCCTGAGAAAATTGGAAATCTGGGGCTAAAACTACATTTTCACAGTAAAAATATATTTATTATTTTTTCAACACCCAATAGTATAATATTTTTGACACACTTGCCATGTCAATATGTTCACTGCACCCCTAGATGAATTTATTGAAATTGTGGTTTTTAAAATGGGGTCACTTGTGAAGAATTTCTGCTGTTCTGGCACCTCATGTGATATGGCACCAGCAAACCATTTCAGCAAATTCTGAAATCCAATATGGTGCACCTTCCCATTTTAGCTTCAACTGTACCTCAAAAGTAGTTCCTAATTATTTGGAAGGTATTGACAGACTCAGGAAAAATTTCACAACAATCTGTGTGGTCCATTTTTTCTTATTATCCCTTATAAAAATTAAAACATTGGGATTAATACAAGAGATGAACAAACTTTCCCTGAAAATGTTCCCCAATGTTCACCAATATTCAAATTTGACACAAATGTTGATGATTGAAAACCCATTGATGATTTAAGATTGGAAATCCGAACAATTTACTAAAGAAAAAAAAAAAAAAGTCGGTGAATGCAGCTTTTTTCAGGAGATAAGTTTGAAATGCAAAATGGTGGTAAAACTTTCCCTAATTTTATGGGCCAACATGCTCACCCGAAGACCCACTGGCTGGGAACAACATCTCACCATATGGTTAGGAGTGTTCCTAGCCATCGAGTCCACCATTTTCTTTAAACCTGTAGAATTATTTTGAGCTTTAAAATATTTTTTTAAGCTTCCTGGAGTGTACTGGTGTTTTTGACACCTGCAGGTATGAATTTTGGTAACCGTGCCAAATGTGGCAGCAGCTGTGAAATTCAGGAAGCTTACAATATTCTTATATATTTGTTTAAGAGCGCTTATTATTAATATGGTTTTATTATTATTTTTTTAATTATCATTATTTTTTTATTTATTTTGTTAGAGTAAACCTTTACTATTGCACAGGGTCAGCAGCATGCAAGGCCACCTCTTCTACACTTATGTGACAGAAATTCATATAAAAATAACATGGCCATCATATGCTTCACATACATAGTCTTATAGGTCTGTTCACACTGATGAAACACCATACTATGGATATTGCTTCTTCAAAATATTCAATCACTTTATTTAATTTCAGTCCATATGTTTAGAATACAGATTTCTGGCATGTGCACAAGCGTGCTATATGTATCATTATTTTGGACTTGTCCGTGCATTGCTGCCCACTAATCTTATTTAACATTCCAGATTATTTGGTGGTGAACTAAATAAATTATTTTGTTCTCCTTATTTCTCCTCCAAATATATCTGGCTTCAATAAATCATTCCACCCAACAACAAGCTCAGGTGTTACCTGTGGCATGGGGATATACCGTATGTTTCGCTTTATAAGACGCACCGGATTATAAGACGCACCCAGATTTTAGAGGTGGAAAATAGGGAAAAAAATATTTGTAGCAAAAAATGACTTTGATATGACACTCAGGCCCTGTGACCAGTCAGTGTTGGCGTCTGTTTCGTTCGGATGCAGGTGGAGCATGTGAGCAACACCAATGACTTCTGCTCCAGTGTCTGTTGGCGGGGAGACAGACGCCAGCACTGACTGGTCAGAGGGCTGAGTCTCATATCAATATCACATGGGACATGACTATGCAACTTCTGATAACGTTGGAACAGCTACAGAATCAGGGGTATGGGTGCGTGCACACGATGAGTATACGCAGCCTTTTGGATGCAGCGTCTTGCTGCTGTGTCCAAAATGCTGCGTAGTACAGTACAAGCATAGTGGATGGGATTTGTAGAAATCCCATACTCACTATGCTTCATCCGACCGCAGCATTCTGACAGCTGCGGTGCGGGTTGCTGGCAGTCCGCTCCTTCTCAGCATGTTCATTTCATGCTGTGGAGTTGGAAGCGGCTCCCATCGGGGGACTGCAGGGAGAAGCCGCCCTGCACCCGCCGCACATGGTGAGTACAGGGCAGCTGAGGTCTCCCTGCTTCCACATGTGGCTTCACTTATGTCCGGAGGAGCCGCGTCCAACACACAGCTACTCCGACTGTGAGCGCACACCCTTAGTATGGTCTTTATTACTTTTACAAGGGCCAACAAGATGAATGAGATGGGATTTGTTCATGTAGGAACAATCCCTTTAAGAACTATCACTCCCAGCATGTACTGTAGATCCTATAGCATGCTTGGAGTTCTAGTTAAGCCCAGTATTGGTAGTGTTAACTTTACTTTATTAGTGGTTATGTTACATATACATGTGGACTCACTTTAATGTGTCCTGCTTTGCCATCACCCTGCTGAAGTGAAGGAAGTGGCCATAGTCTGTATATAAAGATCTGATGTGATGTACTGTATGAGGGAGGGCCAGGGAGGGGGGCTGTACACTGTGCTGAAATATGATGCTCTAGCCCTGTCTCCTAATTACAAGTCACCACAGAGCTTGACCTGTATGCAGGGCCAGGGGAGCTGTACACTGCCGTTATATGCAGGCTCCAGCCCTGCTCTCCATACACTGAAGCTCCTGAACTGCAGACCGAGCTTCCTGCATTTCTGCTTGGTGTCAGGGCTCAGCAGGACACATTACACTGAGCAGAGGGAGTGAGGCAGGACACTGACAAACAAGGTACCTGCTGTGATAAAGTGTCGATCTGCACTGCTCTGCCCCTGTCTTCATGGCAGTGAATCAGCACAAAGCTCAGTGCTGATTCACTTGCTGCAGCTGCACCCAGCTCCTCCGTTCTCACTATCTGTAGCACACAATGTCCCCAGCAGCTGCAGGAGCGACCATGTGTGCTGGCTAAGCAGCTTCTCCTGCTCCCCCTGCTCTCACCTCTCCGCGCTGTCTTCAGTGCAGAGAGGTGGGTGGGGACTGGGAGCAGTGAAGTGAATATTTAAGTAGATAATGAGCCGGGGACACGTGGTGCTCCTGCAGCCCCGGATTCTTCAGCAGGGACCATTCCCTGTCACTTCTGTCCCCAATTCACTGCTGTCCCCCCCTCCCAAGCAACTGAGGATGCTAGAATGTTATATTCCTTTTATAAGACGCACCCCCACTTTCCTCCAAAACTTGGAGTAAAAAAAGTGCATCTTATAAAAGGAAAAATACGGTAGATTTGTAAGTCAGGTGCTTTCTGTAGCTCACGTTATGTGGGGTTTATGAGGAGCTAGGCAACAGATTGCCAGCACCAGAGCAGCTGACACAGGACACATGTGTGTCCTGGAGCTCAGCCACCCCACCCACATTGTGCCTCATGCAGCAAGATCAGGATCCAGCACTGGGCTTGGATGCCAGAGGAGGTTGTGAGGAGCTCACAAACAGAAAGTGAACCATTCCCCATGCCAGCCAGGAGCAGATGATGTCACATTCAGGAGGATCTTGCAGCATGCTTGGCATTTTACACGCCGGTCCTGCAGCCACTGGATCAGCAAATGCTTGAGCTTGATGAGGAGGATTAAGAAGATGAGGACAAGGAAGAGGAGGTAGTAGAGGCAGAAGGCCCTGTTTCCCAGCCTTGTGTAGCACCCCCACTAGAATCCTTCCTTGCTGTGTGATATCCCCTGTGTAACCTCAAACAACCTCAGAGAAGTCATTAGGATGTCTGAAGCTCATGAGTGGGCCCTCAAGTATGGGAAGTATGATAGAAGTATTGAAGCTTGCTAAGTAATAGTGCAGGAAGATAATGTCTGCTCCAAAACTATGGGGGCTCCACTGTAAAATGGTTTGAGCTGTGTTTGGAAGCTTTTGGGCCCCTTTTAAGATTTATATTAGGCCCTTGATTTTGCCTCCTATTCATTTGAGTGGGGTCCAAATGTTTGACAAACTG